>QOCX01000002.1:743098-804560 GCA_005959815.1 Sarcophaga bullata
AATCGTAATGGTCGTTACAATAATAATAAGTGAAGAGTTTACAAGCGATTTTTATATTATTCTAAATAAATTAATAATTTCAAACCTAAATAGCAATAACAAAGTTAAAAAATCAAATTTAAAAACAAACTAATTTTAATTATTTGAAAAAAAAAAATCCGAAATAGCATTTAAAAACAATTTGAAAACAACTAAAGATAAGGAAAAAAAAGAAAAAACTACAAGTTAAATGTTTTAAAATGTATGTATAAAAAGTTGTATTAAATATTTTTAAAAATATAAATAGTTCTTAAAGCAATTGAACTGTATAACACTTTTGAAAGGATTAGAAAGTAAAGGATTCTATTATTGAAAATATTTGATAATGAATCTAAGGAATATTATTCTACTGTGTTGTCCAAAAGCGTTGTACAGTTCAGCTGTGGAAAAATTTCATTAAAATTATATAAAAAGTTGTTGTACATAAGATGAAATTCTTTTGTTTACTATTTAACTATAATATAGTTAATTTACTTTTTGTAAGTTTAAGTTGTATTAGTTTCCTTTTTTTTCTTGATTTTAATTTAATACAATCTTTTAATAATTGTGTGATTTTTCCTAATATTGTTATTTTTTTTTTTTGTTATTTTTTTTATTTTTTTGTTTTTCATTATTTTATAACATTTTTAGTTGCCGCTTTTTTCTACAATGTGTACTAAAAACAAATGTGTCATGCTTTTTTTAATGTATAATTTTCTTTTTTTTTTCTGTTTTAATAATTTGTTTTATATTTGCAGTTTATAACAATGATTAGTTAGTTATTTATATAATAATTTCTTTCTATATTCATAATATTGATTTAACAGTTTTCTTTTATATTATATCATATTATATTTTTGTATTTTCTTATGTTTTTTTTTTGGTTAATGATTTTGTTTATATTATTCAAGTTGGTTTGTTTTTTTTTTTATTTTACTTTACTTCACTAATTGTTTATTTTGCTTTTAGGTATTTAGTATGTAGTTTTATTTGTTTGCTTTATTTTTTATATGTTCATTTAATGAAAATACATTTTGTAGGAATTTATTTTTTCATATTTTGGTTATCTTTTTGTTTTTTATTCTTTTGTTCTTTTTTTTTTTCTTGTTGTAAAATGTTTTAATAGGAGGGCTAGTTTTTATTTATTTTTTAAATTATATATTTGTTACATTAGAAAATGATTTTTATTTGTTATTTATGTGTAGTGTAGTAGAAGGAGCAGGGTCAAAGAGTATGTATGTGTGTAGTAGATTCAGATTGGGGGGAACAATGATACAATAAGAGAATTCATATATGGCAGAAAGACAGACAAAGAGATTGAGAGTGGGAGTGAGTCAGTAGGATAGATGATTCGTTAGGAGGGCTTAACTATGTTTAGTATTTAGTTTGTTTTATTTATTTTATAATATTATATTATATGGTTATAATTAATCATTGACTATGTTATTCTAATTTTCTACTATTCCTATTGCAAAAATAATGTTTGGTATACTACTTTAATAATCAACTTAAAACATCAGGTGGTTTCAGTTTAATGTTAAATAAGAATTAGGAAATTAATCTACAAAATAATAAGAATTTTTCTTTTTCTCATAAGTAATTGTAATTGTTATTATTATTATTATACTTTAGGTCGTTTTGGTTATTTGTAATTTAATTAGTTATTAATTTTTTTTTCTTTTTGTTTCATAATCTAATGTGAATGACATTTCTACATTAATTTCAATACCGCATAGAAAGGCTTGTTGTGACACAGAATACAGAAAGTTAATATTAAAAAGAGAAAATACTATTTAGAAGTTTTATTTAAAACTTAAAAGAAGTTCAATTAGAATTATTATTTTAATTGTAATTAGAAATATATCGCTAACAGAAATAGAATATCGTTTGTAATACCTTTCCACGGTTTTCTTTGAACTGGGAAATAATGTAGTTTGTATTAAGTCGTTTGTTATATTTTCGCTTTAAATCTCAAAATGTTTTCATATATTTATTATTTTATTTATAAGTATTATATCATAATTTATATATTTTATTTTTTCATTTACGCGAATTTGTTGTGATTTAATTATTTTATTTTCATTTATTATTAATTATATTTGTTTTTACTTTAATGTCGTTTCTTATACTTAAGTCATCACAGGTTTGCGGAGCCTGAAAAATTTGTTATTATTTTTGTTTTCATTTCTTTAAATTATTGAGGACTTTTTAAATGTTTTATTTTTGTTTTCTTTTGTCTGTTATCAATTGCAGTTTGTCTCCTTTTATATAGTAATGTATGGTTCTGTTATATTTGTTTTTGTTATTGTTATTGTTGATGTTGTTCTTGTTACTGTTGATATATGAACGTATGTATTGTATTGTAGGGTTTTATTTTATATTTGACTTTAAAATAGTATGTATGAGTATATTTAGTGTAAAAACTTAAACAAATTCCTTTAAATTTATAGTAATTTTATGACTATTTTTTCTATTTTGTTTTATTGTTTAATAATTCGTTAATAGTTTTTTTTTGTCGGTCTGTCTCTATAATTTTGATTGTGTTTAACTGTTTCGGTTTCGTATGGTATGGAACTTAAAATGAACTTTAAAGCAACCGCTATATAATAATTTGGTGTTAAAGCATGATATATCTATTTACTTATTATTTTTTTTTTTCTTTTTTTTGTCAAGAATTTGTAAGAAAAATATCAGAAAATTAATCAGAAAATGATTACTTTAATTAACCTATAAAATCGTTGCAGATATAAGCAAGAAATAAATTAAACAAAAAAGATAAAGAAAAAAATTAATATGACAGAGTTTTAATTTAGAACTTTATGTTTTAAAAATATTATTATGTTTTTTTAAAAATATTAAAACAATTTTAGTATCGAAGTGTAATTTCGTGAGTTGAATTAATTAAAAACATTTTTGTTTTTTTTTTTCTCTTTTTAATTAATTTAATGATATTTTTCCTCAAATTCTACTTCTTTTTCTTTTGTAGTAGTTTTTTTTGTAGTTTTTTTTTTTAGATTATTTTAAAGGCTGCTTGATATAGCAATAATATATGAGGCTTGAATATAACAATTTTTCTGCGTTAATCTAATGCTGTTTTGCTGCTGCTGCGGCTGATGATAGCTATTTGTTGTTGCTGTTGTTGTTGCATTTGTAGTTGTTTGTTGATGATGGATTTAAAATACATTGTATATGTTTCACAGTGTTGCTCTTCTAACACCACACACACTAAATGCCAACAAATGCTTATGATAATAATGCAGTTGTAGTGTTGGTGTCGATACCGTTGTTGATAATTTTTCTCAGTGTCATGGAGTATTACCCTCAAATAAAGCACGAAACTCACCACTTCTAGGACGGGGTAAACCTTCACGTATTGTTTGTATTGGCTCTGCTATACTAGACATAGAACCATGCAATAGATTTTCCTTAGGATNCAATTTCACTACTACATATTCAAGTTTTGGGAAAACAAAGAGAACAAAAAAAAAAAAAGAAAATATGAGAAGATATAATTTTAAAACGATGTAATTTTTCGCACTTACTCATCTTTACACTCTTCCGCTTCAGCTGCTAAAGCATTAACCACCGCTGTTATTGTATTTGATTCTGGATTGCTTAATTGTTCATCTTTTTGTTGCATTATATTGGGATTTTTTCCAATCTTATTTAAACGCTCGGCCGCTACTGTTTCCATGGTCTTTCGCATAAGGGGATATTGGTCCAGTACACAATTGAAATGATCTACACTTAATGAAAACAAATTACAATACGTTTCAGCTCTCACGCTGGCAACACGCCTAGCATTTGTTAATAAACAAATTTCACCAAAGTATGAACCGTCCGATAGAGATGTTGCCACCTAAAAACCATTAAACCATTGAAAATATATAAAAACCATTTGAAAAAAGCCCATAAAGCCCACCTCTCCATTGGCCATAACAATGTCGACCACACCTTCCTGTATAAAATACATTTTGGTACCAATAGTACCTTCTTTTATAATAATATCACCTGAAATGTAATAATAAATAGACACACCAATTTCTAAAAATCCATTTAATTTCAAACCACAATATAAATTCACCTGGTTGAAATACTTCGTATTTAAGTTTTGTAACGACATCGGAAACGAAATTGGAGTCAGCATTTGCAAAAAAAGGCACTGACGCAACGAGAGATCTGCAAAAGTATTCATTCATATTAATATTGTAATAAATAATATTCGGAAACCTTTCTATATTTATTTTTTTTTAACATTTCTGTTCATATTCAAATGAGTATGATAAGCCCAGTGGATAACTGTTACACATACATACATATTTTACATACATACTTACCTACAATTATAATTGATAACGTCCTCCCGTAATTTTTCGCTCAATTCTCCCAAAATACATTCTTCATCGAAGAATTTACCTTGATAACGATGCTCGAAATATTCCGTTATACGTTGACGCATATCACGTGGTAATTTACGATACGCCATGTATTCCTCGACCTGTTTGACTTTTTCACGATACTGACGTCTACTTGAGTCCAAACTCTGAATAAGATTTGTAGCATGACCCAGGAACAGAGCATAACACGTTGCACCCGATATCATGGATAACATTGTCAGCCACATATCGGTTAAGGATTGGGGCGGAAATCTAAAGAACAAAAACAAAACAAAAATTATATTTCATATGCAAAACAAGAGTTTGAATGTCACTTGGCCTATAAACACACACCTGCCATAACCTATGCATAGCATATGTGACATCGCTTTAAATAAAGCCCATGAATATTGTTCCAGCCAATACGATTCCTAAGCAAATAAATTTAAATTTATTTCAATTCTAACACAAAAAATTATTTTGAATTTCGTTAAGCTTTTCGAGTTTTAAAACGTACCTGCAATTCATTGATCGATACCCATGAGTTTGAGGGAAAACCTTGTAACATTGGCACTAAAAATTGTAAACAACCACTCCAATGGCCAATTAGCAACATCATACATATCAGATTGAAAATTCTCATAAACACCGATGCCATATTTAGAAACTGAAAACATATTTTGGTTTTGTTTTTTTTTTATATATATTTTGCATATAATGTACACACCAATCACCATATCAGAAAATTTTGTGGATTTCTTTTGTTTTTCGTTTTTTTTTATTTCTTTGTTTTACATACAGAATAATTAACGTTTAATTTAATTTAATTGTTTTTTGTAATTTTTTTCAATTTGTAGGCCATTAAATAGTGATGAAATTAAAGAAAAGATTTAAAATGTATTGGGAAAAACGTTCGTAGTTATTGTCAATCACAATCAGTTTTATTAATCAGATCGACAAGCTGATATTTGTTCATATGCCGTTTAGGAAACAATATATGTTGTGTATAGAACTGTTTAAAAGTATATTATGTATCCGGGATATTTATTAAAGAAAAGTAGCCACGTTTCAAACATGGCTACTTTTCAATTAGAGAGATTATAAAGATATTTGAAGATTTTAAACACATTATAAATGTATTTTAGGCTTTTTTTGTTTGTTAATGCCCGAAATTGGGGAAAAATTGATTGAAAACTACCTCAAAAAGATCGGTTGTTGCAACCAATCTAGAGGCGGCCGTTTAAATGACATTCCATTTCATACACGGTAGCATGTGAAACAGAGGAATGTATACTTAAAGGACTTTCAGTAACAATTCCAAATGTTTATAAATTTCGGCTGTGCATCTGAAATCGATTTGTTTTGTAAAGATATTTATTGCAATATTTTCAAAATTTTATTTGTTCAATAAATTTTTCTTTAGTTAAAGCAAATAGAGTAGTAACATTAAAAACTTTAAATATTTTAAATATTAATGCATATGAACTTATTTTAATTTCGTTTTTTATTTAAAAACCACGACATCTTCACTTTTTAATGGATTACAAATACAAATTAAACGTTTTGCGTGAGTGTCATTAAACCACAAAAAAAAAAACAAAATTGTAACACATAACGTTGTAAAAATCACTACACAAAGAAATTGTTTTCGTAATAAAACGAAAAAAAAATTAAAAAATTAACTGAAAAAAAAAACATTAAACTTAACAAACAAACATAAAGGACACAAACAAACAATTTATTAAATGCAGCGTTAATTAGATGATCACATAATCTTATAAATATGATATCGAAAGTAATACAACATACAGTGAAAAAAATTTTTCATGTTTTGTACAAGAGTATCGTATTTTTAAATAAAAATACAAACTTATCAAAATCGTTTTTTTTTAATTGTAGATGATTGATTTATAAATCATGGATGTAAATTTAGGCACTAAACATATTCGAACATCAAATGTACATTTTTATGTATACCCAATAACACACAATAATTGATTAATTATTATATATTGACTACACTATACGATACTGAACACTATACTGAAGACTGAATCGTCTTAACCTTGAAAATAACTAACCTTTAAACCTTTTTTTAAATTTTGTTTGCATTCAGAAGAAAAATTGTTTAAATTTTCTTATCCTGCAGACAATATAAGTCAATAATATATTAATTTTGGGCTGTGGAATACATATAAATTTGAATTCAATGTTAAAGTATGGCTGGTGCCTACCCTTATGCCCAGGACTGTTTATATAAAACATTTGTATATATATACATATGTACACCCTATGCAATTATATATTTATGTATATACATATGTTATCAATCCAGACAGTCTCTGTGCAAATTTAAAATATTTTTCTAGGTTCATTTATGTTCTCAAAAAGCAACATTTAAAAAATATATCGAATCCCTTTAAATAGTTGTTCGATTATAACGCTGCATTTAATATTTGAAAAAAAAAAGAACAAAGCAAACAATTAATTGCAATATTGACCAATNNNCAACGAAAACGAAACATATAAACTCAACTCTAAAACTATAAAGTAAAACTGATTTTAAACTATTTTAGCTGCTTTTTTTTAATTGTATATTATTATTATTATTATTATTATTATTATTATTATTATTATTATTTTGTTAGTATTATAGTATAGGATTTAGTAAATAAAAAAAAAGAAGACGACAACTAGTTGTATAACGTTTCGTTGTAATAATACGCTTAAGTTAATAACTGAGGCGATGTTCTAGTACAACAGAATACATTCTTTATTTTTGTTTTATTCTTAAGTTGTTTTAGGGAACAATTAAAATTTAATACAAAATAATTTTTATTGTATTTGTTTATTTGTTATTGTAAATGGTTAGAATTACCATTTGATTTTTACATTTTTTAAATGATAGTCAGAAATGTTTTAAATTTTAAGTTAAGGCTACCAATTCAGTTAATTAAGGTGTAGAAGAATACCCTTTATTACAAATCAAATCTTTGATATGTGCTTTAAAGTACACTGCGTTATAAAAATAATACAATTGCTTAGAAAAAAAAAAGAAAAATAAAACAAATAATTAAGACGACAACATACACACTACAACTCATTCATTTAATAAATACAACATTCACTTTGTTTTGTTAATTAAATTCTAGTTCCAGAGAATAAATGAATAGAAATTAGTAAAGAAATGAAGGATTTAAATGAACTACAATAATCAAAAAAGAAGAGAAAAAAAAATAACAGAAAATTATGACTAATAATAATATTTTGAACTACTTGTACCATTTCTAAACGTATTTGTATACATATTTTGTTGACATTACTTTTTATATAGGGGCTGTTGAAGCTCCTCTACTACAAATAAATGTTTTTTAACTATTGCTACTATAAGTACATATAATGCTAGATTTAATTAATTAATTCATCGATTCTGCACAATCTAGTTAGTATTTGTTTTAAATTGTTCGGTAATTTGTTAAAAAAAATCAAGTGATACTTTTTAACAAGAGGGTTTCCATTGTTAAAATTACGTTTACGTTTTTTTTTTTTCATTATTATTTTAATTTTGCTTTTAAATTAAATACAACAATTTCTATAAAAATAATGGTGCTATTGCTTTCTTTGCCATCTCAATCAATCAATCGGTTAAAGTGAATATTTTTTTTTATTTACGAGCTAAAGCTGCAAAATTTATTTACAAAAAACGTTTCACAAAAAATTTAAATTAAATCGATTTTTGCCATAGTCACCATATTCGCTCTTAATCGTACTCTATTGTAGTGAGTATTTTCTTTGATATTTTCTATTTCAATTTTTTTTTTTATTTAATTTTTTATTTATCAGATTATTTTGTATTAATTTAAATTTGTTCCAGGTGCAAAAACCAAAACCAACAGAAAAGAAATATGTATAGGCAAGTATTATCCAAAACAAAAAAAGAAAAAATGTTAGAAAAAGTTTTATCGCAATATACATGTACATAGTAGGAGGACGTTTACATTCTAAAACAAAAAAATTCAAATTTATTTTAAGCGCGTTGAAATAGCTATGAAAATAGGGTTTTAGTGTTTTCTTTTAATTTTTTTTTTTGTTAATTTAGTAGAATATACTGTACTTCATATATAGAATATTACTGTTAGGATAGATAAACTAATTTATTATACAGACTTATTAAATTTCGACAAGAATTTAATTTTTACTACGTATTAATAAACATTTTATAAAAACATACTGTTTTCTATTCAAAAAATAAACCGGCAGTCATAGTTTTTCAAGTCCAAGCACATTTTCAAACATGATTTAGATAAAATTCTTTAAGACTATACTATACTGCAATGTAAAAAAGATTTTGTAATACAAATAATTTCCAATAATATTATTGCAAAAGTTGTACAAAGCAACTTTGAAATACGATAGCCTATGAAATACATACATATGTACATATAGTTACAGTTACAAAACATATGAACACTCTAAACTTATTTATTTATTTATTAGAACACAATTACAAAGTATATAATTATATTATGTGATAAGTAACATACACCTTATGCTCTTTGGAGGGTAACAGACCAGAGTTTCTGGTGAGAACCGAGATCACTAGACACTCCACTCTAAACTTCTATTCCTTTTTTCATTTATTCAATATAACCTCATAAATTACTCCCGAATTTCGAAAATTGTGTGTTTTTAGTAACCGAATTTTTTTGTCCGTAACTGTATAAGTATATCGATTGTCATCAGAAACAAAGAGATGCCTTTCAATTTTTCATTTCGTTATTAGCTATTTAAAGATATAATTTTCTAATTATTTTTACTCAAAATATGTATACTTGGTATGTTAGGATAAAATGTATAACCTTTAATTCTTACCATTAATTAACCATTTTAGATTTTTATAAAACTTACCAAATTTAAGTGCAATTTGATTTATAATCTCAGCTTTTCTTAAAAATAATCAAAATAGTTCTATTAAAAACAATCTTTAAACCAATATTTGAAAATAACCGAAATTTCGGTTTGATTCAGAATTAGGCAAGCTAACCCTGAAATCTAACTACAAGCAGCAATATGTGCCGCACATTTCAAGGTTATGAAAACCGTAACTTGTGAATTATCTCAAGTACTACAATCTGATCAGCTACAGGCAATTGGTATCCGAAAAGCCGCTTCTACTAATGTGGAAAGAAGCATTCAAGTGCTTCGCTTTCATAAGACGACTACAATCTTTTAGCCAGGATTACGACATAGTTTCCACATCACCCATGTTGTACGTGTTAATTTTATCCATGAGTAGTGTTATCTACAGTTTAATGTCGACTCTAAACTACAGAATTTTAATGGCTCTTAGAGATTTTGCTAGAAGGCTACTAAGAGGAAGTCGCCGAAGAAATATTTTTTCATATTTCATTTCTGAATACCTACTGCACTATGGTGACTTCATCTGTGCAGTAAATACTTCAATCTACTTCAAGCTGATCTCCTTACTATTTACACTTCTTATGTTTATTCAACTAAATATGGAATACAACTCTCATGTATGGGCCAGTGCTTCAAAGTCTATTTTGAGTCTTCTCGAGCATGTAAGGGGAGGCGTAATATACACATTTTTGACATACGTCGTCAATTGGCCAGTAGATGGCACCATGCATTATAGTCTGAATTTGTTCTTTAGCCTTTACAGGGGTTTCATGTCACTTATAAAACAAATAAATTCAAATGTAATACGCATCTACAAACTCTACTATCTCTTTACTGCATCCCATATCTAGGGGCCATCCCCTGAGTCTTAGACATAAATTAGAAGAATTGATTAGAGCAAGACTTCTAATCGTTGTAATGGTTAGCTAACCTAAGCTGCTTGACGTAATTCTTAATATGTTCAGTGTTAGAAAACAGTATATTTTTTTATTTGTTTTCTATTCAAATAAATACAGG
The DNA here is from genome assembly GCA_005959815.1 of Sarcophaga bullata. NCBI lineage: Eukaryota > Metazoa > Arthropoda > Insecta > Diptera > Sarcophagidae > Sarcophaga > Sarcophaga bullata. The sequence continues at coordinate 753,430 of QOCX01000002.1, forward strand.
GAGTTATTATGTATGTAGTTTTTTTAGTGATTGAAATCAAATTTTAATTATTATCGACAATAAATAACCCTACGTTTACAAAATCGTTAATTTTTTAACAAGGGTGGGGTGATTGTTAGTAAATTATTTAAAAAAAAAAGAGAAAATAAAATAATTGTAAATCATAAACTTATTGAGTTTTAAGTTTATATACTATATATTTAAATATATATTGTATATATATTGTATATATATATATATATGTATGTATGTATATACAGTCCTTCACCAGTTTCAATCAAATGCATTTTGGTGATCTTACAAATCAAAAAGCAATTCACAAAAGAAACAAACAATTCGTGTAACAAAAGCATTAAAAACCAAATTTTTATTGTACTTGTTGTAGTAGTTTTTTGTTTTTTTGCAACAAAAAAAAACTAAATTTAATTTTTTTATTTATTATGAGTCAATTTCAAACAGAACACAAAACAGAAAGAAAACAGGAAAAATATCCGTTTTTAGGAGAAGATGGCAAAATTGATAAACAAAAAGACAGGAATTATATTGGCTTTAGGGCTGCAAATTGTTAATTGAAGAGAAGTTAGGAACAAATAAACAATTAAGCAAAAGCCACTACACAAATAACATTTGTTTTAATAAATAAAAAAAAAAATAAAATAAAAAAAAGGAACACCAACAACAAAACACATTTGAAATAAAGCAACAAAGTTTGGTTTGAAATTGACTCTCTGAGATTCATTCAAGCATTCTTTCGCAGTGGATATTAAACAAAAACAACTTTCAGATTTCTTTCATTTAAAAGAGTGACAAAAAAGGAAAAAAATAACAATTAGAACGAAAAATTAGAACGAAAAATTAGAATGAAAAATTAATAAATTAATTAAATTTAAATTTAAATTAAATTAAACTAAAAGACAGCATTGTATATTAAGCCTCAAAAATGAATGCATTTCAAAATCAAGAAACGTCTAGAGGAAAATTCAATGCAGACTTAGTATATGCGTAAACAAACCAGTTTTAAATGAAAAAGTTCAAGTAAAAGGAACAGCAAAAACAAAATTATTAAAATAATTATAGAGAGAGAGAAAAAGAATAGAAAAATTTTATAAAACAGAACGATTCAATTCTTGTCACATTCCTGGCAATTGTGTTTTTTTTTTAATTTTAATTCAATTTTTTTATTATTATAACAAAAAAACCAAAAAATTATTTTAAAATAAGAAAAATTAAAAATTTAAAAAAAAAATTAAGAAATTGTTTTTTTTTGTTTTTGTTTATTATTTGAATGAAAGAGTTTTGAATTGATTTCCATTTAGTTTTTTTTTTTTTTTTTTTTTTTGTGGTTACCTTTAAAATTAGGTTGCTTTTTGTTAAGCCTTCTTTGTCTTTTCTGTGCATTCTCCCTCTTCGATCAGCACTTTTTTTCTGTAGATTCTGCAGAATCTAGAACCATAATGATTTGATTTTGTTTATATAAAGCCCTGATCAACTAAATTATTTATTTAAATATTTTTTTTTGTGTTTTTTTTAAGATTTATTTTTTTATTTGATTTATAAAGATATATGTATGTATATATTATATGTATATAAAATGTTTACACACATTCAATAAATATAACATTATTAGTTATAAAAAAAAAACATAATATTTCTCACATAAACACAGTTTCAAATACAGTTTTACGTTTAAGAACCAAAAAATGAAAAAAATAAATTAAAACCAAACCAACCAAACAATGTTAACAAAAATTTAATAAAAATATTGAAAAATTTCAAATATTTAATAATAATCTATTGATTTTGTTCAAAATTTAACTAGAAAATTTCAAAATTGTAGGCATATTTAATAAATTATTGTATGTGTATGTGTGAATGTGTTCAATTTGAATTTGTTGTTATAATATTTTCTTTTCATTTATGAAATTTTTCTATTAAATTTCTTTTGTGTTTTTGTTTTTGTTTTTGTTTATATCTTATCATTTTTCATTTATTTATTTAATTATTTTTTTTTTTGCAATTAAATGTTTGTTTAATATGTTGTTGGACAAATTTGTTTGTTGTTTGTTTATGTTTTAGTTTTGTTTTGTTTCGTTTGTTTTTGGCAAAACGTTAACAAACAAACTATAAAAATATGAACACAAAATACGTTAAACAATTAAGTTATTAATCATACAAATTAATCAAATCAATTAAACATAGTATCGCTGTGTTTCAAATTATGTATTCATCGCCATGAGCAACAAATGATGATCGAGCCATGTTTAACAAACAAATGATTGATAATAAATAAACAAATAGTGATTTAAACAAACTGAACTGAAAACAAATAAAATTTGGCTATTCATTTAAAGATTTATTCATACATTTCTCTGCACCCTTATTTAGAGAAACAATAGAAATTCCGAACATTTGAAAATATTTTCCATAATGTTTGGCTTTTCTTATTACGATTTTTTTTCTGAATAATTAGAAGGACACCAATGGAACACGTAGAGATTTGATGATTTGAAATGTAACTGAACTTATTCTCAGCTTATATATCATCAAAAACAAATTTTATTTCAATTCGAAACCTATTTTTTGCGTTTTCGAATAGTCACTTTATTTTTCCTTCATTACTTATATCATCAGCGTAATCAATGTCATTTTGATCCTATTATAGGTTATGTTAGGGTGGCTGATCATGTGAGATTCATTAAATTATTCTTTCTTTTATTTTATTCGACTTTTTCTAATTTTACTTATTTTCTCATCTAATCTTTATGTGTTACATTGGTGTATTTATTATTTTTCACATCAGTGTACATTTTTTACAGAATGGCTACATTCTTTATCAATTTTTTTTTTTTGTGACTATTATTACAATCAATAAATAAAAGCTTTATAGAAAATAATAATGAAATTTATTTATATTTTGATCTGAAAGATTATTAATTAACCATCGTTTATTTGGGTAACTAAACATTAACTGAATCGCTCTTTTTTTTCCTAAATAATCTCTAATCCCTAATGGCAGTAAAAATTGGATTAGTTTTTACATTGGGAAACTTATTTACAGAGTTAGAAAGAAGCGTTTAAAAAATAATTATTTTTTAAAAATTCAATCCCTTATAAGGTGTGTTTTTGATATTAAAATAAAGTTTCAATTAAATAATTTCATATAAGTACAGTGCGTGTCATAAAAATCGCTTTTAAAGTTCATAATTAATTAAAATTAAAAAAAAAACTATAAAACACTGCCGTTAAAAACTTAATAACGTAATAACGTAGGCGTTTTTAAAATAAACGAGTAAATATAACGAAATGAAATGAGAGAGAGAAAAAAAATCAAATAAATTAATATATTAATATCAATTGCTGTCAAATATTTAATTTCATTGTCATTATCATGGTTGCTATCATCATAATGGTTGTTGGTCTTTTCACTGTATGCATACAACAGTGCATAGCTTTAATTGAATTTGTAATTATAATCAGGCCTCTCATTTCAAAGATGATTATTTCATTTCATTAAAATGGGAAAGTACAATACAGTATATGGAAATAATAGAAACCACAGAGGAAAACTAAATAAATTAAACAAATAAATCGAAATAAATGAAAACTATATGAATTTATAATGACGTGATTTCATCTGAACGACTTTGTTAAAATGTTCTTAATTAATGCCTTAATTAAAGCAATTTCTTATTCATTGCTATTGTCTAAAAAAAAAAAAACAGAAAATAAAAACAATAAACGAAAAAAAAAAACTTAAATAAATAATAATGAAAATTATTTTAAACGAATGAAATAATAAATTCAACATTAATTGTTGGAAAACAATTGTAGAAATATGGGGGAAAAAAACTAAATGCGGTTGCGTTTCTAAAGACTGAACAGAAGTTTCTCTGTCTCAGCTAAGGTACTGACACTGTTCAAATTAGAACAATGATAAATAATTATAATCAAATAATTATTATTATAAAATTAATAAAATTATACTTAACATTTTCTTTTTTAATTATTGTATGCAAACAAAAAAAAACTTATTTATAATCACGTTTTTTTAGGAAATTAAAATTGTAAATAAATGTTGTAGAAAGGAGTAGACGAGAAGAGAATTTGAAGGTTAAAAAATGTAAAAGTGGAAAATCATTTATAATTTGTAGAAAAAAAAAAAGAAAGTAAGAAAGAAAGTATTGCGTATTATTTTCAAAACATCATTAACACTTATGGGAACAACACACATTTATTCACTAACAACAAATAAATCCCAAAAGAAAAAAGAAGAAATTTAAACGGAAAAAAAAACATAAAATTCTGGACAACAAAAGTTGGGCAATTTTCCCGTTAATATCTCTTATCCTCAGAAAGATTTTTTTTTTGGTTTCGTTAGAATTCGGGAAAAAAAAATTAAGGAATGAATACATTATATTTAGAGCAGGGAGGAGGGACCAGAAGCAATCGGCTAGATTTCATTGATATTTATGTTTATCTTAAGATATATAAAAATTAAAAACAAATAAAAACTAACAAAATTAAGAGAGAGAAAACAAAACAACAACAAAAAAAAATATTTTAAAGCGAAAATATACATATGTATAGTACATGTTCTTAATTGTACTCAGAGTTCTTTGAACAACAAAGGAAGAGAATAATAGCAAGAGAGTTTTCTAAATTTAAACAAAATAAAAGAAAAAGACAATTTATATAAGGTTTTTTGTTATTAGTATACCAAAAAGAAAAATGAAAACGTTTAAGAAGGGGCCCAAAAGCAAGATCTTGCGACCAAACAAATGCACTCTTTGGGGATAGAGGCATCGTCATTCAGGCAAAAACATATTTAATATTAAGGCATTGGCATTTAAACTACTTACATATACTTCCTCCCATTGTGAGACGTAGCGCACCAATCTCGATAAGCGCAACAAACGGACCAATGATAAAAGTTTCGCTAAGCGTAATATGCGTAGGGCACGACCGGCATGTAAAATTTGAAAGGAATCGGAGAAGTCCTGCAATTTCATAATCTGAATTAACGACGATGCGATCTGTTTTATCAACCTACTTACTTGATTGAAAATCAAAAATATATAATCCAATGGTATTGATGAAATTAAATCAAGAAAAAACCATGTCCTTAAATAGTGTTTGGCTATAAGCTTGGGATCCAAAATAACTTGTTCAGCGTTGTCTTGTTGCATAATTCCTATTCATGAAAAAAAAACAAAAAAAAAAACGAAAATGTTTATAATTTCAATTAAAAATTAAAAAACAAATCTTAGGGCAATGTTGTCAACTTACCTGTTCTAAAATTGACTACAATATCTATTAAAAAAATAGTATCACTTAGGCAGTTAAAGGCAATCCATCGTGTGCTTAGATCATCGTTGAAGAATGATATTGCGACTGGCAGGATTATAAGATTTGCTACTAATAATAAAAGCATACAAAGGTCCCAATAAAACCTATAAAAAACACACGCACACGGACGAGAAAATAATATATAATATAATATACAAATATACTATACGTATATACATATGTACGTACCTGAATGAACTGCATGGGTGAATGACCCAATGTCCGGAAGTCTTCTGACGTATTCTTTCTTTGACTAACGCCTTGCGGCTGCCAAATAATTTCATAGCCAACCGATTGTCGGTCGGTTGAAACCATGATTGCAATTGACTTTTTAAAAAATTTGCTGAAACTTTTTCCGAAACAATGGGGATGGAAGGCATTGGCTCCTCTTTCGGAGTCCCGTATAACGATACGTCATCAAAGTGAACCTAAACGTGTTTTGTTTTTTTCACAGGAGAATGAAAAATAGAACAACAACAAAATTACAATTAATCACACAGTAAAATGATCAAAAATCTATCAAAACAAATGCCATTTAAGCTTAGCGTGAGAGTGAGAGTGAGAGAATGAGAAAGTGATTGATTTAATGGGCATGCAAAACTGAGTGAATGATGACACATTCACAAGAGAACAATGAATAAGTTGCTCCTATTCTTTTTGTTGTGTATAATTTTGCAAGAATTTCAAACATTGTGTATGCACGCACACACACATCTTTATAGTATATCCATTTACAATGTGATCTATTAAATGTGAAGTGCATATGGGTATATCCGTGCTAACCTATAAGATGGCCATACTCCTTGATAATACGTATCAAGACTTATAGAATTCTGTAGCACAAAATTATTATTGAAGAAGAAGTTTTAAATTTTATTATTTTCGATACATAAAACTTAAGATTTTGTTTATATTTTGAGAGAAAAAAAACCTTTTTTTGTGTTACTTATGATGGAAATGCCCATGAGTATAAATTTGCTTGTATGATATGCATTAGTTTTATAGTTGCTAATAGAGTGTAATGAGAGCGTATGATCGGTATGAACAATTTTAAATTGACACAAACAAACACCATAAAAGAACAATAACAAATAAAAAAAAAAGACACTCAATGAATTGTTACGATAATACAACAATAAACACGTTTTTATTTATTTATTTACTCTTTTTTTTTATTCAATATTTATTTACTTTCGTTCTATAAATAAATAAAAACAAAATCAAATATTTTAACGTTTTTATAAATGAAATTGTAGTTTGTAACAAATGTATAACAATTTTTATGCACAAAAAAAAAACACATTAAACACACGCACAAAATACATGTGAATTATTTCACTACAATGCAAGAAAATAATAATAAAAAAAAACACAAAATTTAAATGAATGAGATGATTTTTTTTTGTTTGCAAGAAAATAGCAAAAAAAAAAAAAGATTGAATTATTTTGTTCAGTTTTTATTCATGTTATTATAAATAATTTAATCAATTATGAAAATGATGATCGCAATGGTAATTGAGTACATCATAGATGAATGAATGGTTGTATGAATGAATGAATGAATGAATGAACGATTGATTGTTTTAATGAATGTATGTGGGATGGTGTCATCTAGTTTTGCTAATGTGTTTGTAAAAATAAACCTTTGTGCTTGCCATTTCGTTTCCTTGGTCGCATATTAGTAAAGCCTCATCATCAAAAGCTGTTACCAATGAATCGGTGCAGGTATTTTCAAATGATCTCCTTAAATCGTTCTCGTTGACATTTAAAACGGAACAGTACGAGCATCGAACAGAGGAGTCTTCACTATCACGACGCAGAAGTCTGTAAAAGCAGAAGAAAACAATTTCAAAATTATATTGAAATTTCAAACATTACAAGTTTAATTCAAACAAACTTTTTTTTTTTTTTAATTATTGAGATGTTCTTTAATTTCCTTTAATTTTATTGCATTGTATTGCATTATAATCATTATCACTGTATTCAAACAAAATGGAACAGAAAAAATTAAGTTAAATTATTTCGTTGAAATACCAAAAATAATTTGCAATAACACAACACAAGGAAATACACAAATAAATGTATACACAGAAATAAATACAATTGGCGTTGCCATGTGACAACAACAGCAACAATAACAAAGTTTATCCCCCAAAAGTAAAATGCCCCAAAAACCGTTGTTTCTTCTCTTTTCCTTTTCGCAAACATGCTCACCAATGCAAATCAAAAACTGGAAACTGTAAACAAATAATAACAACAATAAGAAAACAAAAGAAAGTTTGTTTTGTTAGTTTTTGTTTAGTTGCTCGTTTATCCCCAAAAGAGAGAGAATGGTGTTACACATTTACAGTTTTTGAAGGATGACAATACAGGCTTTTGTCATGTTTAAATGTGTCCGTGTGTATACGTGTATGAGCACGTTTGTGTAAGAGAAAGAAAGAGAGAGAGCAAAACACAATAATAATAATACCAAATAAATAAAGAAAAAAAAAAAAGAAAAAACCTAAAATAAATAAAAACTGAAAACTGAGATTATTCAAAAGTTTCAAGGCAATCCGTACATTAGAGTACAAATACAAATACATACACTTACATATAGTGGGGATTGCGAATCAATTGTAGTTTTCGAGTGTATGATCCAATTAATGTTTTACTTGTCAATTCATTATTGTGCATTTGAAAGTGATTTCATTTTTAATTTTTTTTTTTGTATTGTTGTACGATCTTAGTGCGTATGTATGTATGTTCATACATATGTATGTACATATATATGTATATATTGATATAATATCATATTAAATATTTTTTGGAAAAGTATGTTATTGTTGTTTTAGTTGTTAATTTCATAAAATACTTATTTTAATATCAGCCACAAAAGCACACGTGCTACAAATATGTACATATATGTATGCACGAGAGTAACCATGAAATCTTTAAGAGATGTTTTTTAATGTAATAACTAGTAAGCAACAGAGGTTCTCAAAGTAAAATAATTGTGATAAATTTTAAACACAACAACCTTCCTATGCATTTAGGTGATATAGTAGGAATTACTATGCTACATATGGCCGATAACGGACCGTTGAAATTATAATATCAGTTAAAGGAAAACAGGGATATCTAGAGGTGAACTACGTCACAGACGGCATTACTAAAAATCACACTAACATCATATAAATAATAGGGCTTTTGGACCTAGGGACTGATTATTGGCATGAAAAATTTCTCAAGTCCGTCGTTCGAAGTCGACATTAAACTATATTTCCCCGACATAAAATTAACACACGGCTAACGTGAGTGGAGTGCGAAGCTAGGTTGTAATTCTGACTAAACGATTGAAATAACCAAATCATACAAACTAACAACAATCTGACCAAATTCGTAATGGTACATAGGGGCATAAAGTTGACTTGAAAATAGTATCGAACTGTATGAGCAAGCTCACACTTTCATCCCTTTCCTGGAACCCTGGTCATGTGGGAATTCACAGCAATGAGTGGACAGATGAGTTTGCGAGGAATTGGAAGAAAAGTTTAGAAGGATAGATTTATCCAGCGAAAAAAAATGGTTTTAGGCTGAAATTTTCCTTGAGCCAAATTTATTTGAGGCGATCTAAATTTTGCATTAAGCTATGCAGGAGTAGCATGACGATATTTTCGAATATAGATCGCCAATAAATAGTATCTGCGGTGAGCAGAATGAACTTTCAAAACACACACATACTTAAGAACTGTGCGGCGTTAGCGCATTTCAGAAGGAAACATCTAGGAGCGCATTATGCAAAGACTTATTCTTTCTAACACCAAATAATGGCCTAAAGTTTGTCAGGCTAACAAGAATGTGAAAGATATTATAGGTATATAGTGTGTCGTTATTATTTAATTATTTTTACTTTTTACGTTTGTGGCTCTCTGGAACAACAGTGTTTTGTTTTAATTAATTTTTTTCTTGTGTGTATGTATGTTTATGTATAGGAAACTCTCGCATCGCTTAATTAAAATACAATTTCTGTTTGTGCAAGCTTTAGTTTTATTGCAAATTGTTAGTTGTTTTTGTTCTTTTTTCTTTTACTGTATTTTCTTTTCTTTTTAATGTTCTGTTTTTTATCATTTCTTTAATTTTTCACCGTTATTGTTTCTTTTTATAGCAAAAATGTTGGTTTTTGCGCAAACTCTACAAAAAAAAAAAATATAATAAAAAAAAATTGTAACAACAATCGTACACATTTACTCATGCACACAACAATGTTTTGCAAATGAAATGTTTTTTTTCTCTTTCTTTTAAGGATAGAACGAGGTTCAAATGCACTTGACACTGTGTCGTTCCGTTTAAAAAAAAATCGTTTATTTCGGTTAGTTGGTCGATCGATTGACCGATTGACTGATTGACTGATCAGATGCAGTTAGGCATACATTGTTTGTATGAAAAAATTTAATGCATCATGTGCATATTTAAAAAAAAAAAAGAGAAAGATAAATAAATTATAATAATAAATAAATCTTTAAAACACATGATTTCCTATACATATTTATAGCAAAAAAATTTTATTAGAAAAACGGTTTAAAAAAAAAATTATTCAAGAATGTTAATAATTTTCTTTTTGTAAAATACCCTACGATAGATAGATAGTACGATATGAGCGTGTTAATATTTTTAAAATTCACGTCACACATTTGTTTAAATTTATTTGCTACGGTACATGTTGTTGTTTTTTTTAGTTTTTTTAGAAACAATTTGTTATGGCCTATAAAGAAACTATTACGAACAAATAAGTATAAAAAACAAAGAATAAATAAATAAACAATAAATAATAATGAAGCAGAAAAAGAACAAAAAAGTACTCGTATGCATAATCACGATATTGATATAATTTTGTAAATATTTAATAAGTGCTTGTTTTGATTTAATCGTAGGATTATATTTATTTAAATTTTTTAAAAACAACAGTAACTGAATTAAATTAACATTTTTACACACCCTCGAAATAATCGTGTTTTATATGAAAAAACTTGAATTTATTTATTTTTTTTTTTTCAAATCATTGAAGTTTTTAATTTCTTTTAAGTTTTCTCCTTTTTCATAAGATGCTTCCTCTTCCCGAAGGAAGAAAGGTTTTTGTTTACATTTGAAAATTACTGCTCAAAGCTCGATATTGTTTTTAGGACTAAAAATTATCCATAGGATTATGTCCTGGCAACTGTGCAGGCCAATCTATAACAAAAAAAATTTCTTTTTGAAAAAAAAAAATAGACACAGCTAGAGTGTTTCGTAACGCTTGGTTTGAGAACGAACATGATGAATGGTATGATAACAATTGAGAGGCATTTCATATTCGGCGAAAGGTAACAAAATATTTTGAAAAATATCAACATATTTGAATGCATCAAATTTGAAAATAATATTTCAAATAAAACAAAACATAAATTTTATTTTGAAAATAAAAATATTATATTGTAGTTTAAAATTGTTTCCAATATTCTTTGCTTTTTTTTCTTTCTTGATTGCGAATAATAATCATAATAAAATTTCATCAATTTCAATATTGTACATGTGAGTTTTTGTTCGTTACGTATTTTCTTTTTGAATTTTAAATGGAATTTTTAAATAATAATCATGTGTTTTGATCAAACTGAATGACGGACTGGCGTTGTTGTTGGCGGCTACATTCTCAAATGTTTTCTCTATTCCCTGCTTTAAACTATAACAGAACCTGATTGGTTTTTGTTTTGATTTTAACACAAAACAATTTGGTTTTGTTTTCATTATTTTTCATTATATTTGAAGAAAGAAAAAAAAACTATTCTTCAGTTAAAAAACAAAAGAAAAAAGTATGAAATTAAATATTTCATCGAAAGACAAAAAATATTTAAATTTTCTATTGACTATTCCAAAGTGGCAAAAGTCGATTAGTCAGTCAGTCGGGCGGCGGATCATTAAAATATCCCATGCTGGCGCTGACGATGGAGATGATAACCTGTTTAGCTTTCGAGTACTTTTATTATTTATTTTGTTTTTTTTTTTGTTTTGTTTTTGCTTAATATATATTACGTATAAAATAAAGTTTAATAAATTAATAAGATTTAGCAAAAAAAAAAAGAGCAAAATAAATAATTTTTTTCTGTTGTTGATTTTTATTTAAAAATTAATTTATAAGCCACTTTAGAATACAACGATTAATAAAAATTATAAAAAAAAAGTAAACAAATAAATTCAATAAAGAAAAATATTAAAAATAATGTATTTATACATACATACATATGTATGTACATACGTATACATATATACGTGTTTGAAAACAAACGTACTTTGTAAAGAAGATTCAGTCAGTCAGTCGTTAAAACTTTAGAAACAACAAATGTGTTGTAAAATAATAAATATTTACAAATTAATTTTTTTTCTTTAGTTGTTGTTGTTGTTGGTGTTATAAGTACTTTGCTATTTTTAGAATACCTAAACTGCCTGTAATAAGTACTTAACTTTTTGAAATTGGTTAAAAAATGAAGCTTTATAGTGAGTAGAATGATTCGTATTTCAATCAAATTTACTGTTTCGTTCGATACCTTGCTGTTTGAAAGTAATTCCATCATGCCTCTTCATTTCTATTGGCAATTAACTGAAACAAACGATTTCTATAAGCTTCAATAAATTATTCACCATAGAAAGGTTATTATTTGGTGTCTGATCCTGACAGATAACGAGTCAAATAACGAGGCCTGTGGCCTGACTTTGCGCCGTTGTAACACAATTTCTCTCCTATTGGCCGACTATAGCCAATTGTTCTCTTCAGACGGGGGTTTTTTTTGTTTTTTGAACTTATAAGGAACATAATTTTCTTCAACTATCTTCCCCATCTTTCCATTTGTTTCACTTTTTTAATCAAGTTTTTTCTAGCAATAAGCAGGAGAGACAGTGTTAAGGCAGATTAAAATCCAACAAATAGATTGTAAAGGTAATTATTTTTTTTCATTTCATAATACTAGGTGCCAAACAAAACAAATAAAGATGGGTATTGAAGGGTAAAAATGGAGTTTGATACACATGGATTGGTTTCTTTCATTATTTTATTTATAATTATTGTTTGGTTTTTTTAAAAGAAAATTTTTGCATTTAAAAAATGTTTCAATTAATTTTTCTTTTTCATTTTATGAAAGGATTTTCTATACATACGGAAAAATTAAAAAAAAAAATTAAAATGCCAAAAAAAAAAAAAACACGAAAACTTATCAGACGTACGTAAATTTTAAACAATAAAAAAGACGACTACTATAATAAACAAAATCAAGAAATTTTGACGTATGTATTGAAAAAATTTGTTGAGGTATTTATCAATGTCAAGAATCTCTTTCGAAATTCACTTCAATGTTTTTCTGGCTTTTTGTTGCGCCACTAGACAACAAATAATTACAATGCAAATAACAAAGATGAATATATTTTTTTTTGTGTACTAAACACACACTTTTTAACAGAAAATAAAATTGGAAAACAAAATTTAAAAACAATAAACCTAAACAATAACATGAAATATCACTTTGTATTGATTGATTTTTTGCTAAGGGATATGCCTGCTGCATGTCTTATAATATTTCTTAGATTCACTTGCTGTTTCCCATCCTGCTGATTTTGTTAATACTTTTAGTTATTGTTGTTGTAAATTAGGTCTACCATATATTGTTACTGCCACAATTCAAGGTTGTCTATTCTGTGCTCGTATTCTACGTTATTCAATTTTATTGGCTTATATCGTGTTATATTTAGTAATCGAAAATTCGGATCAAAACAACAAAACATAATTTTAGTCACCAGAACTTATAGGATTAGTACAATTTCTAATTTTCAAAAAACATCGATTAACTTTTTTAACTGTTTTAGTTACTTTAGAAACATAGAATTAAGTTAGAATTCCCTCAAACGATGCAAAGAGAAGGAGAAAAAGGCGAAATAGTGAATGCAACCAGGCGAGCGCTCTCTTACCACGACTTAGCAAAGACTACTTGACCGATTTTGCTGAAATTTTGGGATAGTGTTTCTAAGACGAGTTGTTGTTGTTAATATATTAGGTAGAAAAAATAGCCGAAAAAAGGAACAAATTTCAAAGCGCCACAATTTTGGCAAAATATCGTAATTCAGATTGATGTACTCGCTTCCCTCAGCGTATGGCAGTAAGGAAGTTTTTTCTGATCGGGTTCTACTCTCTATATATAGTGTTGGCAGTGTCTGATATTGTTGTTCATTATTTTTTCAAGGACTTGGCTTATTTTGATATTTGAAATTTAAAGCCTATTATTTTTTAATATTCTATCACCAAAAACGGAAAGTTTTCTACTTTCTATGGGATTTAACTCTGAATTGCTTGGGTTTGTAGTCAAGCCTTTTATCCGCTTTACCATCCTAATTTTACAGCTTTGTTTCCACTTATTTTTCTATTTTAGCTCTCGTACAATCGAACCCGAGTGTAATTGCATGGCTCGATGAGTTTTATTATTTTTATGAATTATCAATCAGAACAATGTATACTTAAAATTACTGGAGATGAAGCGACTAAACATAAATTTCGGTTTACAAGCTATTACATTAGCTATTAAACGCATCAAATTGTCAGCTCAATAGATTGCATTTTTGAGCTAGAGCTCTCATCTAACAAGACTACTTGACAATGGCAAATTTATTAAAAATTTTAAAACTCTCCTCTATTTTTGATGAAAAATATTAAAGTGTTTTTTTTTATATCCTTGATATTATTGCGATGAAATCATTTCAATTGACAAAATCATCTTATTGTAGTTGTTGCTTGTGTCCAATGAATCTATAAAATTGACTATAATTTCCATACACTATGATAGAGTAGAGTAATGTTAATAAAAATTTTTATGTTCGCCACATAAAAAAACCGTTAAAATATAAATCAGTTCGTATTGAAAACAAAAAAAAACTCAAAACCAGTAAAAAAAACCCTGAAACTTTAAATGAAATAAAAACAAACAAAAAAAGAAATATTTTAATGAACTTGCAAAGTTTTGCGTTTTAACGAACACTATTTATCGTAATTACATGAAAGTGTGCACCGAATTAGTTTTAAAGCATATTTTTTTTTATTTTATTTGATGTTTTTAAATGCGTGATTAGCAGAGGCGTACACAGGAATGGGATTTATAAAGACAGATTAATATTTTTACAGTTAAAAAAAAAAATTAATTATAGAAGGAAATATTTAAGGCACTGGATTTTAAGCCATATTAAGATTCTATACCGAAGATTGTCCGCCGTATTCTATCTAATAGGTAGGTACTATTTAATGTAGTTTTTTTTTAACGATTTTTAGAAAAGTTCTCAAAAACGGAAACTGAATAACGTGGAATTTGAAAGGATATACAAATGGTCTTAGGTTTCATAATAACAAATTAATCCGCGTGTTGTAACAAATAAGACTGTAGCACAATATCTCATATTAGTTTTATCTCCTACATAAATCATCAGGATTTTTTGTTTAAAATTTCACAATTTCAGCGCAACTATAGAAGTTAATTGTCTTTGTTTACAAATTTTTTTTTTGTTCCACAATTTTTCATTGTCTGCTGTTTTTGATAATTATTTTCAAATGTTTGCAGATTTCAAGTTTCCTAATAATCACTGGGATTTGTTTTCACACTCCTAATTCACTTTTAAAACGTCATCACATTAACACACTGGAACGTGTCACTTATGTACTATACAAACATACAAACATACATACATACAAACACGAAATAATTGAAATTTATTTTCTCTAGTTTTTTAATATCCTATGAATCGTTTCTTTTCAAACGTCGGAGTGAGTATAAATTATCACAAAAGATTACAATTGTAACTGTTTTCTTTGTGAATTCTTTTTTTGTAACTCATCCTTATGATATAAAATGTTTTCAAAGTATGATCGGTACGAGACTTACCTTTCATTTAATTTCGTATTTTTTTGACGTTTGATGTGGCGCCT
This sequence comes from Sarcophaga bullata, assembly GCA_005959815.1. Taxonomy (NCBI): domain Eukaryota; kingdom Metazoa; phylum Arthropoda; class Insecta; order Diptera; family Sarcophagidae; genus Sarcophaga; species Sarcophaga bullata. The sequence goes on from QOCX01000002.1 coordinate 768,746, forward strand.
ATTAAAACTGTTCGTACACGAGTTCGATGTGGGTTTCGTTAATACTGTTGCTGCAGTTCCTGCGGCTGTTGTGTGTGGAAGGTGTTGCTGACTGTGTTGATAGTGATGTTGTTGATGCTGTAGGAGTTGTTGATGTGGATGATGATGTTGATGATAATGAGGTTGATAGTGTGTTGTTTGTTTTTGTTGCGATTGTTGTTGCTGTTGTTGTTGTTGTTGTTGCTGATGGTGTTGGTGTTGGGGTTGATTAGGCAACGAATGCTGTTGCAAATAGGCAGGTGCTTTAATGACACCGGCACTGGCAACAGTTGATGTCGATTCGCCGCCAATAACTTCGTTGGTGGACTGATGCGAACCGTTGCTAGACGAATGATGCGTGTAATCGGTTGGAGCGCTTAGCTGGCGATTGAATTCAGTTTTACGACGACTTATATCGGTCAGACAATATTTATTGAGGTGTCCGTTACTCGATAGGGAGCTTTTCGGTGATATTGCATGAGGTGAGCCGGCATGTAGGCGATTGCACGAATTAGTGCTGACACTAAGTTTGTTGCCGTTGTTGACCAGATTGCAGCCTTTGTTATTAATTTTGGCTGTTTTATACGGCAACTGACCCTGATAACTCTGTTGTTGTTGCTGTTGTTGCTGTTGCTGTTTATGTTTTTGTTGTTTACTAGATGGATTCGACTTGGTACTAGTATTGGTATTGCTATTGGTGTTGGTGTTGGTGTTTGTGTTGATGTTATTTGAGGAGGATAAATAATTGACACTACTACTGTGGCCGCCAAACGGATACTGATGATCGGAATTGTTACTATTTCTCGAGTTGGCTGCTGCTGCTGCGGCTGAAGCGGCTGCTGCTAAGACGGCACTTACGGCTGTTTCACTTTTAATTGAGGAACGATATGTGGGATATGATGACTTGACAGCACCGTTCACTATGTAAGGAGTACTGTGTCGCGACACTTGGTGTCCGGAAGCCACTGATGGTGAAGTTGATGTCGACTGTTGCTGCTGCTGCTGTTGTTTCTTCTCCACCAGGTAGAGATTAAGGTATTTATCTCCCGGATGCAGAGAATTATCAGACACCGCGTTGGTCTTCGCTAATATTTGATTTTTCTTTTTACCCGTGGGATGAGTTTTCAACGATAGATTCCTTAACTTACGAGACTGTTCTTTGATTTTATTGGTCTTTAGAAAGGATGGACTGTTTCCAATGCACTTGAATATGTAGGCCTTGTTGACTAATTGCTGCTTATCCGGCTGCTGAGACGAATCTAATTCGTTCTTCGCATAAATATTACAATCGCTGTAGTGCGTCTTCAGTAGGGGACACTGGTTATCTTCCGATTGATGGTGATGGGGCAGCGGATCTGAGCTACTCAAGTTGTGTACAACTAAATGCTTAAAATCACCGTGTGTCTGTTGCGAATCCTGATAATCATCCGCTATGGCCAAGCTACTACTTTTGCTGTTGGGGCTGTAAGACAGGCGACTGGTCGGACTATGTTGCTGCAGCTGCTGCTGTTGAAGATGATAACGCTGATTGGCGTCCGCAAGGGTTAACAGTTGCGGTGACCCGCTATCGTACGAACTTTGTTTTGAAACGCTAGTAAAGCGTAAGCCTGCTGATGATGGATGGTCGAACTGCGACGAGTGCTGATCATCACCTATCGAACTACGAAGGCAGGTGGAGGTGGCGGAGGTGTAGTTGGCGTTGCCACCTACCCTGCTTGACCTGAAGTCACTTTCTCTCTCTTCTTCGCGGTGTGGCTTTACTTCGCTGTCGAGCAAAAATTCGTTGTCGTTATCGGTACTAGTGGAACTGTAAAAGTGACGTCCGTCACCACCACCACCTTTAGCACTGGTGGCGGCGTTGAAACCAGTAGTATTGGCGGTACTAGCGCTTATAGATTTCGCAACCGGTAGCCCGTCTGAAGAGACTAATGCACATTTAAGAGACTCACAGCTGCACGATATCGATTTATGCAGCTGACTACGCGACGAGGGTACGTTATCACTATTTTTACGCGACGTATAATGCGATCGATTACTGCCGTGATCTTGTTGTTGCTGTTGTAATGATAGCGATGGCCGATTTAAATCTTGATCGGAAATAGTTGTGGTGGTTCCTTCGTGTGTTGTTACGGCACTACAATAACTGTTATTATCCGAATGACTACTGTAAAGCGGAGCAGTCTGAGTCTGTGTGTTCTGAGCGCTTGTGAGGTTGATCAGAGACTGGCGCAACAAATATTGATGTGAATGGTGTTGCGGTTGTTGGCGCAGTTGTTGTTTTAATTGTTGTTGTTGTTTTGCTTGATGATTTTGTTTTTGTTGTTGCTGTTGCTGCTGCTGCTGTTGTTGTTGTTGTTGTTGATCACTACTATACAAGTTTTCTCTGCTAGCACTGTAAATATAAGCAAAACAACAAACAAAACAAACCCAAACATAAATACACCGTTAAAGAATAAATATATCGGAAAGATTTGGCGGTATATATATATATATGTGTGTGTGTGTGTGTGTGTGTTTGACTAATGGTTAATAGAAATTAGAGAATTATTTTCGAGTAACAGATCGCTACACTAACGTGTTTAACTCAAACAGAAAAATCAAAAACTGTTATACTCGCTACAAACAAACACACACATGCATACAAACACAGATACGTATACTATAGTATAGTATAGTAGAGTATAGCCATGCTCTGTTATTATTATTTAAGAATTATGAGCGAGAATTCAAATACAAAGAATGTTTCACACTTTTAAGATGAGTTAATGAGAGCGTAATTTCAGAGAGAGAGAAAGAGAGAGCGAGTAAATAATTAGAATACTAATTTTATTAATATGTAGTTTATAGCTGATAGCAGTGAATAGAGTTGTTCACGTGTATATTATACAGACATACATACATACATTCAAAACAAATTGCCATGCCATACAATGCGAATACAATTAAATGAAATGCCAACAAACAATACCAACCAATCAATTTGGAGTAAAATTTTATTCAAATGAAAATAAAATACAAAATACAAAATATAACAGTAACAATAACAAATAATATACAATAATAATTGAGTATCGTATCACATTCATTATTATTTAGAAATAAAGATTTTTTTTCTCTTCCTCATTTGATTTTTTTTCTTCTTTATTATGGAGAAAAGCCGTAAAAGAGAGATTGAGTGAGTGAACGGAGTGCATTGCATAGTAATTGGAATTTGTTATTAAATTCTTTTAATTTTGTGTGTGTTATTATTTGAAAAAGAAGAAAAAACAAACAGCAAAAAACAGTGCAAAAGTAAAAACAAACAAATACAATTTAAAATATTAGAAAAATTTATTATTTTCCAGACTAACAAAAGAATGTATTAAAAATTTGGACTAATAAAAAAAAACATTTAAAATGCATATCAGACTGCATTAAACGATCAATTATTATAGCAATACTATATCCAATTCCATTAAATGTTTTTGTTATGATTGGCAAAAAAAGAGAGAATGTGAAAAAAAATATTCAATTCCTTTATTAACTTATTGTACCAGAGAGATAAAAAACTTAAAGTATTCTCATATGTAAGTTTGGCAAATAATTGAGTAAATATATGGAAATGTGATTAATTTATTCACAGAGGTGCCAGATATTTAATGATTCCATAATATAAACATGGGAATATAATAAGAGAATAAACTAAAACCAATATTAACCATATGCGGAGTTACTAAACCCTTCCAAATTTGTAAACGAAGTCAAAATTTTGAAAATTTCAGCTCGCAATATACGTTTTCATGGTTAGTCTAATAGGTTGCCTTATTGAATGTGTGGTTCAAACCCCAGACCAGACATCTCGAACAAAGCGAAATATGAAAAAAATTATTCGGTGACTTCCTCTCAGCTGATTTCTGTCAAAATTGTCATGAAACGTTTCTCTAAACTTCTATATGTATGTCCCATCACTCATGGATATTGTGTGGTTTTACAAATACCCTGTTTACATGATTCTTTGAAGATTTCCATTAAATTAAACTGCAATACAGTCTGCAATTTCAAGCAAAAATAATGCTAAATGTTCTTTTCTTGTAGTTTTTTTATTATTTTCGTACATAGAGATTTTTAATTTGGGAATTACAAACAAAATGGTGGTAACATTTACAATGAATATGTGAAGTGATTATTCAATTAAAAAAAAAAACGTGCTTAAATTTTCGATTCACCAATGTAGTGAATAAATTATATGAGCACTGGCAAGATTATCTATCCCCACAGATAGGCAGGCAATAGTATTAATAATTAACAATTTCATGTTTGTTCTTGTTTATTTTTATATTTCATAAAATATTCAAACAACTCATGAAAATATTCACCGGAAGTGAAATCAATTGTTGGGGGAAAAAAACTGCATGAGTTTTTATTTCATTCTGTTTAGCCCTTATAAGAAAATGAATTATTAATAAACTCTGTTATGATTAAAATATTGTTTTAATTATTATTATAAACATTACAATTGTTTTTCATATAATTTATATTATTTTTTTTAAATTTATTATTATGACGTGATCCCCGGTATGTATTGAACAATAAACATTAGCCTGATGCTTATATTCCCAAGTACTTGTTGGATCCACTCCAAAAAATATAAAAAAAACAAGAATAAAAAAATAATTACAAATGAAACGAACTAATACCTAAAAAACGAAACTGTATAGAAAAAAGAAAGGAAATAATCATAAAAAAATAATAATAAGAAGAAAAAAATAGTAATTAAACTAAACATCTGGCTATAAATTGGCTACAATAACATTAATCATTCTATTTATAAAGAATTTAGAAAAAAGAAAATAAAAGGAAAACTACATGACCCCATTAAGAGGAAGAGCCATCATGAATTTTCTATTTTGTAAGTTGGATGCACGTGTCAAAACAGCTGACGGTTTTTTTTTTTTTTGAGCTTTACATAACCTTAAAAGTGGCCGTAATAAATAAATTCATTAATTTTTGAAATCGCAAAACAGAATTAAAATGAAAGAAAAAAACAAAATTAATATAATACTGTTGCAATATGTTTAAGAATTGTTTGTTATCATTTAAATAAATGTAAAATTTTGAATTGCAATTCACCCGTTTTTATAACCCCATAAAAATTTTAAGTGTTTTTTTTTTTCTTAAATTACCTGAAATGTAAATGTTTTACAAATACGTACTCAATTTACAAGTTCAAGGTCTTTAAAAAAAACGAAATTTTCGAATTTAGCATGTGGAGCGGTCAGAAGAAGTTAGATAACTGTCAATGCACTTTAAAGGATACACCGTTTGTCATATAAACTGCGGCATCATTAATCAATTAAAATCTCAATGTTACAGTTAATGCAAAAAGGTACGGATCTAAGCTTACTAACTCTTTTATTGTCTAAAAGGGAAGAATTAGACGATGAACATTCTGAGAGTAAATAACAATTTGTCATGAAAAGCTGCTTAAATTTGTGGTTCGGATTTCGGACCACTTATGAAAAAAATTAGCACACACAACATAAGTGGTGTGAGAAACTAAGCCGTAATTCTGATAGTCGGCAAGAATATGTCTGTATTAAGAGTCCGTTTAAATGGAAATCTATCGAAGTTTAAATTAACAAGCCATTGATTTAATTCCCGTAAATTCAACCACCATAGTTCAATTGTTACATCAATTTTAATTTCAATTTTATACGTGTCCAATAACTTTTCATTGCTGATAATATCTTCCATCTATTTGCTGTCTAGGAAACAACAACAGCAACAACAAAAAGGAACTGATAAAAAATTTACATTCATTCGCTTGTATAAATAATTCCGTATAAAAATACATAAGTTTATAGGTCAAATTTATAAACAAAATCCACAGAAACAAAAGACAGACAGACAAACCGACAGACATGAACAGGGACAACACAGGCACAGGCATTGAAAACCTCCAACACGAGTACTCGAATTTGCAGTCACAACCGTACACAATATTTATGGGATAGGGAGTGTGTGTGTGTGTATATATATATATGTACGATGAACAGACAAATACACAGGTCGTATGTAAACAAATTTATTTAAAATAGAATTTGTTTTCTGTTTTTTTTTGTGTATTTTAATATTTCTATGGATTTCTATGGATTTGTTTATGGAAAAATCGTAATGCAACAAGAAATATTTTAAATTATTTTATACATATATTGGCCGCCTAGATACCCACTTTTAGTTACTGATCCATATGAATTGAATAGGAATTTGTGACGTAATTTTAGCTGCAGAAAGCCGGCCCGCTTTAAACTGAACAAAACTGGCTAGAACAGTCTTCTATGAAATTTAAATGAAATATTTATATTCTTGAGAAGAAGAACAAGAAGAAATTAAAATGTCTAAAACGGTGGTGCGCTATAGTTGGTTGTTTTTTTTTTGCAATTAAAAACGCAGAAGTAATGAATACATACATAAATAATTGGTCTTTACTACCCTTCAATTAGAATTACGATTTCTCACATAACTTATGTTCTGTGTGTGTTAATTTTTACGTGCTAACAGGGAGTTATAATTATATGACGGTGTTACAATTGGAGTCGCCGTAGTCTAGTAGGTAGTGTGTTGGCTTATTAGACGAAAGGCCAGGGTTCGAATCCCCGGTCAGACATCAAAAACGAAATATGAAAAAAAATATTTCTTCGGCGACTTCCTCTCAGCAGATTTCTGGCAAAAACTCTGAGAGTAAATAAAATTGCCATGAAAAGTTTCTCAAAAAAATCTGTCGTTCGGAGTCGACTTTAAACTGTAGGTCCCGCCACTTATGTATTAAATTAACACACACAACATAAGTGGTGTGAGAAGCTAGGCCGTAATCCTGACTGAAGGGTTGTAATGGCCAATTATGTATGTTATGTATGTATGTTACAATTGGACATTATAGGATCCAAGTAAGCTATAGCAATTGACAAGACTACCAATTCCGCCTAACCTAACCTAAAAATATTTTTTTGATGAAATATAATATTTTCTCTACTGTCAATAGGGTGCACGTACACACGTCCTATTATCATCATGTTCCGTTCATATTTGTCGTCGACAATTAATTGATATTGTCTTCATCTTTATAAATATTTTTTCTATTTTTTTTTTTGTATTAATGAAAACTAAAAAATAAAATGTACAAAAAAAAAACAGAAAATGAAAAGAGCCACATATTGAATTGAGATATAGAACAGACAAGAAATTAACCGCACTAAAGTCTTTTTTTTTTTATTGTTGTCCGGGTCTCATTTCCAGCATTTCTCGCAAATTTTAGTAATTTTTTGTGTCTGTTTTTAGATGTTCATCTAACAGATCTATCCCAACAAATTGACTGTTGATATACGAGTGTGTACAGTTAATAATACACATACACATCCTGTTATATATGTATGTATGTACCTAGATATAGAATAGATGCCCAGCTACAGTATCTAGATACTTTGTAGATTTTGTTCAATTAAAATATCAGTTTAATTCTTTTTTTCGCTTCTTTTTGCAGTCGTTATTGTTGTTGTGTAAAAATATTTATTCATTAGATTGTTGTTGTTGTTGTTGTTGTAGTTGTTGTTGTAGATATGAAGTAAATAAATCGGTATTAACAAGTCAAGGTCAATATCTCTTAATCAAGTATATGATCAATGACAATGACCGATTACTTTGAATTGAAACTGATGTGAAATACATACATACCTACATGCATACATACATGCATACATACATACACACATAGATACATACATACATACATACATACACACACATACATATTATTTATATAACGAGTTTAATTTGTTTTCTCTTCTTCTTCTTCTGCTTATTATTATTATTTTCGTTTCATTTCTTTTTAATTTTACATTTTTTTTTTAATTATTATTATTATTTATGTAAGTTGTGATCATTTATTCAATCACGATTATAAAATTAATAATTAATTTGTTTAAGTGAGTTTTTTAATTGATCAGGGGGATCTTTCCGATGAATTCTCTACTTAGAATGGATAATAAAGTTGTAATCAGATTTGAAGTCTTAGGTATGGCAAAATGCCACAGAAAATCTGGCCAAAATAGAATGGAGGATACACGAAAAGTCTGCTTAAGCTCCAAAGGTTTAAGCTTTGTATGGCTGCTGGAGTCCTTAATGTATTTTGCTTTATAATTTTTGTAGAAGCTGCAGAGATAAGGAAGAAGAGAAGATTGTGCCTCACCTATTGCCTACATACCCAGCACCATGTTGAAGGGTGTCTACTATTTAGATTATCTAAACAAAGCAGATGAGCTTTTATTCTACTTAAATAATGGGTTCAGAGCTTTTCTGTGGAGTGGAGAAAGATATAAGGAAAAATATGATCAATAAACGAGAAGAAAAGGAGAAACTCTGCTCAAGCCAAATGAGTAAGACAATCAAAAGATTCGTTGGGAAATTACAATAACAGGCGTTTTAAAACATACATCAGACAATCCAGGAATAAGCTGAGGTTGGTAACTGTCTGGTAGATCACATGTAGAGTTTGTGATGTTGTGAATGAATCATCCGAATGCATCCTGAGAATTTATGAGGTATTAAAGCATTCCAGAAGGAAACATCTGGGTGAGAATGAGGTGCCGCACTGAAAAGAAACTTCCTAAATTTTGTCAGGGCAATAGGCTTGGAAGAAGTATTATAGCGATATCCTATATAGACTGCGGCGAATACAATAGATTGCATGGCCGCGGTGTTATGGTACCTCTTCGTGATAATAATAACAATAATAATTAGATACCCGTAGTTTTTCAAATAGTTTAGATATTGTTGATTATAAACTTATGGTTTTGAAATTTGTTGACACGTTTTCACACCACCCTTGATGTTTTAAATGTAACCATAAACTAATTATGCCTGACACAACTCTATCTCTGCGGTTTTAGAAACACAATTAAATAATTGTAATTTTGTCAAATAAATTTAAAAAATAAACAATTACTATGCATTTTTAAATGTTTTATTTTATTCGACATTTCAATTAATAATTATGTGGTTTTTAATCAAAAAAAATAACAATTTTAAATATTATAATGAAAAAAAAAACCATTGGCGTAAAAAATGACCAATTAAATTTTGTTTTTATTAACCATGAAATGTAAAAAGGGGCTTATTAGAATATGATACAAAAAGAAATTAAACAAAAAAAAAATGCATTTTTATTTTAAATAATTTTTTAAATTGTTTTTGCTTTTTTTTAGAACAATACATTTGAATGTACAACATATTATACAATTGTATTGTATATCTTTTTTTAATTTCATTTAAAAATTTAATCCATTCTGTTTTGATATTAATAACAAATTTGTTTTATTTACACACAGAGAGATTCGTTTGGTTTTATTTTTTTAACAAAATATTCGCATAAATGACATGGATTCGATTGAGGAAAAAAAATCATGAAATGCTTTGTTATTATAGGTGCGTGTTATAAAACAAAGTGCCTCATCTACAGTAATTTGTAATTAGTGTTCTAAATTAATAATTAAAAGACCAAATTTAATAATTAAAATATTCCAAAAATAATTATAAACATGCCAAGCGTAAATATTTACGCCATAATATGTACATACATAGTATAATTTAAATATTTTCTTTTGTTTTATATTCTTTTATTTTATTTAATAATATTTCATATTAAATACATGCTATAAACAGATAAACATATAAAACAATAATAAATTTTATTTTTATATAAATCTTTCAACAAAATTAAGAAAACTATTCATCCATACTGCATATGAAATTCGTTTATAGTGCCAACTTTAATTTTTATCGATCTTTAACACACTTTTCTAATTGCAGACAGTCAAAAATTTATTGTAATTCAATCGTATACCGTATTCCATATGCATCTTTACACCCTCTACAGATACTCGTATTCTATTTAAATTTATCAAAGATTATATTCCGGACACAATTTCCATTTACTTAATAGGCCTTTACAGTTTCTTAGTCAGGATTATGAACTAGCTTCTTATATATAAGTGAGGGAACCTACAGGTTAATGGCAGAAGACTGTTGAGAGAAAGTTCCAGAAAAAATATTTTTTGTATTTTACTTTTTTTCAAGGATAAGGACGATGATACGAAACATATTCTATTCAGCTATTCGTGATTTCGGTAACCCTAAGAAGTGGACGATTATGAAATTTTTTGGAATGAGTACAGTCAGTGTATGGTTGAAGTTATGCTGGAACTTTAAAGATTTAAGATGCAGAGGTAGAATTTGATATGAGAAGACTGTAAAGCTAACCAAATCTCCGCGTAATAATACCTAATAGCAGTCCCATGGGGAGAGAGTGTTTAAAAGATTTAGGAGGTAGATCTTGCTTCCAACTTTCAAACTTAAAACATAATTATTACCACTATGGCCGTGCCACTATCATCATTGGTTGGTCACCGTATACCACCCGTATAGTATACTTTGGTTTCAATATCCTGCTGAAAGATTTTTATAAATTACACACAAACGAAAACAAAATTAATGATTTTATAAAACAAAAATATTTTTACAAATTTTTAAGAAATTAAAAAGAAATTAAAGAAATTTAAAAACATGTTTTCAGCTTTTACAGTCTTTACACCATGATTTGTATGTATGTATGATTTGAATGAAATTTTTCATAAATTTTTTGTAAATTTGTAACTTCCTTTATGTTATTCTAAATTTTATGAAAAATTTCATACCAACTTGCATGGTGTAAACACTATGGTACTTAGTTTTTCGTTTAGGTGGTGTAGCAAAACAATAGCATTTGTTGTTTTTTTTTTTTTTTTACAGAATTATAGTTTATTTTGTTCTAATTAGAGCTGTTGTAATAGATTTTAGAAATTAAAGATTAAAGATTAATTACTTTTTAGGCTAGTTATTGATTTATTAATGCAAGTATGTAGATAGGCATTCATTTTTTAAAAGTTATAGAAAGAATTGGTAGAAAGAAAGTTTTAGGCTAATAGTTGCTAAATTCTGCTTAGGTATACATAATACAAAAATAGAAATAAGAAAACTAAATTAAAGAATAAATTGTATTTGCTTTTTTTTTTGTTTTTAAATACAAAAACAATAAAAAAAAGAAAGGTTTGTTTGGAAGCATACACAGGTGTTGCAGTTAAAATGCATTTAAAGTCCTTAGTTATATAATTTAAAGTCTTAATTTATTTGATTTATTTATTTTTATTTAATATTTGTAAATATTATATTATTTTTAATAAGTTATGGGACAGGGGTGAAGAAATGTTTACGGAGGGGGGAGGTAGGTATTTAATTGAGCTTTTAAAAATACATTTATATTAATGATTTAAAAAAGAAATGGAAAAAAATATGCAAGTTTTTAAGTACTTTTTAAGACTATTTTAAAATAGCAGCAGTACCTTCACTGTTGAGGTCAATAACTTCAGTTCCATCATTGGCAATTAAACGCTTTTATTGAGATGCAATCAACGTAATCGAACTTAACTACACTCTTTCAAATTTTGTTTATTTTTATCTTTTACTATTTTTTTTTCTTTCTTTCTTTTTGCTTTTATTTCTGTTAAAGTGTTTCTTTTTATTTTATCTCTTGATTCTGTAAAAATAAATTAAATTATTATAAACATATTTAGTGAAAAGTAAATTAAATTAAATTATAATTAGGAACTTATAAAACTTCTTTCAATTTCAAATAAAACAATACAAATTAATAATGGTAAGAGTGGTTGTGGTGGAAGTGGTGGAAGTGGAGTTTGGTGGAACAGTCGAACGAAAGTCAAAGTAAAAAAAAAATGCCTAAAGAAACTTTAGCATGAAGAGAGTAAGAGCGAGTGGGGGACAGGTATTGTATATGAATAAGTATAGCCGAAATTGAGAGCAAAGTTCAAGTGTTAAGGATTATAGCAAAAAATAGCAACAAAAATAATTATTCAACACTATTTCTCTTTTATCGTATTATTGGGTGCTTATTTATTCGTGTGATCGTGTGTGACAAAGCAAAACCAAAACAACCGAAAACAAATCAAATAATAACATTTAGGGATTAGTGGTAGTGTTGTATTGTCAGTCTAATACACAACGCGCTGCCACAACAAAACAAAAAAGTAATTAAAACCATTGAGTTGCTTTAGCCAATTTGATTATTGTTATTTTTCTTCTTTTTGTTTTCGCCACATTACAACACATTTCAGAGTTAATTAAAGAAATTTTAGCAATTATTTTGTAAAATGTCATCAGAGTTATAAAGAAATTTACAAAATAATAATTAGTTAACACTGCTACCAGCAGTACCAACGTACAAACAAAAAGCGTTCTTGATTTGAAAATATTTATTATTTTCAATAAAGAATTCTGTTGAAATACATACATAGGCTTTAAAAATAAATTCATTGTTATTTAGATGACGTTTTTTTGTAAGTTTTCTGAATACATGATTTAGTATTGCTTTAGTATGCGTCAAAAAAGTTTAGGAAGTTTCCTTCTAAATGGTCCACTATTGTGGTTTTACCCTGAGGCCCATTGTCATGCCTATAAAGCTATCTTTACAAAATAAATACCATATGGTGTGCTACAATTGATATGTCTGATCATCAATAAGGCATTATTGCCAACTTACTTTTTCTATGTCTTACGGATTAATTAAAAAATTACCGGGTTTCTTAAATTTTTTAATAAATGTCGCTTAACAAAATTACATGGAAAGAATTCAAGACTGAATAAATTACAGATTCGTTTAAGTAATTCCCCCTTGTCAAGTTTGTATATTAAAAATAAAAATTGAATAGATTTATTAAGAAAAATGCTAATGAATTGTTTGAGGAAACCCCCATTGTTTTTCTGGATAGTAAAAGCAAATAGAAAAGAAAAAAGTTATGTCAACTAAATATTATTGTTGAGATAGCAATAAAAACATTTGCTTTAAAAATAAGTATTTATTTATGAATGGTTTCCAAGGGAACTTATTACGAAAAGGTATTAATACCTTATGGGAATTGGCTAAAACAACTCATATTTTGTTTTACTTTGTGAATAAGACAATAATGTTTCATATCTTTTACAACATGTGTTATAATTTTTTGTTAAATTTAGTTATTTGTATTAAATTTTACTATTTTTTTTCTATTGTGTTTTTCAAAATATATACCACCTAAAACATACTAAAATATCTTTCTAATATGTTACTATTCTCACTTTAAATAAAAAAAAAAGAACAAAATGAAATCAAAACTGAAATTATTAAAATGTTAATTATTAGCTATTTACGAATAGTTTAAAGGTAAACAACAACATTGAAACATTTATAATTTATTTATTATTTTAATTTTTATTATAATTTTAATTTTTTGTTTTTTTTCAGTTTTTTTTTAACAATTAAACAGCCTTTACAACAACATAAATCCATTTAAAACTTATTTATGAAAACAAACAAATTGAAACAAAAAAATTAAAATCAAATTTAAGAGTAACTAAGTATAGAGAATTAAGAGAAAAATAGTAGCAACATAAACAACAGACGGGGATTGTATTTGCATTTTATAAACGAAATTATAAAAAACAAAAAAAAAATTAAAATGATTTTATGATTTAAAAGCGCCTAAAGTAAGAACCTAAAAAATCCTCACCACTGCCATTAATTTCATTTAATTAAGCCATTGATTTTGTTGAGCATTGGAAACTCATAAAACAGAAGTTTTAGAATAGGGATCGGTTCAAGCCCAATATTGGTGTGTACCAAGTATGAGGCATTATGTTACTTTTACTGAATTCAAACAGCAGCATAATAAATCGTCTAGACGCTGTGCCTTGTCTAGACGCTGTATTTTCGCACCAATTCTGTTGCATTCTGTTTATTTCCATTTATTTTTTTTTTTGTTTTTACAAAAATCATCCAATATACAAAAAACATCGATGTACACATTTTATAATAAATCGATATAACATCGGCATATATTTGCAATAAATTTCATAGAAAAAACATTGACGTTTTATTTTAATATCCATCACTAATAGAGATTCATATTTAAAACTTTTAAGGCTTACATTTTAAATGAAATTATTGGCTTAAGCAGGTCATTTTCTATCTAAATGACAAAAATTATAATAAAATTAAAAATGATTTATTTTTTATGTAAATAAATATAATATTAGATTTATTGTATAACATTATTTTTTAATACAATATTTTTAAAAATGATATGAATATAACATTAATTATGAAACAGTTAGATTAGATGCAAAACATTGTAATAATTAACGTATTGTGTATACGAAAAAACATACCATTGGTCGGTGAATGTTCCAAATGCTCCAGGTCCACTTACTCTTCGTTGGGTGGTTGGTTTAACGTGCATTTTACTATGGCGTTAACGTTTAAAAACATTTACGCTGCTCCTTCATTTAGTTTTTTTTTTTATTTTTTTTTTTCTTCAAACAATTTAAATATTATTTGTAACTGAAATATTTTTAATATCGTTGTGTATGTTTTTTTTTTTTAAATTGAACTTTTTAACGTATTATTTATTCAGTGTTAATAAAAAAAAACTAATCCATAAAGTTTGAGGCGCAAAGAACACGAAACAAAACAAAATAAAATGTTTGTAAAAAAAAGTGTATTCTGCTTTTAAAAATTAATAAAACATTTTTCTGTCCATTATCATTTTAATTTAATTTTTTATTTTCTTAAATTGCTTTTATCTAATATTTATTAATGCATTTTTTTATTTTAATTTTAATAAATTTTTTGTTAGTTTTTAATGTATAGTTAAATTTAATGGCATTTTGTTGCTTTTAAATAAATTCATTTATTTTTATTTTTTAATTATTTTTTATTATTATTTTATGTTTTATTTCCTTTGAATATCTTACTATAAATAATATTCTTTTGAATAATATTGCTTTAGTTTCATTTCGATTTGGTTCTTTTCTTAATTATTTCTTTTCCTTAATTTAATTTTTTTTTTAATTTATTCTCTTACTCTTTTTCAATGTTTTTTTTTTGCAGTTTCTATTATTCTGTTTAAAAATTTAAATTCATTGTAGAGTTGTTATTGTTGTTGTTGTTTTTCATTTTTAACAAATAAATCTCTTTAATTAGGTGGGTTGAAGATGGGATTTTAACTAAATTGTTTTTGTTATTATCATCATCATCAGCTGTTATTGTTTCTGTTATTGTATGATATTAATGTAGTAGAATGAATGTATTTATGTATTGTATGTTAGTAAATTAATTTGTTCTAACTAACTTTACAGTGCTATTATATTTATTCTATTAATTATCTCCCACTCTCTTCTTATATGTAAATAAGAGCGCGGTTTTTTTCCTTCCACTTTTTTTTCTAATTTTTAATATAACCAGACGTCAGCACCAATAGCCTCCGGGGGACACGAACGTCAACAATGTATGTTAAAAAGAGCGTAAAATTGCAATCAGTTGCTTGTCAGCTTTTAAAGAAGAAGGTTAATTATGCACCCAAAGAAATATTGCAGAAAGATTTACTATTTTCCAATGAGATTCACTAAAAACAATGAAAAATGGTCTCCATTTTTGGAAGAATATTTGTGAAGTTAAATCCACAGTCTTTAAGGATTTGGCGCTGTATATTTATTCTATATTTTCCACTACATATATATATTATTAGGTTAATAAGTACACTTTTAAATATTACTAACAATTTTCCTCTGCAGTATACACATGGCTCTCAGAAATACACTCACATTTTTATCATGTTCTCTTTGTGCCGATGTCTGATTATAACATTTCAGTTATTCTGATTTATTTTTATCTCATTTTCATTTATTTGTATTTGTATTTTATTATTTGCAATGCCCAAAAGTTAAAAGGATAACAGAATTTAAAGCTTCTGAATACGAAATAAATAAATATTATTATAATCAAACAATCTACTGAAAGCTTTTAATGAGCTGTAAGAGAGTGAGAGTAAGAGCATTTAAACAAAAATAAGCACAAGTATATATGTATTGTATAAGCATTTCTCCAGAGAGTTAGCCAGAGCAAGAGACTAATATAAAAATATCAGGAAATAAAAAGTTAAAAACACAAATCAAATACTCAAGTATGACGAACACGTTTATTTAGGCATTCTTTTTCACAGCATTTTATGTGTAGGTGGGTTTTATTCTTCTTAACAAATGTTATATATATATATATATATATATATATATATATATATATATATATATATATGTGTACTTATATACATATACATACAGGGATGCTCTTGAATGTTTCTCTTTTTTTATTCCTTTATTGACATAATTTTTGTAAAGTCAATTTGGCGTTTTTCTTTAAACGCTTTCCAATTGTAAAAAACCGACCATTTGCAACATAATAGATATGCTAACTGGCTACGTTTATAAACTAAAATTTCGCATATTAATGGGGACATAATCGCAAGACAACCGTCTTTGTCGAGTCTATAATTAAAGACTATGTACTGGACATATTGTGGTTCGAATAAAGCGATGCTAAGAACCGTACAACACGACCGAATATGCCTGTATTGCGTGTAAGTTTCCAGCAATAATAATTTTACGTTTGGTCTACATCTAACCAAAATCACGTTGAAGCAAATTCTAACGACTTTCACAATTTTTACTTTGCGTTTAACAGAGTTACCAGGGAATTAACTACAATTCGACACCTTCCATCGAGGAATTTCTATCACGGTACTGCAAACGTTTGTTTCGTTAATTATAATACTGTACAAAAGCTTGTGAAAAAATATAACATCAGTCAATATTCGTATTTGACCCATAATGTAAATATTAACATTCTAATTATGTATGATGAAAAATCTTCCAAATATAGAATTAACGTAATAAATTTAGTTTTATAAGAATAGTAACGTATAAATGATATCTAAATATCAATCATACGCCTAGTTATATAATATGTACATTTTATTTACGCTAACAGTTCAAAAGGGAGTAAATTGTTTCAGTAATTTTAAATCGTCCTAGAAGGGATAAAAAAAAGGAAGATAAATAACTGAAATAGATAGAGTGCGAGTAAAGGACAGAAAACAAAACAGAGGTGTCACCTATACAAATATGAATACACACATTTCAGCCAGAGTAAAATTGTTATAACTCTCAAGAGAGCCTGTATATCGGCTCTCAACAGAAAACTTAAAACCCATCACTGCACAGGGATAATCAACCTTTTACTACAGAAGGCGGGCAGAAGATAGAGAGAATGCTCTATCATTGCTACGTAATTACTTAACTGGCCATTACATCCCTTCAGTCAGGTTTACGACTTAGTTTCTGACATCTGTAGATGGCCAAAGGCTACTACAAATTTGGTCATCTATATGGTATATTGACAGAATTGAAAAATTTTATGATTGACAATGGTAAAATTGTATAAAAGCGATTTGTATATTGTTTTAAAGTTGACTACACTTATGGTAAATATATTCCTCTAAATGCCAACAAAAGACCAAACACACATACACACAAATACGCACACAACCAAAAATATTTAAAAACATTTGTAGTAGAGAATAAGAAAAGAAAGGTGATAAAATGAACAGCGTACATCATCTGAATAAAACTGAATGTAAGTATATTCTAGTACTTAGGTATGTATGTATGTACTCACACATATATAATTTTTTTTATCAGCATATGTGCATATATATACGCATACATATGTACTTTTATATCTCCATACATGCATGTACATGTACATTGGCACACATCCAGTATTATTGTGTGGAATAAAATGTTCATGAATTTTTATGACAAGTATACACTGAATGACTTTTGCGGTATATACATACATAAATATACATACACATACATACTATGTACATATATTTGTGTCTATACTATACTATGTGAATTTAAATATTTATTCACACACACACACACATCCACACATACATACATATTTACGTATTTATTTATCTATTATAACAAAGTTTATATTATTATAGTAAAAAGGATGGATAAGGTAACCAAAAAGAAACAAAATCATTGTCACTTTGCTTTTTTTATTTTTTATTTGTTCGTTTGCTTGTTTATTTGCATTTTAATGACGGTTAGCTTAATAAACGTTTACAGTACGAATACAATATACAATGTATTCGTAATGTCTCCCTGTTTATATTTTACGGCTCATATAATTTTTAAAAAATAAACTTTTAAAAATAACGCAATGAATTCATAAATAATTTAACGAAGAGCGGAAGAAAAATGAATGAATTGTAAAAATAGTATGCAACCATATATTTGCACACATCGCTACGTATATACACACACAAACAATCGTATGTAGTAATTTATAATTGAGGATATAGGGATATTACACTCACAAAAACAGAAGGAGAGGCGCGTATATTGAGCAGAAGAAATACAAGAAATAAAATAAAATAGGCAGCAATAGAATGTTATAATTAAATTTAATGATGCATGTTTGCATGTGTGAGTATGTATATGTTTGAATTCTTATATGACAGAATTAAAATGCAGGGATGGGAAAAATAACGCATAAGTACTTAGTTTTCGTTTAATTTTGAATTTTTCTTTTTTTATTTTTATTTTGTTTTGTTTTTACAAATGCTTCAGTGAGTTATATCCCCCAAGAGAGCAATTCGATTACGACAGGTGATGTCAGAGAAATATGTTTATATACCGAAAGCTACACCTGTACCTATTGTATTTTCTAAATCCTAGAATCAAAATTGTTTGAATGAATGTTAAAATATAATGAGAAAAAAATGCAAATACTCAATTGGTACTTCCTTCCGGTACTTTGGATATCAAAAATAAAAATCGTCAAGTTGTATAGCACAAAAACCCATATGCAACAACTTAAATAATTGATTAAGGAAACTTTTGTGTTTAATGAGATTTGCAGTAACCATTCCATCTGTCTGATGCTATATTATATATATGCCATAGTTCAAGGTTGTTTCACAAAATTTAATAAAAATTTTTGATTAACATATACATTTTAAAGGGATTGCTTAAGAAAAGAATAAACAAATTATATTTTTTGTCAATTTGAATACATTTTTTATTATCTATAAATAGAACATCATTCATTTTATTACCATTATTTTATTTTGTTGCCGTAATCTAAGCATGCCATTTAACTATTAATACAAACCAAAAATTCTAAAAATATTCAGTTCTCTTACTACTATACAAATATGTTACTTACTAAAATCTATTTTATTAACTATTGCACTTTTATTAGCTATTCCATTAATTAGGCTTTTCAATTAGCCAAAGAGTTCCCAATTTTTTTTCTGTATTAAAGTTCTTTCAACCGAACTAATGGCTAAAGTCGAAAGAAGTTTTTTCACAAGGTCCATTCAAGAGTCTAAAGTAATTCTATCTATAGAACATTGGCAAGTCTATATCAAAAATATTAAAATTTATTCTAAATATAACATAAACTAGATTGTTATATTTTCTAAATAAATTACAAATTTCAGTCCATTTGATTATTATTAAAATAAAATAAGAAATCTGTTTATTAATTGCAATTTATTTGTATTTTTCTACGGCTCATTACAATATGTAATTTCCATTTCCTCAATATAATTAATAATTTATTATAAAGTGATGACTAAACACTTCAATATTTTCGCTTCTTATCGCTGTAAATCAATTTTAGTACTTTTAGTTAAAAACTAAAAATCTATTTAAAAAAAGTACTTATTTTAGTACTTTATCATATCAACGGTTATGACATCTCTGTCATAAAACTACAATATTTTTCGTTCCGTGTGCGGGTGATTAAATTTTTGCATGTGAGCATGTTGTGTGTGTGAAGAAGGATATGATATAAGCGAAAAAAAGTGAGAGTGTGTTTGTTATTTTAAAGTTTTATGTTATGTGTTCTCTCTCAATCAATCGAAATAAATGGAATGAGATTTTTTAAGGTTTAATTTGCTTTAGTTTTTCCTTTGACTAAGGTTGCCGTTCTTGTGTTTGTTGTTGTTGTTGTTGTTATTGCGCTTTTATATATCAAATAACTTTTAATTGTTAAGAGAATAAGAATATATCGGTTTAGAAGTATGTATGTAAACATATTTATATAATTGCCGTTGTTGTACTTGTTGTAGCTTTATTATTTTAGCGTTTAAATAGTGCTTATTTGAAAATTTTATTTAAATTAAACTATTCTCTGCCACTTTCTTTACCTCAATTTCATTCTCTCGCTCTCTCTCTCTCTCTCTCTCCCTGTCTCTCTGCCACAAACAATTTTTTTATTTTAATTGAAGAGAAATTCCTCTTCTTTTTCTTAAATTACTTTGATGTCATTTAGTGTTGTTGTTGTTGTAAATGTTATTCTTTTTTGTAATTTTTCTGTTTTTCTTTCCATTTATCCTTTTCTCTTTTTGTCTCTATTTGCAAATCGATTACTTACTTCATTTTTTTTTTTATTTGTTTTTGTTGTTTTTGAGGATTTCATTAAAGAGTACGTAAAATTTTTAGTTTGATTATGTAATTTATTCTCTTCTTTCTTGATTCATTCTATTGTTGTTGCAATAGTAGTTGTTTTTTTTTTATTTGCTCTATTATTGAATGTGGCCGATACAAAATTTAATTGAGTTCGTCATCATTTTTTATCACACACAAAAAAAGTACTGTAAAAATGAATGATATTCGAGCAAGACGGTATAAACACACACACACACACATTATATGTACATATACATATACACCAACACACCTTTTATTAGTAGTAAGGAACGAGAAGAAAAAAACAACTAAAACAACAATTTTTTCTTTTCTTTTTTTTTTTTTTGAGATTTTGTTATATTGTTACAAACTTATATAAAAGGTTAAACTTGTTCACATTCTTTTGTTTAAATAATAAAAGTAAAAACTAACGCACAAGGAGAGGAGAGTGCATATTGGCGAATGAAATCAGCAACAACAAAACCAAGGATTTATTTTATTTATTTTTTTTTTAATAAATTTAAGCTACTACGATAACAATATTACTGTTGTAAGCGTTTCAAAAAATGTTTTTATTTTTTTTTTTCGTTTTTTTTTTCTTTTTTGAAATTATTTAAAACACTTTCAAGGTGCCTTTTTTCATCGTAATCATCATCATCACCATCATCATTAACACAGAAAGGCAAAAAAACTCACTTTTTAACGATTTTTCACCCTCAAGACAAGTAGGAACAAAAACGAAAAAAAAAATAAAATAAAACTACGAACAAAAACTGTAACTTTTCATTTCATTTTTCGCTTACATATACACATACTCACACACGCACACATACACATAAACACTATTAAACTCACTTTTACACTTTATGATGGCTTTTTTCTTTTGTTTTCTTAAATATTTTAACAGCCTCCTAAAATGTTACTCTCGTTTTCCTTTCGAAATTTTAAAAATAATAAAAAAAAAATAAAGAAATTGTAAAGGAATAGAGAATCTCAAACAATTTTTTTTGTTATTTTCTCCTCTTTTTATAAATTAAAGCATATTTAATTATTTTTATAATTTTATGTATTTTTTTTTATTTTTTTTTGTTTTTTTTATTTTCTTTTATTTCAAGAAATTTCACTTTCATTTCAAAGGATTTCTCATTTTTATTTTATTTTTCTCGTATGATTTATATATTATTGTATTAATTTCATTTTATTTAGTTTTTTTTTCATATTTTTTACTTTAATTTAATATATTTTTATGTAACTTTTCCATTTTAAGGACCTCTCTCTATAATTTTTATTGTGTATTATTTAATCGAATCGAAAGTGTTATTCCTGTTTTAATGTTCCTCTTCGCTTAAACTTAACGTTACGGATGGCCCACGAGTAATAAAGCTGACAATTCATTCTCATTGTGTTTCAACTGTTATTTAACTTAACGTTAGTCGCCTTCTCTTCTATTTCTCTGTCTGTGTATGTGTGTGAAAATCAATATAAAGGAAAAATGTTCTTTCATTGAGATTGCAAGTCCTGTTATGTGAGGTTTAAAAGCTTTCTTCTTCATTCAAAAATAGCTTTTTTTTCTCTCTCACATGGTTTTTTATTTTGACATTTAAAAACGGTTATTCGTTAAAAGGTATTGACTACTTATACACTTACATGAATTATGGACAAGGACAGACAAGAATCTTAAACATTAAAATACAATTACCCAGTTGATTTGGCTTGCTCTAATTGTAGGTGTTTAATTTAAATTTCAAACGCAATGGAGAGATTAACTTTGTCTTAGTCGTTATTGGTTTCTTGTTTTTAACGCTTAGTTTTATTTATACGGAACACATAGTGGAACAAAATAATCAACTCTACTATCCTTTCTCTTAACGGTCTATGTCCTTAATTAAAATAATATAGTTTTTTATAAATTTACAAAATTGAAAACAATAAATTTAAGGTACTTAATGGCAGTTAATTTAATAATAATCTCACAACAAGTACACCTTAAAGGCAATCACAAATACATTGAAAACTACTAACATTCCTTTCATATTCACCATCAAATGAGATAATTGCCCACTGGAGCCTGACTTTGTGGTAGAGAAAAAGAAAAACGAACGTTGTTCTTTGATGTTGGGCAATTTTTCGCATTGAGCATGAAACCAATTGCCGGTCAAACCGTTACTATCTTTAGATATAATGCAAATCTCTTTAGCAATCTGTTGCTCCGTCCTAAATAGTTCAGTTGGTATTTCCGTTTTACGTACATTATAAACAAAATCTTCTTGATATAAAATATTATTATCGGGATCGCGTATATAGACAATAAAGTCTGCTACATCACGGGCTGTTACCACAAACCAGCGTACGAAAACTTTGTTATCTTTGCTAAATAAATAAAATAAAATAATAAATAATAACAAGACAACTTCATCATGTCACTTACACTATAATATCACGGAAACGCACATCCGATAATTTATCATAGTCCAGTCCCTTAAACATTTCCCTCTCATCATCCGTGGTGCATTGTAAAGTCTCATCCTCTACATTTTGTAGATAGACATTCTTATTAAATGCTGGAGCATTACAGGTTATTTCTTTAAGATCCTCCGTCAACGAGGCCAATTCCATTGTATAGTGTTTTAGCGGCCTGGCAGCACAATTACAATGCAATGGATTGCCGGAAAATCTTACATCGGTACCATTTTTAACATTCCATACTAAAGTCAAAGGAAACTCCGTCAAACTATTTCTGCTCAAATCGATCACTTCAAACTTGGGCTGTTTTAAGAATTTTGTAAAATTCAATTTATAAATTTGATTATCGTTCAACAAAATCGTGGTTAAATTTTGAGGCAAATCAAAAGTGTGCTCTTCCGATTGCAGATTAGTCAATTCGTTGTGGGATAAATCCAAATATTGTAAGCGAGTGAAATTTCCCAAAACACCACGACGCAATTCGTTAATGCTATTGTGGGATAAATTCAATTTTAATAGCTTTTTGGTACCAAATGTGATGTCATAAGTTAAGACTGGCATTTGATTGTAACTCAAATCCAAGTATTTTAGATTATAGGGTATATACTGGTTTTCCGGAAAGGTTTTTTTAGTGACAAAACTTATTTTGTTGAAACTTAAATTGAGCTGAAACAAAAAATGTTTGTTATTTGATATCAAAAGGTTACTTTGTCTCTGAAGATTTTCTTTTTAGAGTTTTCTCGTATTAAATGCTATGAGAAAAGTACGTTTTTGTTTTGTTTACAAACAAAAAAGTACTTTTTTCTTTCTTTTTAACTAGATTACTGTTTCTTCACATACGTCTTCTAAACTTAATAAATCATCTAAAACGCCATGAGTTTTATTTTCCAGTTTGCTTAAGAAATTGTGGGATAAATCCAATTTACGTAAGGATGGCAAGCCTATGAAAGCATCTGTGGGTATCGTATGCAATGCATTCGAAGATAAATTCAAATTCAACAACTGCAATAGGCCCTCAAAAGCACGTTTACTGGAATTAAAAATGATTTTTTATTTTATATTTAAAATTGAGCATTTGTTGTTATTATTATTATTAATTAACAAATAAATAGAATATAAATATGTACTTACTTTATTTCTTGTAAACCATTTCCATATAAATTCAATTCGAATAGTACAGGCAATTTGCCAAAGGCACTTTTTTCTAAAACGCTTATATTATTGTTCTATAATAAGGAAAAATAATTAAAATTGAAATCAAACGAGAATTTGGGAATTATTATTAACAACTCCTTACCTGCATATATAGATACTGTAAGGTGGACATGCCTGCCAAGCATTCCAAAGGAGGTCGGGTAATACCATTTTCCTGCAAATATAATTTCTGCAATACTAATAAACCCGTAAAACTATGCTGTTCTAAAGAGTCGCCTAAAATATTTCTACTTAAATCCAAATAAATCAGGGAATTCATCACTGGCCATGTGCCGGCTGGTATCGATTCAATTTGATTGTCGCTCATATGCAATTCATTTAACGAAATTGGTATTTGAAAAAGTTTCGACAGCCTGTTATGATTTAAATTTAAAAATCTTAAGCTGGTTAATTTGGCCAAAGCACCTCGTATAATATTGTTCAATTGATTATAACTCAAATCCAGAGTCAACAAAGTGGGAAGAGTGCCAAACATTGAAGATTTAATTTCTTCCAAACTGTTATAGGACAAATCAATCGTACGCAAAGAGAAGAGACTTTGGAAAACGGCATTAAATATGAACGAAATATTATTGTGGCTTAAATCGATCGTATGCAGTTCATAAAGTTTGGGAAATGAATTTTTTGGAATCTGTGTTATGTTGTTATAGGAGGCATTCAACACTTTAAGGCCAGTCATGTTTTGTAAAGGTATCTGAAAAAGAAAATTTATAAAAGATTCCATCAAAACTACTATTGACACAAAATGTAAATCACTAATACTAATTTTTTTACTTACATGCGCCAAGTTTGTCAGGTAGTTATGACTCAATTGAAAATTGGTGGCAAATGTAGTCTCATCGAAAACATTTTTGGAGAAATTTTTCAATTTATTAAATGATAAATCCAATACTGTTATATTTACACAATTTTCAAAGGATTTCGGTTGTATGGTTTCCAAACTATTATGCGAAATATTTATCATGGACTGGTAAATATCTTTAAATGAATTCTTTTCTATCAACGTTATATTATTCTCAGCCAAATCTAAAATCTAAAAAATATAAATTTAAAAGAAAAATTGTAATTAAAACATAAAATATTATAGAATACTTACTTCAATATAATTAAGCTGGGAAAACATTTGATATTCGATTTTCTTTAAGGCATTGCGTGCCAAATCAATGGTACCTATACGGGCCACCGAACCAAAAGTGCCACGACCCACATCTGATATGCGATTATCGCTCATATACAGGCGCCTTAAAAATCTCATGCCTCTAAAACTGTTGGCATCCAGACGTTGTATTTTGTTATGGGATAAATTTAAAACTTTTAGTACCGCATTACGGGCAAAAGTACCACGCGACAATTCTGTCAAAGCATTATGCGACACATTGCACCAACCCAGTTTGGTAAGATCGGCAATATGCTGGGCTTCTAATTTTTTGATTTTATTAAAACTAATGTCCAAAATTTCCAATTCTCTTAGATTCTTAAATTGATTACGTTTCAGATTCTCTAGACTATTGCCATGTAAATCTAAAGTTTTCAGTTTACGCAGAGGCTAAATGAAAGGATTTTCCAACATATTATTTTGAAAAAATATTAAAGTAAGTTAAGTATAGCAACTACCTGAAATACTTCTATTGGTACATCGTTTAAAGGACCATTAGTAAGACGTACAACTTCGACC
Source organism: Sarcophaga bullata (assembly GCA_005959815.1). Taxonomy (NCBI): domain Eukaryota; kingdom Metazoa; phylum Arthropoda; class Insecta; order Diptera; family Sarcophagidae; genus Sarcophaga; species Sarcophaga bullata. The sequence goes on from QOCX01000002.1 coordinate 794,565, forward strand.
CGACCAGCAATTTCTTGTTCGGCAAAGAGATTTTTGCTTAAAGTGGTGAAATTATGACCGTCAATGTTTAAATTAACAAGATTACCTAAAATCTGAGATTATATATGTATATGTAAAAGAAAAATAAAATTTAAGTATCGTAGCAATTAAAAAAAGGAATGGAAGAAATAAAGAGCACAATGTTTTTCTTATTTACCCCAAACGAGAGCGGTGTTATTTGTGATAAATTTGTGTGTAGAAATTCTAATTGTTCGAGTGTTTTATTTACTCCAAAGAAAACATAATCTTCCAAAGCCTTGACTGGCGTATCCAATATGGTTAAATAACGTATACTAACTTTAGAAAACAATGGACCAAATATGCGTTCTAAAAGAATGAATTCAGTTGAGTGAGAAATTGAAAACAAACAAAAATATTTACAAAATTACCAAAATTGCCTTTATTTATGGTCATGTGTTCAACGGGCAATTGTAAGGCAGCCAAATTTTGCAAAGCCACCGAAAGGGTGGCTAAATTAGTATTATCACATGTCACATAAATACCAATATCCGAGCCCTTTAAACACTGACACGGATAGATGAGCTTGGGTCTAAGAAGATGAATTAATTTTTAAGTCGTATGTTAAGTCTCAACGTTTTAAGTATTTAAAAATATAATTCTTTGTTTCTTTTGAATTCATTTAAATAGAATTTAAATATAAAACAAAGAAAAACAAGTAAATTCCCTGATACATACTTGGCAGGGCATTTGTATTTCGGTTCACCGTAGACGTAAACTGCTTCCGTTAATGTTGTAAAAGTTAATAAAATCACCACAAACGAACCCAAGGTTATTGAAATGCTTTCTGCATAGCGCTGTGACGAATACATGACGTCTAAACACTGTTTAAAGAAACTGGTCTTGTGCAGTCAAATTATAACAAGAGACCATAAAAGGTGGTGCTTAAGTTTTCAAATTGGTTTTATTGAGTCATTTTTGATGGTTCTTAAATTTCAAGTTTGTTTCTTAAATCTTTTATTTAATTCTTTACAGGAACTTTTTCTTTTGTTTGCAATTACTTAAATGATTATAAAACAAATTGAGAGTTTTTTACTTTAAACAATAGAAAAGATAATATCAACAAATGGCCACAATAACAAAGAAATAAACTTAAAGTAAATTATAAAAATTTCACTTTCATAACACAATTGTAAACTTTAAATCGAAAATTTACAACAAATTCTAATTAATTTTATCTATATTTGTAGACTATACTTGTTTTTATCCTCTATACTATGTATTTTAAAGTATTGTTTAAAGTATTGTTAAATATTTACAAATCACTACACGACTACGAAATCTAACCAGTCTTTTAATATTTTTATTCATTTCTGGTTTTCTTAAGCAACAATTTATGAAAGATAACGGCGCACTGGCGCCGCCATTGCTATTTGAAAGCTATTAGTATAACTGATAAAAATAACCAGCTGATTAAAGAGTTTTCAAATGTGATTTTGCAATTTTCGAGTACATTCTTCAATATTTGTGGCAATTTTTTGAATTTGCGTTAAAGTTCACATAGAATCGTCAGGTTTCGACTTCGCTTACAACACTATGAATAGGAAATGCAGAAAAGTTGAGCTTAGTGGTACGGTTAGGTGTGTACAGCTTTCAATCTCCTCATCAAAAACTCAAGACTTGACGAGAAAGTCTTGAAAGATGTAAACCCAGACACATGTCCTTTAAAATTTCTATATTCCTCTAGACTTGAGATTAAAAATATTAGTTGGTTTCTTAAACAAATGTATTAGAATTTCAACATTATTTAAAATTCACTCATATCATTTATTTTTGTACATTTATATATGAATATTACCCAATTATTCGTTTTATATATTTTTTAACTTGCTTCTTCCCATTGTAATTTCTGTGAAAAATTATTGTGAATAGTTTTTTATCTTGAAAATGTTTATTTTGAATTTCATGGAATACAACTCTTAGTAGATAGTAATGAACACCACCGTGTGTGTACGTTTAGTGTAAAAAACAAGCGGGAGAAATATTCTTTGCTCCCGTTTTGTGCCGCCATTGCTAAAATAACCAATCAGCGCACGAGTTTCACACATTCTGACAATTGTTGAAGAAAAATCCGTATACATGTACGAATTTATGGCATGGTGTTAGTGCAAAGGGAGAACGCGATTTTATTTGCCTTACTACCAGAATTTTGTTCTCTACGCCGCCATAACTGATTTGTGATTTGTACAAAATAGTTGGCGAACTGTTAATAAAGACCCAAATAATTCAAAAATTAAATATTTAATTAAACAGTGGAAAAGTTTGTTAATTACTAAAACCTCTTACAAGGAAAACTGTAAATAAATTGATAAAAACTCTTGAAGAGTTGTGTGCCTGTGAGTGTTGAAAATAAGAAAAAGAAAAACAATACAATCGAACAACAATGAGTTACTCGGCTGATGTTTTAAATTCTGCTCATCTTGAATTGCAAGGTGGTAATGGTGCTGAGTTACGACGTCCCTTTGACCCAACAGCTCATGATTTGGAGTCCACATTCCGCTTGACAAGATTTGCCGATCTCAAGGGTCGCGGTTGTAAAGTGCCCCAAGAAGTTTTGGGAAAATTGGTGTCCGCTTTGCAGCAAGACTACTCTCTACAAGACCAAGATGCTCAGTTTATGAATATGGCAATACCACGCATTGGCATTGGTCTAGATTGTTCTGTGATACCTCTACGCCATGGTGGTCTTTGCCTCGTACAAACCACCGACTTTTTCTACCCCATCGTTGACGATCCCTATATGATGGGCAAAATTGCATGTGCTAATGTGTTGAGTGATTTGTATGCCATGGGTGTAACCGATTGTGATAATATGTTAATGTTGTTGGCAGTCAGCACCAAAATGACCGAGAAGGAGCGTGATGTCGTGATTCCTCTCATAATGCGTGGCTTTAAGGACTCGGCGTTGGAGGCTGGTACTACAGTGACGGGTGGTCAGAGTGTAGTAAACCCTTGGTGTACCATTGGTGGTGTGGCCTCCACCATATGCCAACCCAACGAATACATAGTTCCCGATAATGCAGTGGTAGGTGACGTTTTGGTATTAACAAAGCCTTTAGGTACTCAGGTGGCGGTGAATGCCCATCAATGGTTGGATCAACCTGAACGTTGGAACCGCATAAAATTGGTTGTGTCAGAGGAAGATGTTCGTAAGGCCTACCATCGTGCCATGAATTCCATGGCCCGCCTTAATCGCATTGCTGCACGCCTTATGCACAAGTATAACGCCCACGGTGCTACCGATATTACTGGCTTCGGTCTATTAGGACATGCACAGACATTGGCCTCGCATCAAAAGAAGGATGTTTCCTTTGTAATACATAATCTTCCAGTGATTTCAAAAATGGCTGCAGTGGCCAAAGCCTGTGGTAATATGTTCCAGCTTTTACAAGGTCATTCAGCTGAAACTTCTGGTGGACTGCTGATTTGTTTACCACGTGAGCAGGCTGCTGCCTACTGTAAAGATATAGAAAAGCAAGAAGGTTACCAGGCCTGGATTATAGGCATTGTTGAGAAGGGCAACAAGACCGCTCGTATTATTGACAAACCCCGTGTTATTGAAGTACCCGCCAAGGATTAGGAATTAACCTTAAGTGCAGCCTCTTAATTTTATGTAAATCGTCAATATCTTTTTATTTACTTCTCTATTTTGGCATAATATATTCAATTTAGCAAAAATGAAAAGAAATAGTGTCATATACATATAATCGGACGAATCTTGACTTTGCCTTCTTATTGTTCTAATTTCAATTTGATTTTCATTCAATTAAGTTTTCAATTAATTTCTGTTTTATACATTTTTTTCTTTATTTATATATTATTTTTAAAAATATTGATATAAATTGATAAACAACTTTATGAATCTGTTAAGATATGTAGATTTCGTAATACTTTATAATTATATTATGTTATAAATTCATTATCTTCTCTTTGATTTATGTAAACGTAACATAATATATGTATGTATATACACATATATATGTATATAGTGATTCAAACTATAATTGGTCAAACTATAGCTTCCCTTACCATAATTAAATTTATTACTTTTCCTCATCTAATCATTTTGTTTGCTGACGCACAACAAAAAATAAGAACATTCAGAAATTTATTCTGCACTATTTACACAATTTAATTTTAGATATTTCAGTTTTTTTTTTTTTTAATTGAAAATTTTATTTGTAGTCTTAATCGTACGTATCGTATGCATTTTATTCGATTCTTTAAAAGATCTTTTACAATTAAATAAAAACTTGATGCAGCACAACACAGGTGGCTGTGTGGTGTCAGGAAATAAGCTGTTGTACTTTTATTTAAATATTCAATTAAATGGGAACAACATTGTTTGTAAAACGAACGAAGTACATGCTTTGGAAATTATTTTTTACACGTTAAAAGCATTTGGACATAAAAATAGCTTCATTTTATGTATCTCATAACACAAAATACAAAAGCTGTTATGGAGAGCAGTAACTGTATTTGTCAACTGATAATGCAACTGAGATTCAGTTGCCATCAATAATCGAACCATTGTTTGCTCAATTGATTATAAGCATTAGCAATAAATTATCAATGTATGTAGACATCAATGGAAATAATTTTACTCGATCCTGAAAGAGATTCAAATAAAAATTGGATTACAATTCCGTTTGAACCTTTATTACTGGTGTTATATGCGTGTGACAAATATTGATTTATCCTCGTACATTGGAACTCCTTTTTATCTGGTCTTCATTGAGATAATCAATACCTACGACGCGGTTCTGAATAGATAAATGCAAAATCTGTTAATATAAAACTTAATTAAAATGAAACTCAAACTTGAAAGTGTATTTACCAGGGTATTAAATATTTAAAAATGTTTTTGACCCTAAAGGAATTATAAAGCTTCCCGCTTAATTGAATACCAATTTAGTAAAATTAAATTCTGACTCATTTTGAAAACTGGTATTGCGTTAAAGCCAAACTGCAGCAATTTTTTATAACACATAACTGTTGCATTTACATTTTTTCTACTTAAATGCTGTTGAATCAGAAATTAATTCTCAAACGCCCACGTATCCCAAGTTTCTTGCATTTGGGCCACGATCAATATAAAATAATTTTTAACATTTTATTTTATTTCAGTTTAACTAGCAGAGTTGAAATTTGCACAATAAAACCTTAAGTTTCTTCAATACTGTACCGCAACTCTCATCACTGATGAGAACCTCAAATGTTTTGAAAACTTAAAAAAGCTTTTTACTTAAGAGAAACGATCTCTTACATGAGCTTTTTCTTGCAAACATTTTAACCATACAATATGGCTAACTCAATGTAAGTGAAAGGACCAGACACATTTAGAGCGGTAATATCCGCGTACTCAGACAAAACGGAAATAATAAATTATATCACTCGTCTATATAATGCCTGCACACAGGTGCGCGTATATGTTTTTTTTTTAATTTTGGTTTGCTAAATAATAAATCAATATAATTATTGGTCAGAAAAAAATTATTGGTATTCTGAATTTTGAATATACTACGTACATTTACATATATTTACATATCTAAACATTTAAATTTGTGCGTTGTATTCACTGAATGCAAAAATGATACCGTCGCTATAACAAGTGTTAAAACAAAAGAAGGCCTCTTTTATATCGATGTCAGTGCATCTGCTTATATCTTATAGATATAAGGGTATTCTATATAAACAAAAAACTGCATATGTATGTATGTACATATGAATTATTTTTATTTGTTTTTTCTTTTCTTTGCTTTTGCTAAATTGTTTACAAAAAGCTGCGTGTTAATAAAGTCAACCAACTGGCTATTTTGTTTGAATGAGATGGAAAGTGAAAAATAACTTGTTCTTGCTTGTATTGGCATACACGAGTAGTACTTTAGATTGGGTTTGCATTGTTATGAGGTGCCAATATCTTATTATATATATCTTATTATATATTCATAGTTAATCAGCAAAACTATCGGGGAAAACAGCGTTTCAAGCTTTATTACAATAGAACATAAACAATTTCACAGAAATATTTTTGCTTTTAAACAAAACTCGGTATTATTCATTGAACCAGTGAAACCTTACTTTTTTAATATAATGATTCTAGAAACCAAGCGCCCTATATAGGATATTCTGCATCATATATTTTTCATGAAATGTCATATCGGCTGGCTATAACTTATTATAATATATATATTATATAATTCAATTAGCTTTTTAAAGCTATGCTTAACATGTGCTATGTCTGCTCTTTCAAAAAGTACATTTTTTGAAAAGTACGCATACACAGTATTTCAGCCTATTATTTTGCAAAACGAAATCTCTTTTATTTTTCTCACATTCCTGATACTGAGCGGTGGCTGTCTGGCTTGTTGACTGACTGGTTGTGCTGGTGGCTGGCGGCGGCTTTTTACTAGACATTTGCCTGAGTAGTTTAAGAGTAGCCAGCCAATGCTATTGTTAGTATAGATCTGACTTTTGGAGCGTTATAGTGCTCGTAAACACGGCAAGAAAATTAAATTTTTCAAACGAATATAAACGAAATAAAAGCTTTTTTTGCTTTAGTAGCCAAACGAATTTGTTTATTGAATATAAAGAGAGAAAGAAACAAAAACAAAATTTAAAAATAAAATAGAAAAAATCTAAATACTAGCAACACATTTGGTTAAAAAACAGAAAAGTATGTAAAATAAACAGAAATTATAAATTAATAAATAAAAACAAATTAATAAAAATTTAAGGGAATGAAAAAAAAAAGAAAATTTGTGTGTGCGTGTGTGGTGATAATAAAAAAATTTAATACATACAATCATCTCTGTGTGTATACATATATAAATATTTTTGAAAATAATTGAAAAATAATAAAAAAAAATCAAATAGAAATACTCAACTGACATATACATACACTCACGCAATTTGACAAAATTGGCACATTTTGTTAATAAGTCGAAAAGAGAAAGACTAACACAAAGTCACAGACGTATCAGTGTCGTTGTTATATACAGGCTACGTTGTTGTTATTGTACTTACTTGCTAACTTTACAATCAATTTGCCGTTTGAAATTTGAAATGGATGAAAATAAAATAAAAAAAAAACAAAAAATAAATAAAACAAAACGTGTTTGCCATACAAATGCTATCTATCTAACGTCATCATTATTATAACCATCACTATATCATCATCATCATCACCATCATCAACGTAAACATCTTTATAGTATATAGAGAACGAACATGATCTTCATTATTGTATTAGTATATGATTATAACTAAAGAGTAATTGTTTGTACCTTTTGTAAAGCAACAATTAAAACAAAAGAGAGCAGACTAGTGCGTAATTATATAAAAACAAATCTACATAAATACAAAAATACAACAATTTTTTAGTATGTCGAAAAGTTTAGCCCTTTAACTATTGTAAAATTCACTTTCAAATTATTTTCTTTCTCTATGCGTTAAACTTATTAGAAAAACAAATTGTACAATGAGAGAATATAGACTGAAATAAAATATAAAATGGATCTTAAGTAAATAACACAGCACAACGAAATATTAAATATTAAAAATGCTTAATAAAGACTTGTTACAGTTTTTATTGTTTTTTTTTTTACTTTTTACACCATTTCCAAAAATTAATTAAAAACAAATAACTTTTAAAACTAAATTTACAGTGGTATTGCTTTGCTGCATCCCCATATCATGACAAATCCGCATCCAAGTTTCACAGTTGGGTTTAAATTTTGTCATATTATGGTAGCATTAGATTTTCGTAAAACTTTGACCGACCAGCCTCCTCCAAAATCATAAATTTACATCCCTCTGTTGCTATTTTTGTGCGTATTCCTTTCGAATGTTTACTGTTTTAAGTTTTGAGCTTTTCGAAGAGTCGGCTCATATATCCACATTCCTTGATATATTCTTGAACGGGCTAGACAGAAACACTTGTCTGTAAGCTGTCTCCATATTTGTCAATGCGTGGCTATATCCTATGTTCTACCAAGTCTACGCGATATGTGCTTTTTTCTGGCAAAACGTCGCCAGTCATTGTAACTGAGTATCTCTAATATCTTTGCCAATTGAAACACAAGCTTACAGTTTCTCCTGATTTTTTGGTTAAGATATAAATTTAAAAAAAAAATGGTTTCATTAAATTACGATTTAAAGAAAACATTGAAATTTTTCAAATTTAAATGATTAAAAGTTACTTTGGAAATATGCTAATGACAATTGGTATAAAAGTATATAAAACCGTGGGTTTAAGCCAAAACTAAAACCTGATAAAAAAAAAGTAAAAAAAACCGTAACTAACAACATTTTTTCTTTTAATTTGGGTGTAATAGATTAAAACCTAAAATAAAATTTCACAAAAAAATAATTTGCGTAGTCCGCATGAATCATGATTCTATTCTAATGAAAAATTTAACAAGAAAAAACATAAAAAATTAACAGGAAAATAAAAACAATATAAAATCAAATATATAAATGCCAAAAAAAAACAAAAAAACAAAAACGAAACAAATCTCTCTTGCTACATACAAGTGGCAGTGAACTAATTTTAAACTTTGCCAAAAAGAACAAAAATAAAATATATACACATATGCATAGATATCTATATATATGCATATATGTACATATACATATGTTTCCAATATACATATGTATGTATGTAAAAATGAAAAATACACACTTTAAATTTTATTATAAACATTTTTATATGTAGATATGTATGTATGTACTATAATTTTTAATAAATTTTAATATTACTTTTTTATGTATTTAAATACTAAAAATTTTATATTATTTTCTCAATTTCTCTGTGGCTTGGCAATTATTATTGTTTAATTTTTATTTGATTTTGTTTTTGTACTTTTGGCTTTGCAATTGAAAACGTATCAGAAAAATAAAATAATTATTAATAAATAATTAAATTCAGTGAAATTTTTGCGATGTATGACATCACTAAATGAACAACAAATTGTTTTTATAGTGCTAAAATTTCATTTTGTGTACATATTTCCATTTCTTGTCTTGCAAATTAAAATTTGAAATGCAAAAAAAAAAACAAATCTTTTATCTTTTTTGCCATGGCAGTTTTCTGGTTGTTTATAAAAACCTGTCTTATTTTATTGTGTTTTTTTTTTTATAAATTTTAACGAAACAACAGCAACTTTAACAAAGAATTCAAATTGTTTAGTGATGCAAAAAAAAAAAAAATAAATAAATAAATAAACAAAGTATATAAGAAAAAATTTTATCTTACAAGTTCACAAACAACTGAAATGCCAGTCTCTAAATCATGGACTTTAGGGTTCTAAGCAATTATTACGTCAACTAACGTTATTCCAGAATAATTGTTTGTGGATAATGTTAACTTCTATAAAATAGAACTCTATTGATTTATTTATTAATTAAATATAGTTATGAATTATGCAATAATTATGTGTACATATACATATATGTATATTACCATAATATTGTTTTATTGAAAAAATAGAAAAAGGAAAAGAAAAATTATTAAAAAATGTTAATAACTTTTCCAAGTGATAGCAATTCATGCAAATTCTTAATTCTTTTTAGTTCACACATTTCTAATAAACCAAAGAAAAATTCAAAACAATAGTCTTTTTTAATTCAATTACAAAGTATACACACATATATGTATATACATTAATATGTACATACATATGTACTATATATGGCAAGCAATACGAATAATTTGAAATTGTCATTTCGTTTCGAATTCATTTAAATTTATTTGACATCATTTGGTGTCGATGATTTCTATTTTATTTTTTTTTTTTATATATTTTCTTTTTGTCATTTTTATGTATCCTTGAATTTATTTACTTTTTTTTTAGTTATTTTTTTTTTATAATAATAAATGACGTCTTAAAGATTCCATTGAATAAAGCAAATGAAATCATTTTATGATTAATGAATTAT
>QOCX01000002.1:804573-963007 GCA_005959815.1 Sarcophaga bullata
GAAAATCTTCGACATGAACCTATGTATGATTGTATAGACAATAAAATATAATTTTTTATATTTTTTAACACTCCTACTTAAAATTTATTTATTACAGTAACAAAATTTCTAAACTTTATGGGATTAAAATTCAAAGGAAATAAAATTATTTTCTACGAATGCAATTGTAAATTTCAGTTGCACATTAAGAGAGAAACCTGCTGTAACTATTTTCTGATCATATCGTACCGTCCACATATGCCAAAAGAAATAGGCAATAAAACAAACAAAAAAATTAAATAAAAAACTGGTTTAAAAAAAATTTCATAAATTTTTGTTTAATTTTTTGGCACCCACTGAAACCCACATTTTTTCTCGTGTTTTTTTTTTTTGCCTAAAACAAACATTTTTTTAAGCAAAACAAAAACGGAGATAAACATGTTTTGCTTATGACGGGATATTGTTGTTCGCCTACAAATGTTTTACCTTAAATCATCGTATTCAGTTGTCAAAAGATGTTAGAACTCTATCGTATATTTGTAGTATTTCTCGCGGAAATAATGTAATCGTTAATCGCATGCATAATTCAATATTTGAACAAAAATAATATAAAAAACAATGCCTTTGTTCCACTTGCTAAATGTATAACACCCTCACATTTGATCTATTTTTTCTATTGTATTCTTAAACAAAGTGTGTCCAAGAAACATTCTGATTCCCTTGTCTAATATTAACAATATTTAAAGTTTAATAGAAAAAAAAAAACGAAATATAAATTAATGTTGCCTCCATATGTTTACTTGTTTGGTTTTTAAGCTAATTTATGGCGATTATAACAAGCGGCTTAAAGGAATAAATTCTTTTTATACTAAAATAAACAAAAACAAAAAACGAATATTGATAAAGTTAAAGATTATCAGCTGAGTAAAGTGGAAAATGGAAACTATGTTGGTATGCCACGTTTTAATGGTTCTCAAATTTTAAGAGATCAAACAAAAAGGTAGTCTACCACTAAGCAAAGTGCAATGTTTGGGGGTATGCTATTAAATTGTTCTTACTATCATAAAACTCTTCCATTGAAGATTAAATTGAATGCGCATTAAAAATAACCATAATTTATTTTAAACATGAAGCCTTAAAATTTACTGTTAAGAAATGTGAAACTAAAATATTAAATTTTAAAAATATATCCTTCTATCTTTAAAAAATCTCTTTATGATCGAATACATATAGTATGTAGAATATATACTAATCATAAAGAAAGTACCTGTCTTAGCCCACCTTGTGTATTGAAAGCAAAATTGCATTCTTTAAGGCAACTGGCCGTGTGTAGAATATTTATTTTATTGAGATTTTTTTCATTCTATCTCATCTTTTTTTTTTTTTTGGTTTTGCTTAATGCGATTTTTTTTTTTCATCTTTCTTTTGGAAGACACAACATTTGTTTAAATTTTTGCTGTTGAATTTCAAAAACCGAAACATCTTTGAAAAAATCTCATTTTTTATTATTATACGCTGGCGTTTTTGTTTGTGAGAACTACGAACGGCTACTGGCGTTTATTATATGATGAGATCATTTTATTTGACTTTGAGTATGCAAAAAAAGTTAAAAAAAAGCGAAATTATATACAAACACGACTAAAACAGATTGTGTACATGTACATATGTACATATATACGAATGCTTTTGAATAGAGAGTCAAAAAGCAAAAAATTTAAACCAAACTAAACTGATCTCATGTGAAACTAAATGAAACGTTATTGAATTCTGTATTTATTGGTTACTCAGTCGAGGTGTTGCTCGTCAGTCGATCGGTTATAGGAAAATAAATTTCTTTTGTTATTTGATGCTGTTGGTGTAGCATAAACATTATCAAAGCTTTCGTCATTAAAAATACCAAAATAAGCCCGTTTTATTTATGTTTTCAACCAAAATTAGCTCAATTCTTCGCTCGTCTAACGTCTCACATTCCAAATTTGCACGTGAGTGGGATTAAGCACTAAACAAATACAAGCAATTCTTTGTGATCATTGTTATTATTTTATAAATAATTCTATTGCGATATTAAAAAAAAAACTGAAAGTAACAGATAATTTCATTATCTTGAATTAATTCATTTGCGAATTTAAAGAAATATTTGTAAATAAAAAAAAATTATAATTTATAAAAAAAAACTATGTGATCTCTTACGCACATTTTTTTTTTCAAAACGTTTGTAATTTGCCGCCTCATTTGTCAATAAAACATTGAACGCTATTGTCTCTGGTGGAACGTATTGCAAAAAAGGAAAACAAAAATACATAAAATTTATAAACAAAGAATAAAAACTATCGTCTGTAAAATAATTTAAAAAATTTGTAGAGAACATGTGTTGTGTTGCATAAATTCATAGTTAGTTACACCATTTTTTCAATAAATTCTATAACATTTTGTAATTTTACAATTAATTCATGACGCGTTCTAAGAAAAAATTACGCATTAGAATTCCACATAAGCTAAAAAATTGAAAAAAGAAACTGAGAAAAGATTTTATAGAATTAATTAATTTATTTATTAATTAATTAGAATACAATTCTCAATATTGTATAGCTGAATAACTTAGGCGTACGATTCTCACGCTAATAATCTAGCACTCTAGCCTCAAGAATTATTCTTCTTGGGTACCTGAGAACCCAACAGTGATGGGGAAGCTATTCTGTGATCTCCCTTTTCTTCCTCATTATTGCAGCTTCTACAGAAGTCCTTATGAGATATTCCCATATATCCATAGCGGATCAGATTGCCTGGTGTCTATACAATTGGGTTCATTACGCCATCTTACCTTTGCCAATGAATGGAGATTTTGTAGTCCTTAATAAGGAGAATTAAAGTTATTCTTTTTACTTTACCTCGCAGTGTAAAGATTTGGGCAAAGTCTTTCCTATTTCACTCTGTTTGACTGTGCTGCGCTCAATTCCCGTTATCCTTTAAACCTGACAATATGTCAGGTAGCAATTATTATTACATTTTTATACGTCATGAATGAATTACTTAGAATGTATGTTCAGTTAAAATTATATTTTTAAATGAATTCTTATTCCATAATTTTTAAACTCGCCCTTAAATGCACTTCAAATGTAACTCTACTTTACGAAAAAAGATTTTTATTGAATTTAAAAGAATTATTTTTAGACAAAATATGTTTTATGTTTCTCCCTTGCTCTCTCACTCTCTCTCTTTGTTTTTTATAACTGTTATTTATTGCTAAATTCAAATAAAATCATAACAAATACAATAACAATGCAATAAAAGCCACCTTATTTTCATACATTCATTCACTCTCATGCCTAATATTCGTCTGCCATATGTTCAAATTGTTCAATGTTGTTGTTGTTGTTGTTTGATCTAATGAAAACTGATCGTTAATGAACATACATTCGCACACAACTATGAATAGGCTTTTATTGTTTTGTGTTGGTTGATTTTTTTTAAGTCAAAAATATTTGTAGCGGCCGACAAAACGCCACTTTTTACAATATGAAGTAATTATAGAAATTCAGGGGCATATACGGTCATCAGTGTATGTATGTATTTGTTTTTATTGAAAACAAAAAGTATCATTATGAATATTTTATCGTAAATATATGATCAATTATAGTGAATGAATGAATGACAGGCAGATTGACTGAATGGATAAATTAATAAGTGAGTTAATTTTATGGCAGCCAGGCTCACTTTTATTACTGAATTTAAATTAAAGCTGAATTAAACGCACTAAACTCATCAGGTTTATATGTTTTTATTATTATTACAGTCAAAATTTAAATTTTCAATTTTCTTGCTTTTTCTCTGGCTTTATATATACATGTGTGCGTATGATGTATTTGTATATACATTAGTGTGCAAATGTTTTAAATAATCAATGGAGACATATGATTCAAAACAAAAATGCAAGAGATTTATTTTTTATCAAGGCAGACATACACACAAATATAAATCTGTGTTTTTACCCGAAACGTTACCCTGTGCATATTGTACAAGTGTTGGTTTTGTTTTATGAGTATATGTTTCACTGTTTTTTTGCTGTGGCAAAAAAAGGAATCAACTTCATGGAGATTTATATGTTGACCTTGAAATGAAATTTTGAATGCACATCAGAACCCAATAAATACACTGAAAAAAAATAACTTTGTTATTTAATGAGACACATTTAACTGGTAATAAATCTCAATTGCAGTAATAAATTTCAGTTGTATTTGTAATAATTATTTTTGTCAACGAAATTTAAATTTATTAAAAGTTGTAATAAAAAAAGAAAATACATTAATTCGCTATAAATTTAAATTATGAATATACACACATACATACATACATACATTGTAAAAAAAAAAAGAAGAAGAATACAATTCCATTCTGTCTCGGAACAATTCATACAATTCATATCATTCATTCTGTATCGGAACAAGTGCATCATACATCATTTTACTTTTCACATACATAGCGATATCATACAAATATTTCTTCATCAATCATAAAATGTAAATCCTTGTTTATAAATAAAAATTACACAAATAATATGCATTTGAAAAAGAGAATCAAAATTAAATCACGCTGTAGTTAATTCAGAAAAAAGCAAAAAATCAATTATCTACTCCCTGAATTCTATAAAAATTATAGAGTAAAACCTTAACCCAGTTATAACTTTTAATTGGTTTCCCTTTAAGACCAAAATGAATGTACAATATTTTAATTTCGAGGCCAAATGCATACTTACAACGAAATTTATTCGTATAGAAACTTAAAAATATAAAAAAATTATAAAAAAAAAACGTAAACAATGACTAATTTTGGCATTGATGTTTTTGCTTTTTTTTTATTCGTTTGCGTGTATATTCTTAAAATGTGAAAAAAACTGGATTCCTTTGAAAATAAACAAAAATAAAATCATCGAAAATTACATGAAAATTATATCATGATCTTGATCATCATTTAATAAAAAAAAATTACTTCATTTCAATAAATAATCTTAAGTGCTTTAAAAAAAAACACAAATATTTTAAAAATTTCGCTTTTCATGATTTTCTTATTTTGGTAGGAACCCAGCATTTTTTAAATAAACATTATGCAGTACAGTAGCCGTTCTGAAAATTATTCCTCTTCTTTAAGGGAGTCGCCTTCAAAATGGGGAAGTGGAAATAAGGTAAGTAGAACATTTTTTATAGAAAATTTGATTTTTTTTATGTCTATAATTTTCTATAGGAGAGTAAAGGATATGCTTACAAACAAGCTTCATATCAATATTCCACATCGGGCGCCAATAATAGTTCCTACAGTGATAAAACGCCAGATAAAAATATTGATCAATTAGATGCTCTATTAGAAGATTTAAAAAATGAACGTGATATTACTAGGGACAGAGGTACGCATTTATTTTTATTCAAATATGTTAAATGACTTAATAATTTTGTATTTTTGTAATCTGCATTCTTTTCAAGATCATTCTTTGAATTATAGAACCATGTAAGTAACATTAAAAACTAAATAAACTTGTTTATCAATATATTGAATGAGTATTTTATTTTGTAGAGAACGTTCAACAAATGAAGATCCTTTGGGCGGTACTGTTACCAAGACAACACGTGTCATTAAAACCTCCAAACATACCGGTGGTTTGGACGATGTGGAGATATTGCCATCACCAGATTATAATACTTTACGTTCAAATGGCACTTTAGTGCGTAGTGATTATCAGACATTGGACAAATCTTATGGCTCAAGTACGAGTTCTCTTCTATTACAAAAAAATATTTTAAAATTTAAACAATTTTTTTTTTTTTTTTTTAAAGAGAATCTTTCACCAGGGGGAGGTTTTTACNTTTTTACGAAGCAAAAAAAACTAAAATTTATGAAAGCAATCGTTCTTTAAACAAATCCGAACTAGTGCCAGTTGTTAGTGCCACCAGTGCCACACCAGTGGACATAGAAGAAGATTTCAAAAATATAACCATAAATGAAGATATTCTGCCGGTACCCGGTACAAAGGTTACTACAACTGTACGCACCTATACTTATGAAATACCCGCAAATGTTGTCCCAGCAGCTACCTCAAATACTTTAAGCCGTAAAAATGTTATTTACAATACGGTTCAAACGAACGAAACTAACAATATTGTTCAACCGCATCCAGTACATACCATACCGCAAACTGTTGTCTACAATACGGAAAGCTATTCCACCTTAAATAAGGGCAGCGATAAGCCAATTATTAACAATCAGTCATACGAAGTTCGCGAGCATTATGAATCAAATACATTGAGGAATAATACGTTACCTTTGCAACCGAGAAATCCACCACCAACTGACACCACGATCGTTTATAACATAAATAATACCACCACTACAACAACCACAGAGCGTCCTGGTTATCCAAACAGTCCAAATTTAAGTCCTAAGCCTTTAGCTTATACAAGCGGACCTCATAGTCCCCATTCGCCACCACATAGTGGACCTACTGCTCATCGTTATTACTACAAAGAATCGACCAATACTCTTAATACTATACACGGTGGACCTAGCGGACCTGGCGGCCCTGGTGGTCCTGTTAGTCCAGTTAATGAGCCCAAAACTACCACACCAGTTGGAGGTTATCCACCAAATGGTAATGTCAGTTATCCACCAAATGCTAATCATACTCATCCTCCTGGTACTGTCACTTACCATTATTCTTCAACAACAACAAATACCAGTAACAATCGCCGTGGTCCAGATTATGGCAACCAATCACCACAAACAATGCCGCCAGCACCCTTCCCAGTCGATGGTGTTGAATATCCTGTTGGTAATGGAAACCCACCACAACGCGTTGAAGAACTTATGCAATCGTTTGGCAATGTAAGTTTCAATTGAAAATATTGCGAAAAAAAATACATACAGTACTTGGATTGCCAAGTATGTGCACACATGCATACATATATGTATACTGTCTATGAATATTTTTTACAATAATTCCGGCTCTATTTAAGTTGACTACTATCGACAGCTGAATGACAGTCGTTTGATACGTTATATTTTGCATTTTTTTTTACTAGTATGTACTGTATACATACATACATGTACATCTATGGACAAAGAAAGTGTGCAATACAATTTTATGTTATTATGAATAGGGCAGATGGATTATAATTTTTGAATTTAATTCGACTTAAAGAATTTTAAAATGTTCCCTTTTTTATTTACCTCAGGCCGATGTTGTAGATCGCAAAGATTTAAATACACCACGCAAGCGTGAAATAGAAACGGCAGTAGCTTCGCCAAATCAGCAACAAATTGTGCCATCCATTAATAGAGCTGGTAGGGATGTTTATTATCCACCTGGTCATGAAATGATGCTAACCAAACGTGAAGAAATGCATGCTGGCTCTCAAGCTGGCGTAAGTTTTATTTTTCAAACCTCTCTGTGTATTACTTAACGGATATCACTTTTAATTTGTTTAGGGTCGTTGGGCTAAAGGTTCTGGCATGTATGAATATGAATCGGGTTACAAATCGAAGAGCAAAACTAAAACAAGTGGTGCCATGGTTCCCGTATGCTTGCCACTCTGCTGTGCTATGCCTTGTTCAATAATGTAAGATTTTCCCGCTAAATGGAGAATTGAAATACAAGCCAATCTTATTGAAATTGTCACATGAATCTTAAAAAGGTTTAATATTTAATAAGATTATTATTTACCATAATTTATCTTTAGTCGGCTCATATAATTTGTATATACATATATATATATATATATTTGTTATACAGCTATTGTTTTTTTTTATAATATAATTTAAACTTATTAACATACGTTTTACTTTTAATATTTCAACATGTCGATGTATGTAATGCCCCAGTTTAAACTTTTTTTACGATTTTGCTCATAACATTAATTTGTCTCCTTTTTCAAAACTACTTTAACAACTAAATAAAGGGAAAATGATTAATGTTTCATTCGGATGAATAGAGTATTTAGTTACTAATTGAAATTTTGAAAAGCTCATGAATAAACAAGTAAATAAATATATCAAATGTATCGAATATTAATTTTTAATTATAAGTTTAATATAATATCTGCTATTGTTTGGATATATTTTATTAAATTTATTGTAAAACAAAGAAATTAAATACAAAAAAGTAACAAATTAAAATAAATAAAAATTGACGCTTTTAGCGCATCTAACAAACCAAATATGAGAATTTGTTTTGCCAAGGGATAAAAGAATTTTTTTAATAAAAAATGTGTAATAATATCCGAAAAACACTGTACTATATATCAGTACTATGTATGTATATATCAATTTAAGTTTTATAACAGCTCTGTTAATGCTTAAATAAATTGTACATGAATACCACTAGCCAAGTAATTGGATACTGTTGGCGATGAGCGAGGGTAAGTTATGCGGTAAAGTTCCATATACTTTCTAATAAAATAAAAAAAATCTATTGTGCTTTAAATTGTTTAAATTGTCTTAACACTTAAGGAAAACGCATTATTTAATTTAATCTGAAAATTTTATTGAAAAAAAAAAATGAAAAAAATTCGTTTATGTACATTAATTGTTTTGAAATTGTTTCTAAATAGATTCGTTTAATAATAATTTACAATGTATATTAAATTTTGTTATATTTTATTGTTTATAAATTTTATTTAGTTTTATTTAACAATATTATTGTATCACAAACAATTTAATTAGATTCCAATTTATTTTCACATAATTTATTTATTAAAGCAGAGATTTGTTTTCATGGTAGTGTATGTATATAAATTTGATTTCTTACATATAATAAAAAATTTTTTTATATCTTAATAGTTCGAAAGAGTTGTAATGTATAAAGAATAAATTTTCAAAAGTAAAAGTTTCATTTTATATTTATATATATAATATTATATTATTATTATGTATGTTTGTATGTATCTATGTATTATAAATAGTCTATAAAGAAATTAAAATATTTGCCAACTTTAGTATAGTAACGAGTAACTTAAAGCAGAGAAGCATATCCAATGAATATTAAAAAATTGATTTTTTTTTCAACATAATTATGATACGTATATTAAAAACTAAACATTTAATAACAACATAACAATTAAATAAAGAAATGCAACGGATAAGCTCCGAATTTAAACTCTGATTCTAAAATGCTATATTCTGCTTAATTCCCAAGTAACGATAGTTAAATTATAAACTTTAACTTATTACATGTAAATTAAGCAAACATTAGCAAAAACAACAATTTCAATGAGTCAAGCCCATATTATAAAAATTTGTAATAAAGAGAAATTCTTCTTCCTTTGCAATATATAATTAAGATAATTTAAATATGCTTCTTGCCTTAAAACAAAAAAACAACTTATGTAACAAAAAAAAGCTAAACTACAGAAACAATAAAGAAAAAACCAAAAATATATAATTTTAAAATAGGAATAAAAGGAGATTCATTGGAATGTATAAATGGAAGAAATAGTTACCTTTTTTTCAAATTAATTAGTGGTATGCTAAATATTATTTTAGTTAAGTTTCTAATTTAATTTTCTCTAAATATGTATAACATATTGATAAGTCTAGAAAAAAAATTATCGTCTATTTAATATTCTTAATCATCACCAAGCTAATAACTATATCACTATATATTTTTTATTAAAAGTCTAGTAAAATTCTATTAAAATAAGAATCAAACGCAACTGGAAATTCTAAACATAATTTAAGGAAGTTTGCAAAATACATAAGGAGAAGACTGTAGATTCTTAAGTAATTTTAAATATGTTTGTTGTATGGATGCAGATTATTTGAGTCCTTAGTGCATACATACCAAAATTGCTGCATACACTACATGGAGCTTTAAATTAAAGACATACACAATTAATAGGATATAACAAATAAACTATTTGTTTGATTATTTTTGTAATATCAAAAAAAAAACAAAAAAAAAAATTTGGTTGAAGAAAAATCTTCATTCATTTGACTATGTCATGTATATGTAGAGCAGTTTTGTACAAGATCGTGTTGCCTAACTTTTCTGTTCGGATATTTTTAATTCAGCATAATACCAACTGAACGTTGGATATGATTTATAACTATAAATATCGTATTTAATTGAGTTTAAGCCATCATTACCAATTTTATTAATACCATTAACCAAATTCTCATAACGCTTTGGATTGGCTTTTTCCTTTTGGTGTTTCAGCATCATGTAGCGTGCAATATTTATGGGATAGCGTGCTATAAATAAATTAGCATTTCGTAATCTGCAAAAATTTCAAATGATGCAATATAACTTGTTAAATGTCGTTTATGCTAACAATTTTACTAATTTAATGCGATACAAAATATAGTTAGAAAATATGTATGCCCAAAACACATTTTTTTAACTCTTTTATAATAAATAAAAATATAAAATAGTATTCCTAAAATGAATAATTTTGATTTCTTATAGAATTTCAAATTGATTGTATACCACTCCCACTGATTTCGTTTGCCAACAATTGTTCCCTCGAAGTGTAGTTTAACGACAAACAATTAAAAATTTCGTTCCAATGTCTAGATTATTAAATCCTATAATTTAGTTTGAGATTTTATATTTTCATAATTTGGCCATCCGTCGTTCAAAGATGTGTATGATAAATATGAATATAGATATATAGTTACGCCCAACCAAATGTACTTCTTTTACACTTAAGTTTAATATTGAAAAAAATATTTAATCTTTCATCAAAAATTAATGCAGGCAGATCCATTATTGAAGAAACAGGACATTATTCTGAAGCCAAAATATATGAAACTTATTCTATACATATATATATATATATATATATGTATGTATATGTATTTGTTAAATGTATGTGTACTAATTCCTTTAATTGACAAATAAAATTATAGCGTACCTGTTAGACATATCGTCATCCTCACCACCCCAACCGAAATATGAATTTGAAAATCCATTTACAGCTAAAAAGTGCTCCCTGGTCATTGCAGAGACTCCACCAAATATTGTTCGATAAGGCAACCTGTACAACGATTATAAATCTCAATTAAAACATATACTGCATTTAGAGAAATTACGATATTTACTTATAATTAAATTTATCTATGGCCACCGACATGTGTCGTGGCTGACGCGGACAATTGTACAAATTACGATTGTCCAGCGGCAACAAGTCGACATCGTGGAATATAAAACAATCCCATTTATAAAGTTTCATGGCTTCCAAGAATCCAATATTCATGAGTGCAGCCCTATTAAAAGGTTTGCCATTCGTTTGCTCCACTATAAATATTCTATACGCTATATGTTGTTTCATGAGAAATGGATGTATATTGCGCAGGAAGATCGATAGATGTGCGTAACGATCGCGAAAAGGCACCACAATAGCAACATGATGCCTGGCTACACAGTCTTTTGGTTGAAAAGCACCTCCAGATTCCAATAGAGGACCCAATTGAGTATCGACGACATCAAGAGATTCTAAAGTAATATTAGGTACAAAGGGACTACCTACAAAAAAGTAAAGAAAATCAGTTAAGGACAATAAAACGAGATAATGAAAGCTGTTTGTAATTACTTTCTTCAATGATAGGATCTTCACATAGCGGTAAAGCGGTTGTGTTCTGCAGTTCTTTGCTGCTGTTTGAGTGCTCCAGATAATTGTTATTAATTCTATTGTTGTTAGAGGCGTTAGTATTGAGTGCCGTTATGTTGTTTGCAGAAAAAGCAACGGAAGATGATATAGCCGAAGGTAATGTTATATTGTTGTTCTCTCTACTATTAATTATAACAGCTGCTGTTTGATTCAGTATGGTTCCATTGTACTTGTATGTTTTGCGTAATCTTTATAAAGAATTTCCCATTAGCTTGATTTTATCTAATTTTATTTGTTTACTCACCCCAATCTACTGAAAGACGATGAGACATTTGATTTATCAGCGAAATAGTCAATTAACAAATTAAGAGCCAGCAGCATACAAACACCACAAAATAAATAACGTAATGCGACATACACTTTACTCGTCATCCTCCACGCCACTGGCACTATCACCACCTAAACTCCACAGCCACTAACTAAATTCAATAGTTAAAGGATCTTAGGTAAAATTGATTTTCTGTCTTGTAGGTACTATGGCTGTGAGTCCACATTGGAAAGACCCCATTTAGATGTTGGAATTTATATTATTTTAAACAGCTCTATTATTTCAGCGTCCCCTTTTTTCTTCACAAAATTTTCCAAATCAATACAATGGCATGACAGTTTTTGACATTTGTGTGCATAATACAGTCAGCTGTTTCATAATAAACAATAACGCTACCAGACTCATGAACTTTTAAACACAGGGTGTTGTGAAAATATAGACAATGTATTTTATTAGGAAACGTTTGAAATAAATTCAAAAATTTAATTTTTTAACCCATCCGATATGCATTCAAGATTCTCTTTCAATGAATTGCGCGCAACTGTAGGGTAATTTTCGTTTTCGAAACATATTCGTAATGATAACAATAAAATATTTTATCGGCATAATTTTTCTTAAAAACTGGATTACATACATCAACTGTTTTCTATTTTAATACCCTGCCACATCATTTAAAGGATCTAGGATAACCTCAGAAATCCCTCTCTTGGAATTTTGAATTGAATTAATAATACCTCTTTTATTAAAATTGTATTTATTCAAAACTATTTTTCAATTTGTCAAATAGAATATGGTCATTAAATCTGACTTTCTTCAAGTTTGAATATTCTTAAGTTTAATTTGTCAGTTTTAACGTTATCTTGTATAATTATTTACATACTTTCGAAAGCATTTTAAATACTAGATTTCTGTATCATTTTTCGTTTTTATCGTCTAAGAAATAAACGTTATTAACATATGTATATGAAAACAACATAATATTTAAAATTTTTCGATAATTTCTCATAAAAATGTTCAATCGCCTCCAACCACTCGGCCTTCACACACAGGCAGCTAAATTATTTCTGAGCAAAAAAGTATTTAAAAAGATTAGAATTAAAAATAAAAAACGACTTTATCTTCTACAAAAAGGAAAAGAAAATATGGTTATCGTGGCAGTCGAACAGCTTCTAAATCTTTAATAATCAACGTATTATTAACCTTATTGTGCGTATAGTCTAAACGTAAAACTTTTGTTTCTCCAATGCAGGGATCGTAGAAACCAGGCAAATCACTCTAAAAAAATAATTAAAAGAAAAATGAAAAATGTAATCACTTCAAGTTTGTTATCGGCTAACCTTAGATGAATTATATAAATTTAAAACACCATCCTTTACTAAACACTGAACCGGTATAGTGACATCTATGGAGGCGGAGGCCACAAAATCATCATTATCATTTTCCTCTAATTGACCATACACAGCCTTGTTAATTATCAAACCGTTACGTTCTGTTTCTTCCTCAACAATACGCTGGTAGGTGTGTTGCATTAACTCTACGGCGGCATTAGCTTCTTGTCGTCTTAAGTTCATACGCTGTTCATTATTGCGTTTGGTCTTTTCAATTTCGATGTTTTTACGTTCTGACTGCATAGGCTCGATAATGGATTTCTTAACGAAAAACCATACAATAACCGGTGTTACGGTAGCATAAAATACAGCAGCAGGCACGATTTCTTCACTTAAATGTATTGGAAATACATACGTTTGTTGAGAGCGTATAACCCTGAGCGTGGGAGAAATTTGAAATATAAATAAATGAAATAATTAAAAAAAAAGGGAATTTAGATTTAATGAAAAAAAATTGTAAAACTAATTTCCTGGCAATAAAGTTTTCATATAAAGATTTAGTGTACAATTTTAATAGTATAGGGTTTCAATAATCCACAAATTTCCTAAACGTAGTATGAAAAGAATTCCCTTTTCAAAAAAAATTATGCGTTTTTCTTTATAAATCGAGAGATTATTTTAAAATTTAAGTCTAAACCACTCTTAAAATTATTTCGAATTCTTATGAGCACTATCATAAGGTTTTCTAAAGTATAAACAAGTTAAAAAAAAACTTACTTGAACTTTAGTATAACACCTGTTGGCACTCCCAAAGATACTGAAGCAAATACGGAACTATATTTTGATATCTTTTTCTCTGCACCATACTCTGCTAAAAACCCAAATGTGCCTACTTTGGCAGCCACTTTCAATTTTAATTCATTTTCTAACATCTTACGAGTGTACGCTATACTATAGTATATATGTGGGGTGCCAATTACAAAGGATGTTGACCAGGAATAACGCTCATTTGTACGATCGATTTGTGTGGTCATACTTGACTGAGAGCCTGCATTTAAAGTTAATGATCCCATCGTGTGTTTATCTAACTGCACAGCCAAAGTAGAAAACAGACCCGGTATGACACCGTTTTCGCGAAAATTCACTTGTGTACCAGCGTTGACGGTAAGCACAGAATTAAGCGTTCTACCACCTTTAACAGACATTAACAAACCGTTTCCGGCCCCCAAATCAAGTTGCAACCAACCCTTATTAAGAAGACGTCTACCACAAACCACAAATCCGCCAGAACCATTACCATTGGCCGACATTAAATTGCCACTCAACGTTAAAGTGTCTCTACGAGTTAGGGGAGCTTCAATCGATTGGGAAATACTCATTGAAGACACCTCTATGCGAGGCATTTCAGATTCGTCGTACGGTGAAAATATCTCTGTGGCATTGACATTAATGGTAACATTTCCTCTTGGATTAGTGTTTTGCAATAACTTTCTTTCTTCAGCCAATTGTGCGAGTCGTTCATATTCCTCCCTGATTTCGGCAGGAGTTCTAGTGCGATGGACCAATTCCCAGCCGTCGGTTCGTAGACCCTTTTCACCCACCGAATCATAAATAGCTCTTTTATGAGGATCAGATAGCACTTCGTAAGCCTTTTTGGTTCGATTGAACATCAATTCGGCCTTCTGTTTTTTTTCTGGATCAGTATGCTTGTCTGGATGGTAAATGCGACTGAGCTTACGATAGCTCGTATTGATCTGTTCAGAGGTAGCCTGTATGTTAAGAAAAATGGAAAATATTTCAGATGATGAAACATGAAGAAATCAGCAAATTAAAAAACAGCAACAATGCATAAGACATGAAAATACTTGCATCTTTGGGTAAATTTAGAAAAGCATAATAGTTATCCTCCAATTCATTATCAGAGCCCAATTCCTCGGACATTTTGTTGTTGCCTGATAGGGATAGATAGATCCAGTAAATTTAACGGCACGATTGGCAATGTTTTTATCACAAAATTTTGAATTTCGTAGTGAAAGAATCTTAAAAAATTTTATTCTATTTTGTTGAATAACCTCAAAGTCGTGTCAAAAACTAAGATGCCACACTGCACGAATATTTTAAAAATATAGGGTTTCTTGATCCGGATAACATTGACTAAGCGATAAATTTTGTCATGAATTGCATAGCAATGTGGAATGGAACAAAATCTCACGATTTATTTATATCTGAAACATGCTGCGCTCTTATTTCTATGCTAAGTCACTTTTATTTCAACAACTTCATTACAGTTCTCATTCCTTTTTGAAAAACGTGCACGCCATTTGTGAAATTCGAGAAAAAGTTTGAAAACGTCAATTTATTCTAAATTAATAGAAAAACTTATAGTATAAATTGAATAAAAACATAAAATACTAAAGAAAAATGTTGCGCGTTACAAAGTTTTTGCCTCGTTTAGTTGGTCAACGCCAGGCCAATTTGGCGACCGGAAAATATTCTAGCATATTCGAAAATGTAAGTGCCAATAAGAAGATAATTATCTGTTTTACACATATTCAGGCTCTTCTTTTGAGCAATTATTGAGAATTTTAGTTTACATAATTATTCTGTTTGCCTGTGTACTATTTTTTGTGAAAAATAGGCATTTATTAATTAAGGAATTCTTGTCTCTTTCAGCAGTCATCTGTATTGAGCAATGGCCTGGCTAACCAATTGCGTCACAAGTAAGTCTAAAGTCAACATATTTAAAATAAGTTCTATAGAATCTTATATTACTTTCACTGAAATGTCTAAATTTGCAAACATATTACCCCAGTTATGTAATTTCCATTAGTTTCCTTAATTTTTTAATATTACTAAAACCGGCCTGGGTCATGTGAGCTTTGTCACGGAATTTGCGATTTTCCTATTCCTTTTATAATACGTTACGTCATTAAAACGTCATTTTAAAAATTAAAAAAAGCAGTTGCATTTAATTTAACATATACAAATTTTAATACATGATTTCTAAAATTCCATTAAATTTTCATCATGTTGGAAATTTTTCTTCGACTTTCTTTTTATCTATTGCCATCAGTCAATCTGTGTTGGCTAAATATATTTTGTGTTTTTTATTTTTCAAGTGTGTGCGTGTATGAGAGAGTGAGTACTCATTTCAAGTGTGAATTGTACTTTATTTACTTTTATTTAACATGTGTATTGCATTATTGTAGGTTATATAAGAAGAAACAGCTGAAAGTAACAAGTCTTTTTGATTTTAGTGAATAAATTACGCTTTGTAAAGGGTTGCTTTCTGATAAGAGAGCACCATAATTGATTTGATGTTAATGTTTGGTTTCTATAGTATGATGATAACCATAAACGGTCTAGAAAATTCTTGTTATTGTTGCCATTAAGCAATAAGTTGTATATAAACTTATATTTTTTAATAGTTTAACAAAAAAATTTATTCTTCTCGTATGTTGTAAATGGAACATCCTTCAGTCCAAATTTCTTAGATTAGAAACCGATACTATTAAATCCGTTTGAAATTGAAAATAATTTTGCTTCAAGCTCTGACCACAGACTCTCTGTTTGAACGTTTAGAAGGTATTACTTGAAGAAAGTTCAAGTTCTAGGTTTTTTCCTTTAGACCTCTTTTCAGATTTTTATTAATTAAAATTATATTCGATGTACACAATCACACTTTTTTAACTTTTATTTTTGCGGTAAAAGTATACAAATGTAATTCACAAGCTTCGAAAGTTATATGAGTTATTTTTTGACATTCATATCATAAACGAGTACCGGCGTTGTAATTACTACTTATAAGCTAAAAAATAGTCTAAACAATGCGTTATTTTGTACTCCAAATAAATTGAAATTGAAATATGTACGTATGTATGTTTTAATTGTAATGCCTAATTCGCATATTATTTCTTAGATCTGGTGAGGTGAAGGGTGCAGTTATTGGTATTGATTTGGGTACCACCAACTCTTGTGTGGCCGTCATGGAAGGCAAACAAGCTAAAGTTATTGAAAATGCTGAAGGTGCTCGCACAACACCTTCCCATGTTGCATTCACAAAGGACGGCGAACGTTTAGTTGGTATGCCCGCCAAACGTCAAGCTGTTACCAATGCTGAAAACACTTTCTATGCTACAAAACGTTTAATTGGTCGTCGTTTTGATGATCCTGAAATCAAAAAGGATATGAAGAATTTGTCGTATAAGGTTGTTAGGGCCTCCAATGGCGATGCTTGGGTTTCATCCACAGACGGCAAAGTTTACTCTCCATCTCAAATTGGTGCTTTCATTTTGATGAAAATGAAGGAAACAGCTGAAGCTTATTTAAACACTCCAGTTAAGAATGCCGTCGTTACTGTTCCCGCCTATTTCAACGACTCGCAACGTCAAGCCACTAAAGATGCCGGTCAGATTGCTGGTCTTAATGTGTTGCGTGTAATTAACGAGCCTACTGCTGCTGCTTTGGCCTATGGTATGGACAAAACCGATGATAAAATGTGGGTATTTTAATAATCGTAATTAATCATTATGCCCAAAAATTAATTTGTGTTTCCTTTCCTTTTTAATAACTAGCATTGCTGTGTACGATTTGGGTGGTGGTACTTTTGATATTTCAATTTTAGAAATTCAAAAGGGTGTCTTTGAAGTAAAATCAACAAACGGTGATACCATGTTGGGTGGTGAAGATTTTGACAACACAATTGTCAATTACTTAGTTTCCGAATTTAAAAAGTCCAGCGGAATTGACATCACTAAGGATTCGATTGCCATGCAACGCCTTAAGGAGGCTGCTGAAAAGGCCAAATGCGAATTGTCATCTTCTCAACAAACGGACATCAACTTGCCCTATTTGACCATGGATGCATCAGGTCCTCAACACATGAACTTGAAATTGACTCGTTCCAAATTGGAAAGCTTGGTTGCTGATCTTATTAAGCGCACCATTCAACCTTGTCAAAAAGCTTTATCGGATGCTGAGGTAAATAAATCCGATATCGGCGAAGTCCTTTTGGTTGGTGGTATGACTCGTATGCCCAAGGTACAAGCTACTGTACAAGAATTGTTTGGCCGCCAGCCATCCCGCTCAGTAAATCCCGATGAAGCCGTCGCCGTAGGTGCTGCCGTTCAAGGCGGTGTATTGGCCGGTGATGTGACCGATGTTTTACTTTTGGATGTTACACCTTTGTCCTTGGGTATTGAGACTTTGGGTGGCGTTTTCACTCGCCTTATCACCCGTAACACCACCATTCCCACTAAAAAATCACAAGTGTTTTCCACCGCCGCTGATGGTCAAACACAAGTCGAAATTAAAGTGCATCAGGGTGAACGTGAAATGGCAGCTGACAACAAAATGTTGGGTTCGTTTACCTTAGTTGGTATTCCTCCAGCACCACGTGGCGTACCTCAAATTGAAGTTGTATTCGATATTGATGCAAACGGCATTGTCCATGTATCAGCCAAGGACAAGGGCACAGGCAAGGAACAACAAATTGTGATTCAATCCAGTGGTGGTCTTAGCAAAGATGAAATTGAAAACATGGTTAAGAAAGCTGAAGAATACGCTGCTGCCGATAAGAAAAAACGTGAACTTGTCGAGTTAGTTAACCAAGGTGAAAGCATTGTTCACGACACAGAAACCAAAATGGAAGAGTTCAAAGCTCAATTACCAGCCGAAGAGGTAAAAATTAATATTTATTTATAGAAAAAAAAAAAGAATTTTGTTTAACAATCATTTGTCGTTTATTGCAGTGCGAGAAATTGAAGAAGGAAATTGCTGATGTACGTACGTTGTTAGCCAACAAAGACACAGCTGATCCCGAAGAAGTTCGCAAAGCTACTACCACATTGCAACAATCATCATTGAAATTGTTCGAAATGGCTTACAAGAAGGTAAAACTATTGCTTCATGCGTTACTTTATATTTATTATGTTATAATGTTAACAAATATTTTTTTTTAATTTGTAGATGGCTGCTGAACGTGAAGGTCAACAAGGTAGCAGCAGTTCAGAACAAAGCACCGAAGACAAAAAGGAGAAAGAGGAAAAGAATTAAACAGATCACTTCTTCCTCGTCTAATTAATATTAATTTTATATATAGTTGTAATATTGTTTTTTGACTATAAGTTATTTCCTCACTACTCTAGGACTGGAAAAATTATTTGCTTTTGTTTAGATCAGATGTATAGTCATTATCCTCTGGTTGATAGTATAACGTTTTTATTGTTTATTATGCTATCTTAATCTTGACTCCCAATTTTTCTGGCAGTCAGGACCTGAAGGCATGCCGTTTTATAAGGCGTAATACGTTTAAAACGTAATAAAATCCTTAGTAGATGTTTACCTTAGTTTCTAGTGTTTATTCGCAGCAGCGTATTACGTTTTAAGTACCCATTTGTATAAATGAAAAAAAAAAAAACAAAATTTAGAGCAGAAACCCATAAAAAAAATGAAGAATAAGTCTTTGCTCCCTCACTATTCTCCCCTATAACACATTTTATATCTGTTTTAGTTCGTAACGAAAAAAATACAAAAAGCACTTACAGGATACTATCAGTTGTGTCATTGACTAAACTACTTACATATATTAAATAAAACAAAGAAAAAACAACTTGATTAACTTTTATATTTCCATTATTATTTTTTAGTTGTGTACATTAAAAGAAATTATAAATATATATGTATGTATAATTTTTATTATCTAAAAAAGAAATAAAAAAAAACTCATGAAAGTAAAATTCCTTTAAGTTTTAATTTTCTGATGGCATGTATCTTCGTTGTAAATGAAATATCTGCTGTGTTGAAAAGAAAATTGTGAAATAATTTATAATTAATTGCTTAAATTTAAACGCTATTATATTTGAAGAAT
Organism: Sarcophaga bullata; assembly: GCA_005959815.1. Taxonomy (NCBI): domain Eukaryota; kingdom Metazoa; phylum Arthropoda; class Insecta; order Diptera; family Sarcophagidae; genus Sarcophaga; species Sarcophaga bullata. The sequence continues at coordinate 824,668 of QOCX01000002.1, forward strand.
TACATTTTTTAAAATCCGCTTTTACGCAGTTACTCATCAGGAGTTATGTTATGTAATGCATAAAGTGCTTTTAAGATATGTAGATGTATATTGAATTCATTTGCCATCTTTTATAATTTCTTTTTATCAGGGAAATAACAATTTAATTTTCGTCTATAACAGACCCACTAAGTTTTAATATATCTGGTCTGCAGATACACTGCTTTTAGTTGTTTTGTGAAGTCATTTAGAACAGCTATGTTGTTTTTGTTAGAAAAATACAAGTAACTGCTATTGATTGCTATTAAAAAAGAAGAAAATTGTCACTAATAGTGTTAAAGTAATAAATAAAAATACAAACACTTCCGCTAAAATTGTAAATAAATTTTTGTTGTTCTTTCTGTCTGTCGGTCATTAAAACAAATTTTTTTTTAAACTTTTTTCTTTCTTCATTTCTGTTCGCCAAAAATTATAAGCGTACTTTTAGGCTTAAGCCAAAAGATAAAAAATTTCATGCTGCAAAAAAAGAAAAAAAAAATTCAATTTTTTTTTATTTAATTTATTCTTTTAAGTGTCTGTCTGTCACTCACATTGGTCACATATAATTATTTTTTACGAAACTATACTATTTATTTATTATATATTCCTTTTTATTATATTACATTATATTATCACAAGCAAAGTTTATAATTTTTTTAAAGTTTTTATTATTTCAAAAATTAATACAAAAAGAAATATACTCTACTTATCGATATTGAGTTAGTTAACCTAAAAAATTCTTAAGTGATCTCTCTTACAATTAGAAATTAAATTAGACAATATAAAATTTATAATCTTTGTATTATTTTTTGTTCGATTATTACAAACTATATTACACATTAAGTATACAATATAAAATAAAATTTAAACTAGATTACGTCACCCTTACATAGCACCTGTTTGCAGTTTATAGAGCGTGTAATAAAGACCTCGAAGTTCTAACAACTGCTTATGGGTACCTTGTTCACTAACTTTGCCTTCGTCGAAGACAAAAATAATATCACAATCTACAATTGTAGATAAACGATGTGCAATACTGATACTGGTACGACCCTCACTGGCCACTTCGAGGGCATCTTGGACAACTTTTTCACTTTCGGCATCTAAAGCTGAAGTGGCTTCATCGAGTAATAGAATCTTGGGATTCCTGACTAGAGCACGAGCAATAGCAATTCTTTGTTTTTGACCACCAGACATCTGAGTGCCCTTTTCACCCATACGTGTTTCGTAACCCTAAAAAGATATGTGCGATGTTAACATTTTATTTGGACTTTTCATTGTTTTTTTTTAAGATTAATCTTACCAAAGGCAAAGATGAAACAAAGTTGTGTATATTGGCTTTTTTGGCAGCTTCAATGATTTCTTGTTCCGTAACGATGCGTGTATTATCACCATAGGCAATATTTTCGGCTATAGTTCGATCAAAGAGTATGGGTTCTTGCGACACAATACCCAATTGTTTGCGTAAATTTCGTATTGAAACGGTACGTATATCGTTAGTGTCTATGGTTACTGAGCCATCATCTACATCATAGAACCGTTGCAATAATTGAATACAAGTTGATTTGCCACAACCGGAAGGTCCAACTAACGCTATCTTTTGACCTTTGTTAACCGCTAAGCTTAGGCTCTTGAGCACTGTAATCTCTGGACGAGTTGGGTATGAGAAACGAACTGAATTGAAAGCAACATTGCCTTCAGACTCCCAAAGTTTCGTGGACACATTTGGTCTATCAACAATCTTAGGTTCACGTGCGATCAATTTCGAAATGCTTTCTGCTGCTGAAATACCCTTTTGGAAGTTAGGAGCAAAGGCCAAGGCACTGGCAATTGATGCTGTTCCCATTATCAAAGCTTGTGACACCTTGAAAACATTACCAAATTCCATTCCTTTATTAACCACACACCAGCCACCATAATACATACAAGCTGCATATGCAAAGAACATCAAAGACCGAGCCAAACCATAAACAAAACCACGGTAATGTGTATTGCGCTTAGCTTTCTAAAAGTTAAACAAATAAAAAATAATGAAAACTAGCTACTCGATGTGGAATTAACATTGTTATACTTACTGCAACAGCTGGATACAACATTTCCATATACTGCTGATGGAACATTTCCTCACGACCCAAAGATGCCACCGTACGTATATTCGAAACAACCTCAACAGCCAGCTGTAAAATTGCCAATCAAGTACATTTTCAATAATGCATACAAATAATTTAAATAACTTTGTTTAGTTTTGAGTATTACCTTAGTGCACTGTTCCATAGTTTTTGCTGTGCCCATATTCTCCTGGGCCATTACTTTACGCTGCAAGTAAGTAGCGACTAAAATGAACGGCGTAAATGCCAAAGCCAAAAGACCCAAACTCCATTCGTAGTACATTGAAAGACCGACGCCTAGAAACAGGGTAGCCAATGATTGAACAATTGTCCCAATACGTTGACCAGTAGCCTTTAATGTATTAATTAAGACATGAAATTAATTATAGCATATGTACAATTGTATATGACTTTTACTTACACCCTGAACAGCAGATGCATCACCAGACAAACGCGCACATAAAGAACCTGTACCATTTGATCGGTCATCGAACCAGGCAATTTCCATTTTCAACATGGCGTCAAACATTTTACCTCTTAAACGTTCAGTTAACTTTTCACCAGCAATACCAAATGTATAAATCTGTAAGGATTTTCAAATGGAAACATAGGAAATTCATTAATTACGTTGCAAAGTTCATCCAATTTCATTTACTAGTAACAAATAGCAACAACTTACCTGCAAGAAAGTGGCTATGCCCACTACTATACCACAAATAAGGAAATACAAACTGAATGTATTAGTTTCATCTCGAACATATTGAGGATCATCTTTGACGGCTAAAATTTGTAAAATCGAACCAAAGAGAACGGCAAACAGAGGCATAGCAGCACCCATAATAACGGATGAAATACAGCCACACAATATTTGAGGCCATTCATCACGATTCATTTTCAAAATATTCAAAATTGAAAATGAATCCTTTTCTACTTTCTTATCGTCTTCGGTTTCCTCTACATGAGTAATTTTGATTTGCTCCTCATCTTCGTCTTTGGCGTTAAGGAAGAATTCCTTTTGATTGGCTCCAGGTGTAGTCACATTAGCGTCTTCACCCAATTGGGTCATGACAAGATTATAATAGTGCTGCTTTAGAGCCATCAACTCACTGTGTGTGCCGCTTTCTACCACACTGCCTTTGTTAATTACTACAATGCGATCGGCACGACGTATGGTGGACAGACGATGGGCCACTATTATGGTGGTGCGTCCTTCGGAGGCCTTTTCCAAAGCTGCTTGAACCTTGGCTTCACTAGCTGTATCTAAAGCTGAGGTGGCTTCATCTAACAGCAATATTTCGGGATTTCTTACCAAAGCCCTAGCAATAGCAATGCGTTGTTTCTGGCCACCAGATAGTTGAGCACCACGCTCTCCAACCATAGTGTTAAACCCTTGCGGTAATTTATTGATAAACATCATGGCATTTGCAGCTCTGGCAGCATCTTCGATTTGCTCTCGTGTGGCATCTTCTCGACCATAACGTATATTTTCATAGATTGTTGTACCAAACAAAATAGGTTCTTGGCCTACTACACCAATACGATCTCTCAACCAGTTAATGTTTATGTCCTTTAAATCATGATTGTTAAACAGAACTTTACCATCTTCAGGATCATAGAAACGTTGAATCAATTGAATGCAAGTTGATTTACCACAACCCGATGAGCCCACCAAGGCTACGGTTTGTCCACGTTCAATTTTCAAATTGAATTTATTCAGAATTTGCACCGTTTTGCGAGTGGGATAGTGGAAATCAACATCGCGGAATTCGATGTGAGTTAAAGGTTGATTCAAGTTAAAGCCTTTGGGTTCAATAGGGTTAATCGAGGGAATTTGATCGATCAATTTGAATACTTTAGCGCAAGCACCTTTAGCAATGCCAAATGCTTCAATGTAAGGAGAAGCCATACCAATATTCATAGAGCCCATCATTACCGAAAAGAAAACCTTAAAGAAATAAAGGAAACAATTAAGAAATGAAATTGAAAAACAACAAAAAAAGAGCAACAAAACTTACTGTAATCATAGTACCAGCATCATAGTTAGAATAGCCAGGCACATGATCATTGTTCTTCAAAACTAAACCAACACCATACCAAAATGCCAAAGCGTAGGAGGCATAAATGAAAAACCATAGTAAGCCGAAACCCATCCCCGAAAATAAATTACGTTTGATATTTAAGTTGCGAGCATCGACTATTTTCGATTTGTAAGCTTCGCACTCTTTATCTTCACCCTCAAAAGCTTTAACGGTGCGTATACCACTAAGTGCCTCTTCAGCTACTGTACCAGCAGAGGCATAAACATTCAATTCCTGCTTGGCCAATCTTGAAGTGGCCACACCCACTAAACCCATGGCTATAAAAGTTACTGGCAAACTACTCAAACATACCAAAGCCAACTGCCAACCCTTATAAAAGGCCAATATAAGCGAACCAGCGAACGCCACCATGAAATGTATAAACATAACCACTTTCTCGGCTAAACCATCCTCCATTTTTGAAAGATCTCTGAAATAAAGAGAGCACATTCGTAAATAACTTATCAAATGTACTCGTAATAGATAAACAACTTACTCATTCATGCGGCTAGCCACTTCGCCGCTTTGATTAAAATCGTACCAGGCCATATCTTGGTGCAAAATGGATCTAAAGAATTTACCGCGTATACGTAAAATTTGAGCATGCGCAGCATAATTGAAGAGGGTTATGGATAAATAACTGCACACCAACATAACAACACCAATCATAGTATTCTGAAAGGCAAAAGTCTGTACCGCTTCCAATAATTGATTTCCTTCACTTGCTCTCGTAAAACCACCCACTTCCGGAGAAAACATAATCATATTCTAATTAAAAAAAATAGATATTGAAATGGATAATAATACTCGAGATTTCGACAACAATATTGTGACACTTACATTGGCTAGATTACCGAAAATTAAGCTATTTGCTGGTGTTGTTAAACCAGTTGCAACTGCGCCCAAAATTCCTATCACGTACATTAACTTATTGGCTGGTGTGGAATATTTATACATTTTAAAAAATGCCACCGGTGTTATATCATCTTTTGGCTTGTCATCTTCCTCACTCTTGTCACTACTATTCTCAGAAACATTGTCTTTGTTCTTCTTACGACTCCACCATCTAGACTTTTCCTCAACTTCACCATTTATGGGCCTAAAGATATTTAAAGGAACTCATATTAAAAAAATCATTCATACATATTTTCCGAGCAGATATGTATAAGAAAAAAAAGAAAACTGTCTACTGTAAGGAAAAATTTGATCAGTTTGACGAAAGAAAATCTATTCGAATCTTACGCTACAAAGAATTTATTTTGTTTCGTAGTCTTTAAAGTTTAAGTTTTTCCTGATAAATCGCGCAAAGATTAAAAGCAATATCTTCAATAGCTCTATAAGTTTCAAATTAGAAAAACTTAATTATTTAGAAGCAACCCAATATTATTGTTACAAAACCACGTTTACTAAACTATTTGTCTTCATTAGCGAAAATTTCATCAAAATAATGCGCCACATAAAGGCAATTTGCGAGATATCATTTATCATTCAGTGAAGACACTATTAATAATTATTATTGTTTTATTATTATTTTTTTTTTTTTTAGAAACCAACACTATGGGGATTGTATTGGTATCAATTTGAACACATGTACTCTCCAAGAAAGACAAGTTATATGTATTATTTTCGGGGACAAGTCCCTTTATTTTGTTAGAGCATAAACTGTTGTAGCAGCGATAGAATAGTGAAACATAAACCATATTTCAACTGTGCTCAAATGTATCAATAGTTTCGACCTATATGCTGCCGAGAAACCTGTACATGGGAGTTGTATTCCATACTCGATAGGATATAAGACCGAGACACTTGAAGGCGAACATCGCTTAAAAGAAACGGTGCTTCGAAAAAATGTACATTTATGTTCAAACGGAAGCTTCTTAAAAATAATATTTAAATTTGAAAATGAGTCCTTTTAACAAATTTTGTTTAGCGACGATTTTTGTTTTTAATTTTGTTACACTTTTGTATTAAAACTGTATAAAAATTAATTCATTTTCCAATATATTCAAATTAAAAACGACACATTATAAAGAATAAAAGAATATAGTCAGGACGCTTTTCACACATTATTTTGTTTACAACCTATATTTTTTCTTCTTGAAAAGCACACAGTCATAACTGATAAAGTATTTTCACATAACAAAATTATATTTCTTTTGGTTTTGTTAAAAAGTCACAACTGTTTTGACTAGTATTAAATATAAGGATAGGATTTTATCGATATTTATGGCATTTGAAAATTTGTTGATAAAGAAAAAGTGCTTTTCATCAAGAAATGAAATACAGTGAACTCGCGAAAACATAAATATCTAGCATTAACACACCACAAGTAATTTTTTTTCTTACATCGGCTGTTAGTGAACAAGAACACAAATCAGCCAAAGCAATCAAAAAAAAAAAAAGAATTTGAGTGATGCCAGAATGCAATCAAAGTCTGTTTGAATGATCACAGATATTTTCAAGAATAGATTTGGCTTCTCATTTATATTTGAAATAGAAGATAATTTTTATAAAAAGTAATTTAAAATGTAGGCAAATAATAAACAATCCAAACTGTAACATGAACATAATCGACAACGTGAATACAGTTTGAAAGAATGCTTAATTCACATTTCCGTGAGATCACTGTACTTCGGTAGGTGTTTATCGATTTAATCATTACAAATGTTTAAACATAATAATTAATATATTTTATTAATTCCTTTTTTGTTTTTGTTTTTATTTTAAACAAATCACTTCACTTACACTTTAGAACCATAATTATCGGGATTTTCATCACCTAAGGTAATGTTACTTTTATAAAAGGACATTTCGTCCTTTTTCTTTTCGTTATTGCTCATCACGTGATTTATCGATTCACTTTTAAAATCACTTGTATTCTTACAGATTATTTTTAAAAAGGTTTTCTAATGGTTTTGTTTTTTTAATTGAACTGCTATTCCCAAATTTTCGAATTTAACTGAAGTTCTTTAGCAATTCGTTTAACCGTTTATATTGGGAAAATTCAAATATATTCACAATCACATTCACATTTCGTCTGATAAGTTATCGTAGTGACTGCGATAATTCCTTTTATGAATATTGGCATATACATATTAATAGTAATCAATATTATTCACCAATACTACCATGCCAAGCATGATTATTGGAATTTTGCTTTCTGTCATTCATACATACATACACACACGCTTACCTACTACACCTCTGACATATTGGCCTAAGAGGCGTTTGTAAAGTTTGAAGCAAATAATTGCAAAAATTTACAATAATTGATGCCTCAATTATAATTAGAAAATTTTTTTATTTAGTAATAAAATACAAAATAAAAATCTAAAATTACATTCTTATAACCATTTTCAATGCATCTCTATTAATTTTGGCTTGTTTAAGCATATGTCCTTCAACAAATATATCCGATTCGTACTGTAAATAATTGACAGCTTTCTCTACATACATCAAGGCTTCTTCCAGCAGCTCTTTAGGCGACAAACTTGTTTGCAAAGAAATACGTCGGGTATTTTCCGCTACGGCTGAGTGAACTTCGAAACATAACGTGCCCAACATACGTACTTCACCTGAAAATATATGCAAGCATGTTTGTACGTAAGGAAATAATAAAAAAAAATCATAATTCATAAAAGTTTCTTACATGGCGCCAAAATTTCATACAGTTCAATTAATTCATGGCCGTATTGCAATTTAATTTTTAAATCTTCATCGTGCAGGATCATTAATTCCTGAGGATCTTTCCCGAGCTGTTGAACTAAATGTATTTTAACTTCGCACATATAATAGTGATGACTAGGCAACCACCTGCCGTAGTGACTTAAATATCTGCAATAAAATATAGCATGTAATAATTATTCATATAATTGAATATACAGTAGAATATTGATTTGAGGAATAAGTATATAGAAACTGAAAAAAGAAACTACAATGATAAAAAGTTAAAAAATTTAAAATATTCTCCTATACAAGTATTGTACTTAAAAATTTGTAATTCGGAATTAAATTAAAGTTCTTTAAAACCATTTTCATCTTCTTCTTCGAATTAATTGCAATATTAAAACCATTTGGAAGTTGTTGAAAAAGTAAGAATACAAAAAGAAGTTCAATTCATGAGCCACTCGCAAGTTTACTCTCAAGCACTTAATACGCATTAATATATCGTTAACAATTGGACTGTCCGACACAAGCAATCGTCAATAAGCACGAAAATTTGAATCAATGCTCCACTTATTAAGTTAAGGTTGTTTATATAAACGTTTTAATTGTACTTTACTGTTTAAAGAAGAATAAAAAATAAATAAGTATGTTTAAAAACAGAACGGAATGTGTTACAATTTGAAAATTCTATACAAAAATTTTAGGAACTTGATAGAAAAAAAAAAAATAGCCATCTCAGTGTCTATGTACTTGAGGCTAATTTGATTAAAAAATCAATCATTTCGGTAATAGTCGATGATTAAACACCCTCCTGATTGAAATTAATATTTTATTTGAAAGCAATATTTTAAAAATTAATTTTAAAAAAATTTTTTTTATAACATTGTTTTAATTTTATAATAATAATTGCTAGAAAACAGATCTAGATACTTTAAAAAATGTAATAACAATAGAAGCAATGATAATAATAAAAATATATCATAATTAATAAAACAATAATAAAAATATGTTTTTAGTTATTCATACACGCTCTTAGACGTTATTTGGCTGATAAGAAGTTTTTACTTGGTCCCCCCTTAAGATTAACTTTGTTTTCCCACAAGTTCAATTGGCGAAATACACTCACGTGTAGGTAAGAAAATAATTGTACGTCATTATAAACAATAAATCATTGTTTCTATTTATCAGCGTTACTACATTTTCAATTTTATAAATACAAATTTTTATTTCTGCTGTGAAAAAATTTGGTCTGCCACTATTATTAGTTAAGATTTAATAAATTTAAATGCAATTTAATGTTATGAAATTCAATCATAATGGAAAGTTAACAAAACCGCTCGTAATTTTTCATTTATTATTGCTTTTCGTTGCTTTAATCTTTCCATTATACCTCTTTTATAGAAACAATACTCCAAATTGGTAAAAAAAAGTGAAATTTTCACCAAAAGGTTTATTATCCATGCAGAGTACAAGATGATAATAATTTGTTATTGGACACATAAAAATATTCCAACCAAGCACTTGAAGCTTCCTAACAAAACTTATAATTTCAATTTCAAAAATTATAATTTCATAATTTAATTTAAAATGTTTGTAATACAAATAAATATCATCAAAAATTTCACCATAGATTATATGAAATACATTAAACGTTAATTTTTAATTTGTTTTAATAAACTTAAGAATGATATTCACATTTCTTATAAGAAAAATGCGGAAAATTCATTAAATTGCTTATTGATAAATAAATAAATACAGCCTATCTAACGAGTAAGGACAGAGAATATTTAATAGTGTACAGTAATATTATTAATATTGACCGATAAGCTACAAATAAAGTAATAAATTATGTTTGTCAAGAAAGTTTTAATTTTGTTTCGAACTAAATTCTATTTAAAAGAATTAGATTGCATTATTCAATGAATTTTTTTTTTTTTTGAATTAGTGAGTGCACCTTTTTATTGGCACCTAGTTTCGGTGTTAACAGGGGGTAAAGTTAAAGTAAACAATTAACAATATTTGTTTAGGGATTGGTTCTATAACAAAATAATGATGTCTGTGTATTATCAACTGCAAAAACGTGCAAACAAAGTAAATATATATGTATATACTACATACATACAACATTATTAAAATCAAAAAATCTTAGTTTTTTTTAAAACTTTTTTTCTGTTTTTCTATTTTTTTAAATTTAATTGCAATTGCATTTTCCTATTTTCTCTGGAAGCAATATTTTTTTTATATTTAACGATAATTCATAATGTATAACGATAAATAACGGTTCATGATCAATTTTGGTTCTTTTGGAGAAATAAATGCTCCATACGCGGCCAATAGGGGGGAAATAGTAGAACACCACCACAATCAAATATGATTTGCATAGCGCTTGGGAAATCTATTCTCTTAGGTTTTTGAAATTATCTTCGAGAGCCTTCAACCTCAAACAAAACTAATGAAGACGCAATTGTTCTTCATCTGTTGGGTACAAGTCAAGAGCTGCTGTACTATATAAATGATCTATATAGAAGATATAAACGAATTGTCGAGCATGAACGTTGGCAGTCTGAGTAGCTTCATCAGAAGCTCCGATTAGTCCCGAGACTAGGAGAAAATGCAAAAGAGTAGTATCATTTTCCTTTTAAACTTAAATTTTGTACGAAAACTCATAATTTGTTTATATTTCTCTTTTATTAAACACAACCTTATGTGGCTAAATAAATAACTAATGACTAATTTATTAAATTATTATTGCATCTATTTAAAATACACATGTCTGTGAGTTTAAAAAGAAAAAGAAAATCGGTTTTGCTACTTCGACCTGCCTATATTTTTTGATATTTTCAATGATTTGCAAAAATTATCAAAATATCAATTGGGCATATGTGTTTAGGTTTTGAATGACAGTAAGTTGTATATGAGGGCATACGCTAAGTTCTTATCTATTGTTTACGGGCATAGTAAAAGTATTGATAAGCTAATAAAAGACCAGAGCGCGAAAAGTTTAATTCATACAAATACGAATAAATTCCTATACGAATACGTATACTTCATTACTTGAACTTCAATAGAATTGTATGGGACCAAACAACCAGACTGTTTGTATAAAGAAAAGTAACGACAATAATAAACGAAGTTGTAATGCCCTATTTTATGCGTTTCAATAATTGAATACTTTTGTATAATATTATATGCTAATAAACTTTTAAACTTACTTCTGACAATTCTCCTTTGTACGTTCCATAGCATTCAGATCACTGCCAGCTCTTTCTAGAATATTATTCACATATGCTTTATCCACTTGATGTTTGCATTCACTACAGCTATTAAAATAAATTTTAAATTATCTTAATTAATTTCTTATATAATATGTATTTACATACATAGATACGAATAAGTATGTTGTACTTACGTCCATTCTTTATGCCAATCATTTAAATTTGAAGGCAACATTAAACCTCTACATTCCGGTTTTTCACATTTCAAAGCACTGTAATTGGTACCATATTCTGTAATATCGGTACAGCGCTCACATTGGCATTTAAAAATTTTAGTTTGCATTAAATGGCGCTGGCGATCAGCTGTGCCCCAAACAGCATCAGAATAGCAAATGCTCAAGTGAGAACCCTTTTTAATTTCCTTGGGGGCCCAAAGTATTAGGTGGCCGTCTTTGTTAAAACTTTTGGCTAAGTTCGGAGTACAAGAGTGTTCTAAGAATGAGGCATTATAGAAGATAGCCACATGAGCCGGATCGGAAGTGGGTACTTCATGTCCATTGATCTGTAAAATACCTATAATGCGCATAATTTCATCTTCACTGAACGACTGAGTTTTGAAATACCTGGAAAATTGTACAAATTAATCAATTTGCGAAATTTTTTATTATTAATTAAATTATGTATTTTCAATAATGAAACTTTTCATGGCAATTTTATTTACTCTCAGAGTTTTTGCCAGAAATCTGCTGAGAGGAAGTCGCCGAAGAAATATTTTTTTCATATTTCGTTTTTGATGTCTGACCGGGGATTCGAACCCTGGCCTTTCGTCTAATAAGCCAACACACTACCACTAGACTACGGCGACTTCAAAAAGTTTCTTCATGAAAAGTTTCTCAAAAAAATCTGTCGTTCGGAGTCGACTTTAAACTGTAGGTCCCGCCACTCATGTATAAAATTAGCACACACAACATAAGTGGTGTGAGAAACTAGGCCGTAATCCTGACTGAAGGGTTGTAATGGCCAATTATGTATGTATGTATGTATTTTCAATAATGAAGAGAAATTAGTTTAATAATCAATAAAGAAAATGGAAATATTTGATGTGAAATATATGCCGATAAATAGACCCCTAATTCCAATGAAAAATAAAATTAAAAATTTGAGCAACCCAACAATAATTGCGTTAAAACGTTTGATATAACTTATTAGTAATCAACAAAATCAGGACTTAAATTTAAATCTAATTTCCGACCTGGTTGCAAACAATATTATATTAAAATTATCAAAGTACTAGTGAATATGATACTCACTTTAAAATAAATTTACAAACACTTTCATAATCAGCCTTCCATTGCATGGAACCACGTCTTTGATCTTCTAAAGACTCCAGTTCATTAATAAGTTGCCATTTTTCGGAATCCTTGTCTCTTAACATAAGACAACGTGCTGTACTCAGGCATTGATACATTGGATGGGGATTAGTAAATTCTTGTATATTCGCCTTTTTTCCTCTGTTAACAGTCAATTCGCATTCATACCGATGTTCGGCTTTATTTTTACATTCAACACCACACAGTGGCCAACCACACTGTTCACAATTTATATAATCGGTGGGTTCAATTGCATTCAAACAACCCAAACAAACCGGTGGCGTTAGCTGAGAGGGTCCTCTAAATAGTGGAGCTTCTTTTAAAATAACCTCAAATGGCTTAATGGTGCGCGTAGTAATTAAATGCCGTCCCAATTGTTCATTATGAACCACCTGCAAAAATATTTAATTTTTTTTATTTAATTTTCTACTTTCCTTTTATACAATATATACAGCAAATATTCGTATAAACCTTATATGGATGACAATTTTTCTTGTGATTTTTCCAATCTTGCTTTTGGTGCTCTACATTGCAGTAAAAAACTTGTTTACAATTCGAACAACTGTTTTTAGTTTCTGTTTTACAAACTGAACAGGGATTCATTTTTTACAAAATATTTTCAATTAAAAATTAAAAAAAAAATAAAGTTTATCTGATATTTTTCTAACAAATAAAATAGCAACCGAAGGTAGAGAAAATAAAAGAAAAACTAAATTTTACCACATGAAAAATACTATAAATAGATTTCTCTCTTAGTGGGGCTGCTGGTAGACATAAGCAAATTTTTAACGAAAATTGTTTCTGTATTCTTTTACTCTTTCGCCTCATGATGCATGATTATCAGCCGATCAATAATTCTTTGATGCTTATAAGAGGGAAACACTTCAAATATGTACATATATACATGCATGTATAATTAAGCATGAACATTGAATTTCTTTAATCGAATAATTGATACTTGGCCCGTTATTGTTATTTATTAATTACGGAATTTCCATTGTCATTAACTTAAACTTTTGAAACAATAAAAAGAATAAAATGTCGTTTCGGAAGAAGTTTAACTAATTTTTTTTATAATTTCATGAAACTTACATTAATTAAAAAAAAATATCATTGTTCCTTTTTTACTCTCTTAAACGCCGAATTTATAAAAATTGCTTTTACATACTTATATATAAAACAAACAAAACCGCAATATTTGTTCAAAATATAAGGAATTTCTCTGGTCATATAATTCGAAAAAAAAAAACAAAAAAAAAAATCAATTACAATTTTGTTTACAGTTAAATCGTTTGTATTTTGTATGACTACGTAGAAAATCATCTAAATTATGGTTTCTCCAATACAAATTTATTCATTCTAAGCACTTAATCAATTATTAAAACTTAGAAATATTACTAAAAGCTGAATTTGTAAATGATTGCATTAGATTGAAAAATGTTATAAATTTCTTTGGTTTTTCATATGATAAGAATTTTTTTATTCTTTTTCAAAATGTTTATTCACAATAATTTTTTTTTTTTTGTAATTTCATTTTTATATTATCACTAATGAAATAATTTTCTGATTAGATTTCTATAATTTAAATATTTATTCAAATTTGAGCTCTGAGCTGATTATCCTTAAAGCCTCTACCCATTTTAAACAGAATTAAATTTATTTAAATTTATTCAATGAACTACTAAAAATAAATTATATTTCTAAGGTATAAAGTTAAGAAGAAAAAAAAAAAGAAAATTGTATACATAAGTATTACAGGTATTCCATTCGTTGTATGCAACGAACAAAAAGAGAAATAATCAAGTAAAAAAATTCACTCTCTAAATATCAGTTTCATTGGAATCATTGGCAGCTGTGTCACGTAAAGATTGAAAATTTTTTAAAACAATAGGGTTTTTGGATTTAGCTCGTTTAGCGTTTAGCGATCGTATTTCCAATACGTCGCTAGTGTTTGCAGAATTGACGGTTACTGCGGCATTAGATTTGCGTTGCTGCTGTTGGTTTTGACGTTTTTCATGACGGAATGATTTTTTAGATTTAGTAGCAGTGATAATAAATGCTTCTTGTTGTGTATCGCATTGCTCAGTTTCTCGTTGCTGCTGCTCCGCATCGTCTTGGGAATGTAGTTCAGTATTTTTAATTATATAATTGCCTAAAATAATAAGATAATTTTCCGTTATTGATACATCTATTTTTTCAAAAACTTAGGCTTACCTTGTGCACCAAATAAGTCTTGGTTTCCTTTATTCTTTACACCTTTAGTAAGGGATACTTTTTTAGACAAGTGCGTACTTTTAATATGTCGTCTATTCTCTGGTCTGTCTTTTTGCTTTCGTAATTTTTTCTTTGCATTTTGGAAACCAGACGATGATACATCGTCACTATCATCATGCTCTTCATTAACGGTATTCTCAGCAGTAGTGATTGTGTTTCTTAATGATTCTTCAAAATTATATTTATGGCCACCCATATTACTCTCAGTATCCGAAACATTTCCTGTTTGATCGTCGCTTTCTTCCAATTCATCCTGGTCGATTATAACAATCTAAATATGGTGATTAGAAAAAACATAAGAAAAAAATTGTATTTTGAAGGTTGTAAATAAGTTTTACCTCTTCTGCTAGGGATGGTCTAAGTAATACCTCCGGACCACCACCATAAATATCATGTAAGAAACGCCAAGCTGGTGCATTAAGTTGAACATAATCCGAACCCATGCGCACATTACGTACAGGAGAGTTCTTTTGTACTGTATCTTTTGATGTTGGTATAATATTTGCGTTATTAATAGGCCCAGGTTCCTTGTGAGTCAGGCCTCTAGCAAATTGTTGCCATTTTCGCAGCCAACTCATAGAAACAGCATAAATGGCACCGGTGTCTAGTTCTAAATCATTGTAGCGCTGGAAAACGGAATGTTCATAATGTTGACGATGGGATAAAGCTTCCGCCGCACGCTTACAAGCTTCACATTCAAAAAGCATATTTATAGAAGGACCACCGCCAAATTTGCGATAAAGAAATTCCCATAGTTGTTGAGATATTGGCACTGCTAGTTGTGAAATCATTGATATTTTAGCGTGTGAAATACCCCCATGTGGACAGAGCATCGACCAATTGCTTATCGGGCCAGGTTCCGAAAATGTATTGAAACGTGCCAACCACTCTCGTGAAATAAAAAATCGAATTTCAGACTGTGACAATGGATATAAAGCAGCCAACTCATTTGCTTCAAACCTAATATGCTCCATTTGAGGATTATGCTTATGATAGAATAAAACATACGCTTGACAATTTTGAACCACTTCTGGCTGAACTTCATTGACATGATGGTCATCAAATTCATACCAACTTCCGGTAAGGGCATTTCGAGCGAAACAAGTATAATGGCCGCCGCCCACAGTACCATGATGGCATATTACCGACGCTAAATTATAATGCTGTACTTGAGATTTACAATCTTTGTGTATGTAAGAACGCATATCAAAATTCTCCAGAGGAAACTCTACATGGGATGAGATTTTAGAACTGTATGACAAATCATGACGAAAACGCTTAAGATGAATGCACAGAACTTCGGGTAGGTCCAAGATACGCGAATATTTCACGCCAGTGCGTAATTTATTGCATTTTTCACAGCTATACATGTTGTCGCCCTTTAATTCGTCCGCGCTGAAGAAACTAGCCATGCAGTCATGTAAAGTTACTGAAGGACCCCATAGCCATGAACGCACTATGTTCCAAAGCCACGTTAACCAACCATCATTGGTTCTTGTCGATGTGGTGGAGTCTATACTATTCAGACTTTGCACACTAATGCTGTTATTTTGATGCAGAACAGTCAAAAAATCACGATTGGGTATAGGTAGAGAAAGATCTTGAAACGTTTCCTCTCTAGTCGAAATACGATCACAGGTTAAACATTGCACTGAAGATAAGAGTTTACCATCGAAGATATCGCTAACAATTGACCGCACCGCGGTTGATGTGGAGGTTGTGGTAGTAGTTGTTGTGTTCGATACACATGAGGCCGACAAAGAAGAACTAACTATCATCGTCGATTTACTTGTGAGAGGTTCTTCACATACACTGGAATGTTCGGAGGCGGAACTTTCGCATGTCATGTAATCGGAGGCCAAAGAATTGGAACTAACAGATGAACTCATTTCAGAGGGCGTATCTTCTTCGTCGTTGTGTTCTTCTGCCGATATTTGCTGAGACGGACAATCCTCAAACCTGGCGTCTAAAGAACTGGATTGATCCTTTAGTTCTTCATGTAATTGATCCATGAAGCAACGTAAAAATTCTTGAGTATCATGTTGTTGAAAACCTCTAAACATGGGATGAACTGACCGTATGCCGTACAATATGCTACGCGGAGCTAAAAACGCTTTACGTTCTCCTCTTTTGCGCCACATATCTCGCATTAAACGTTGATAGCTTTTAGCCAAACCTGCTTTACTTCTATGGGCTCCTTGTTCCAAAGTATAGTCGACTAAATCACTGCAATGCAAAAAGTAATGGGTCATGGGTACTACGTTGCTCAAAGCTTGTAAAGCGGAATTCATGTAGCAAGTATTGGCTATATTCTGCAAACCCACCAATCCAGTGCCCTTGCTACTCATACCAGAATCTGAATCATTTTCATCATCCGAGTAATTCATTCCCTTCCACAAAGGATCAGCGGTTACATGAGCAGGCCGTTCAACTCCTCCAATAGAAACCTCGCGCTCGCATAGATAACACCATGCTCTTTGTGATGACAAATTCATGTGAATGCAATGCAAGTGTTTATCTTTACTACGTTGAAAGTGTTCCGTACTATGGTCATTAGCCTGTTCCGAACAACCAATTTGCATGCATTTGCGGGATAAACAGATCCATAAGTTCGGTCCATTGTAGTGACAGTTGGCACATGTATTATTCTGCTTTAATATTAAGAATTGATTATTAATACCTCCTTTTTACTGTATAAGTTTACTAAGGAATTTTATTTACCCCGTCGATTTGTTTAATGTCCAGCAAAGTGGAATGTTCATTGGTAAAGTGGGAACAGGGCTGCGGAAGCTTGTTCATTATCGACAACTTCCCTTATGTCAATACACCATAAAGCTTTAAATTATTTATTAATTTTCATTAAAACTTACTCGTATTTATGTTAACGCGAACTTTTTCCTATCCAATCACAAGCAAATTCTTCAAATTCTTTACAATGGACATTTTTTACAATTAATTACAGTGTTGCACTTTGACTGACAAAAAGAAAACAATGTATAGTGATACCAGATATTTCAAAAGTTTTATCTAATTCGCACACTTTACAATTAATAATTTAAAGAATTTTTGAAATGATATTTAAAGTCAATATGATTAATTATGAAGGTTGATTAACCAGGGTGTTTCATGATCATTTTTCTGATACAAATTTTCTACGTTACAAAGACTAGAATTGAATTATTTCTCCTTCAATTCTGCCGAAGTTCTGCCGAATAAAACGATGAATGTCACCTTACGCCGTCATTATTTTTTGTTGTTGACTTTGTTAAGCTGTAAAAAAGTGATGCGAGAGAAAACAAGGAGACAATTTTTGTAAAGGAATTTTCATTGTAAAAGTTGGAAAGAAAACAAATAGTATCGAAACTTGTAAAGTGTAAATTTAAATTAAAAGCAAACAAAATAATAAATAATAATGTACTAAAGTTAAAGTGAAAATATTTGAATACGTTTTTTCATTAGTTGATGCTGTTGTTATATGTAGTACATGGCCCCCGGAATCGATTTTCACTTGATGGATATGGATACATAGATTTGTGCCAGAAATTTTTCTGTGCTACAGGGCTTTTCACTAAAACTCTACGAATTGTTTTCTATAAAACACAAAGAGAAATTAAAGAAAAATAATTTGTTTAAGTAAATTAATTACAAAACGAGAAGAAAACCCTTCATTTGGGCTTTTCTTTTATCTGCGTTTTTCAAGTGTCAATTGTTGCAAGGAAGAAGAAGAAACATCAGCAATACTATTAGTTTGTGTGAAAGTGCTAATTTTGTATGTAACGCGTTAGTTTGTTTGTGTGCAAACGTACGATCACCAAAAAAAAAAAGAAAATAAATAGATAAACCTTGCGCAACATACACATTCATGTTCTAATGAGAAAACGAAGAAAATAAAATAATTACGATAGAAAATAACACAAAAAAGCAAATAATAGTCTTGGAACGGTATAAAAAAGAGTAATTGAAACAAAAGTTTATATCGCGTGTGATATGCAACATCAGCATCCGCGGACATTGGAAGCTTCGGCAGCGGCTCATACATCTGGTGGTGCTTCTTACGATGGCAAAATTGCTGGTCTCTACGACTTGGAAGAAACATTGGGTTCGGGTCATTTTGCTGTGGTTAAGTTGGCACGTCATGTCTTCACTGGTGCAAAAGTTGCCGTTAAGGTAGTTGACAAAACCAAACTAGACGATGTGTCAAAAGCCCATCTATTCCAGGAAGTAAGGTAAGCCAAATAGTTTGATAAGCAACACTAGCCATAATTTAAGTAAAAGATAAATCATTAAACCGAGTGTATAATTAAATATCACCCACTTATTAATAGATGCATGAAATTGGTTCAACATCCCCATGTTGTACGTCTGTATGAAGTCATCGATACACAAACAAAATTATATTTAGTTTTGGAACTGGGCGATGGCGGTGATCTCTATGATTACATCATGAAGCATGATGGTGGTCTGAGTGAACAGGTGGCTCGTAAATATTTTCGCCAAATATTACGTGCCATCACCTACTGTCATCAGTTGCACGTTGTGCACAGGTAAAAATTAAAATCACTGCAAGTGTTTAGAGAAAGGTCCGAAAACTTAAAAAGCTATTATTTTTATTTCTCATCGCAGAGATCTTAAGCCAGAAAATGTGGTGTTCTTTGAAAAATTGGGCGTTGTTAAACTTACTGACTTTGGCTTTAGTAATAAGTTTTCACCGGGACAAAAATTGGAAACATTCTGTGGAAGTTTAGCTTATTCAGCTCCGGAAATTTTATTGGGTGATTCCTATGATGCGCCAGCTGTAGGTAAGATAACACTAAGTTAAATGCATTTTGGATTACAAAAGAAAACGCAATAAATACTTATAGATTTTCTAAGAAAGGGGATTGTCAAACAAATTCACTAATTTTAAGAAATTTCTAACTGGAATTACAAAATTTGTACAGCTGAATTGA
The DNA here is from genome assembly GCA_005959815.1 of Sarcophaga bullata. Lineage (NCBI taxonomy): Eukaryota > Metazoa > Arthropoda > Insecta > Diptera > Sarcophagidae > Sarcophaga > Sarcophaga bullata. The sequence goes on from QOCX01000002.1 coordinate 844,346, forward strand.
AAGTGAAAATTTTGATTACGATGTTGAGTCTTTAATTGTTAAAGACAAGCAAAAAGTACGAAGTAGAATACACTCAAAAAGTCACATGATTTTTGTTGCATTCCATAGGGTTGTTAGAAAACAAAGGATAAATGATATTTTCTATGATGTCAGAGAGATTTTTTTAAGTAAATCTTGTATATTTAATAACATTTAGTATGCGTATTTATTTATTGGAAGAGATTGTTATTATGCATAATTTAAAATATTACTTTCCTGTATCTAACGTAAAAATAATTAAATTAAAATGAGTTTTTTTTTTAAAGGTGGAATCAATCGTGTTGTTTAGTTATTAAGTCTTCGTTATTCTATACTTTATAAACGAAAGTTTCATTTGAATTTGTCATAATAAAAACATTTTTTTTTCAGATATTTGGTCGTTAGGTGTTATTCTATATATGCTGGTGTGTGGACAGCCTCCATTTGAAAAGGCTAATGATTCCGAAACGTTAACTATGATTATGGATTGTAAATATACGGTTCCGGCGCAAATTTCAGCAGCTTGTCGGAATTTAATAGCTTCAATGCTAGTAAGGGATCCTAAAAAACGAGCTACACTCGAAGAAATAGCTTCGGATCCTTGGGTTAAAAAAGGAGCAGAAGCGGATAGTACAGACTATCTGCCTTTAATTAGTCGTGAACAGTTAAGTGAAGAAGATCATGCCTTCATTATACAAAAAATGGTAAACGGCAATATAGCACCCAAGGACGATATTTTGCAGTAAGTAACGTAACAGAACTTGTTTATTTAACAAACCAAAATTCGATTGTTCATTTTGCTTACAAGTGATATTTACGTAAAATTTTCAAAATTTTAGAGCATTAGATAAGGATAAATATAATCACATAACAGCCACATATTTCTTACTAGCTGAAATGCGTTTACGTAAAAGAAGAGAAGAACATCATTTAAAACAAAATCCTCACTTGGCCATAGGGAAGAAGTAAGTTGAATTAATAATTTGTGTTTTCCTAAATACAAAAGCTTTTTCGTTAAATAAAAAAGCACAATCATAACTAAAAACGAATTCCTACATTTTTCATATGTTGACCTAATACAAAAAGAAATATTATTGGTGGCGTGGGGCGTGCTCAAGTGCCGGATAAAAAAACTAAACCTTTAGAGGGTGGTAAACAAATGGTGGTGCCCATTAATATTGTATGTGCACCAGAGCCACTACAAAATGAAATTAAAACGGTGTGTTTCCATTTTCTTACTTATACTTTTATTTACTATATTAAACTTATTTAGCCCTAAGAAACACTTTGATTTCTTAGAACTTATAATTGACTTTATAATTGAATAAGAGCAGAAAACAAAGTAAGAAAATTAATTGCATTTTTAATATAATTTCTCACATACCCATTCACAGGACAAACGTACAAGAAAGTGCAGTATTGTGCGTGAAGAGGATGAAGAAGAGTCATCACATGAACTATCCTGTGAAGGTAATGAATTGAAAGTTGCCGTTACGAGACGAGAATCGATATCGGATGGTCGTTTAAATCGTTCCGTACAAGAAAAGTGCGCAAACGTTGTGTCTGTTGTTGCATCAGGTAATAAGGGTGAAATTGAAGCGGATGCCGATATGGAGACTCAAACTAAAATGGTTGTATCCGTTGATGCTGCGCTGGCGCAGAAACTCAAACAAATTGACAAAGATACAACCAATGAAGAAAAGGAATTGCATCAACAGAATGATTCTCTAGACAAATCCCTCGAAATGCAAGATACATTAAGGGGGTTAAAAGAGCTAGATATAGGCAAATTAAAACACTTACCGGGTAAAAATCCTGTGTTGACTCATAGAAGACACACGAAATTAAATAAAATACGCACGCCTTCATGCAGCAGTTCGGAAGCATCTGACGATGATACGAAAAGCCGTAGTAAGAAAAAGATGCACAAACTAGTAGGTGATACACCAACACGATTTCGTATGCATCGTCGCGATTCACACGATGATTCCAGCGATTCGCAGGATCAAGGTTTTCCCACAGCTGGACATCAGCACAGTGGGCATGACTTAATTGCAACATCTAATGTAAGCAACAAGAAAGAAGGACAAAGTCAGGTAAGATTTATTAAAACATTTTAAAATTCAATATTTTTTGTGGATTATGCAATATGTTTGAGACATATTTATTTTGATTTATAATTCTAATAGATAATTGTTTGTTTTCTTTGATTTTAGCAAAAATCTGAATCAGATACGCGCAACAACAAAACTTCGCATAACCACTCACATCAACATCATTCACACAAACATAAAAGTAAGCAACAAAATAAAGATAATCTAGAGAAGCACAACTCTTTAACAGAGAAAAAACAATTAGCAGCAATTAATCAAAATGTTCGACGAAGACGAATACGTGAAAGTCAATCGCTAGATCGCATTACAGAGGCTCAAGAATACGAGATGCGTCATCAACAGTACCATCATTACCACCATCGTCTATCGTATTCAGAAACGGAGCGTTACACATACGAACAACGCAATTCTCTATTCAATTTGCACACCTTCCCAGAAGCTAAGGAAGAGGAATGTGATGATAACGACGGTAGCGGTGAAAATAATTCTGATTTTGCCAATCAAGCTGAGCAATTGAGGAATTCTCTAAATACGCTTAAAATACATGGTATCTGTGGTGGTAACGCTGAGAGTGGTGGCGATGATAGTACAACCAATTCGAATACAAGTAGTTTAAAATCCTCCCATACCCATAGTTCCGCAAGCAGCATTTACAAATTAAATTCCATAGAAGAAATCGATTTAATTTTAAAGGAGAAGAGCTTAACTAAAACTATACAGGCCACTAGTTCAAAGTGTTTCGTAACCATAAGAAAAATACGTAAATTAGGCAAGTATTTTCCCGTAGTGAACTTTTCATAATAAACTCAAGTTGGAGCAAAGAATTTCAGTCCTCCCCACCTTGCTATTTGAAAATGAAATGTGGAAGCAGAAATAAACCCACAGTAACTCCAATAAGAAGAAATTAAAAAATAGAAAACCAACAAGATACAGTATTTGGATGAACGTGAATGCGAACTCAAATCAAGTAATAGAAATAGTTTAGTTCAGTTCAATTAAAAAAACAAACAAAAAACATTTTTAAATAATTCTTGTAAAGAAAAGCAAACCTTTATAATCATATATTCAATATGTGTCGTACTTGTCGTACTATCATCGTTGTATCTTTAGATTTATCGCCTGTTTATTAGAGACTAGTACTACAAAATAAAAACAAGGATAAATTTCATCCTGTAAAACATATGAAAACAACAACAAAAAAAAACAAAAAACAAAAAAGAAAACAATAATAATAATATACAAACTTATATATTTCTATATTTGCATAGTTTATTACTTTTAATTTAATATTAATATTAAGTGTAATCTCTATACTCTATATTATTTATAAAATACGACTTAACACATACATCCCTACATACATTCAAGTTAGAGTACACATTCACTATTTTGTGCTCCGCAAAAGTGCATTAAAATTATATATATATATAATACATATACAAACACACAGCATAATTACATACACACATTTAGAAACACTTAAAACTACCAATATGTTGCTCTCCGATTAACTCGTCATAATCATTATCCTTTACATTCTATTATTTTCAAATAGCTAACTAATCAATGCAATATTTAGTTGATTTGGCAATTTATAAAATATAATCGATACATTTCATAAAACGGTCACACAAAAACAAGAACAAGAAATAAACAGAGCTAATAAAAACAACTAATAATTCGTGTAATAACTATTAAATAAAAATACAAAACAAAATACAGATTCTTAAAAAAAAATTATAATAATAAAAAGTATAGATTGAACCTCTAACAGTGTCTTCTCATTTAACATGGTTATATCAATTACAATAATATTGGGAACAATTCAATTCATTAAGTTTGTACTACTTTGTACCTATGGTCTGAATTCAACAAAAAATTGAAAAAAAAATAAATCAAATTCGAAAACAAGTTCATAAGTTAATATTAATTTCCAATTATTTATAATGTTGTATTATAAATGAAAAGATTAAAAACGATTGCCTTTGTAGTCTAGTGGCTAGGGAGTGTCGATGGTTCGTGGCCTACCAAGGATTTGTCTGCTACATATACCACACCGAACGAAGCTACTCTTCTCGTAATAGTTTTAAAATAATTTGTAGTAATATTCTAATTCAGAAAATTATATTATAATTCAGAAAAAACTTATTTCTATGATCCTTCCAACCATTTATGCGCAAATTTTTTGTTTCTACAAGTCCTCAATTATAAAACAAGCGTTTTTTAAATTGCAGTTATTTGATATGAGATATGAACAAGAATATTTCCATAAGTCTGGCATCTATCATATTATTATGTTCCTTTCACTGAACATACACATTGAAAGAGAGTCAATAGAATTTGACATAACAGATGTCTATTTTACAAGAACAAATTTGATCTCATGTCATCATCAGAAATTTGCTGCCGCTGAAGAAGGAATAAAAGATTTTTTCACTTTTGTTTTCACTCAAAAAGATTCTGATTAAACCGGGACTTTTCTTGAAACGGTTTTTGGAAAGTAAAAGGAGTAAAGACACACTAAAGAATGTTACGAGCGACGAAAAACATCGCTTACCGGTAAGTTGTTTATTTCGAGTAAAGATTCGAAGGACGCATTATGAAATTGGCGTTCGCAAAAAAGTTGAATGAAAAAATATATACGCTAAGAAGAAGATACAATGAATAAACATATTGGCATCTGGATGCCTCTATTTTTAAGAAAATCGTCACAAACATAAATAAATACTCATGTTTTTGTTTATTTTTGTTTCTAATAACATACGATCAAATAAAAACTATAGCGATACCAGCAATCGCGTGAAATATTTGTGTAGTAAAATCGTAGTCTCGTGTCACGCAACAAATTATTCCACTCTAAATCAAAGACTGGGTCGGAATCATTATCAACATCAACACAACGCGAATAGTGGCAGCAATTATCGTCACCATCGGGGCAATGATTTCCTAGTGCCCTTAAGTCCACGCGGCTGGACAATTCCTCCAAATCGTGGCTATGGCATGGTAGTGGTACGAATCCTAAGAGGTGCTCTCAAGTTGCGCTATTTATTGTTGGGCGGTGCCATAGGTGGTGGCATGACCTTAAATAAAGTAAGTTTTATCTGCTGTACTGTATATAAATTTTCTATTTAACTTTGGCTTTTAGAAATACGAAGACTGGAAGGATGGTTTACCCGACCTAAAATGGCTTGAAGAGGCTTTGCCTCAGGGCGAAAAGTGGAGCCAATTCTCAAAGACTCTTATTGAAATTGGAGGTGCAGTTAAGGACGTCATTGAAATTGGTATGTATTGACGAATCTTATTGAAAGTACAATAAATCGGTTCTATCTCTCACTTTAAAATAACGTCCAAATATACTATATCAAAAAAATGATGAATAACACATTGTTTACGTCTGTAACTAATATTTAATATTACATAAGAGATATATTAAATGTATTTAAAGTATCTTCACTTAATGATTTAATTTAATTTTGCCAGAAAATAATTCTCTGTACTGACCATTATATAATTTTATTTGCGACATAGTGTTCACTTTGTTAGTTACTACAATTATAACAAATTCTACTCGAATATACCTATAGTATGTATATATTTCCGAGATTGGATAAAAAAATGTTCGATTTTATTATCTATATTTTTTATGTAAATTTTCTATTGCAATTTATGTTATTAGAGATTTTTATTTGCATTCGAAAGTAAATTTTACTTGATGATGTGATCCATGGGTTATAAATATATTTTTCTTATTTCATTGTATTCATAGATTAAATCAGCACGGATTAGTTAAAGCAATACAAATAGTTCATTTTTCATAACCGCAAATATTACTAAGAAGATCGTTCTATATATAAATACATATGTGTATCCTTTTAGTTTTTATTGAATTATATGTACAATATCAGCATATTTGCAGTGTGAACAAGAAATACAAGTTCTAGTTAATAGAACAAAAAAAAAAAAAAAACAAAACAAGCATCATTTAACTGAACATACGAATTAAAAAAATATGGGTTTATGTTTTCACATATACAGATCCCAGACTGAAACGACTTGGGGAAGAAAAATTAGACGAATGGAGGCAATGGTTCGATAACCGTTTGGATGACGCTATTGAGGCAGCCGATTATCAAGGAACTAATAAAATTGAATGTATGTTTACCTTTCCTTTTTAAATTAATACATACTATATAGAACAAAATTTTAAAGTGAGAGATGACTTTACATAAAACATAATTAAATTATAATTTCTTTCCCCCATTCCTTTACCAATAATGGTTTAGCAAAAGATGATATAAAATCAAAAACAACCGTAGCTGCATTAAGTCTTTCTGGTGATGAAAGTCGAAAAAAATATGGTAAATCTTATTTAAATATTTGAATTATTATTTCATTTATGCATGTTTGTATGTAAATTAACTATTGCAGAAACATTACAAACCCAAGTTGAGAGCTTACAAACTGAAATTATGAACGTTCAAATTAAATATCAAAAAGAATTAGAAAAAATGGAAAAGGAAAATCGTGAATTGCGTCAACAGTATTTGATTTTGAAACAAAATAAGAAAACTACCACTAAAAAAATTAAAAAATCTCTCATCGATATGTATTCTGAAGTGTTGGATGAACTCTCCGGCTATGATACCAGCTATTCCATGGCCGATCATTTACCTCGTGTTGTTGTTGTAGGCGATCAAAGTAGTGGTAAAACGTCAGTTTTGGAATCAATAGCCAAGGCACGTATTTTTCCACGTGGTAGTGGGGAAATGATGACAAGAGCTCCAGTAAAAGTGACTTTAGCAGAGGGTCCTTATCACGTGGCACAATTTCGTGATTCCGATCGAGAATATGATTTAAATAAAGAATCGGATTTGGCTGAATTAAGAAGAGAAGTTGAATTTCGCATGCGAGCTTCCGTACGAGGCGGCAAAACTGTTAGCAATGAAGTTATTTCAATGACAGTTAAGGGTCCTGGTTTACAACGTATGGTTTTAGTCGATTTGCCTGGTATTATATCGGTATGTATATGCGTTAGTTTAATGATGGTTCCATACTTGAAATAAGTTTTATTTTTAATGCAGACAATGACTGTTGATATGGCTTCAGACACCAAAGATTCCATACATCAAATGACTAAACATTATATGAGTAATCCAAATGCTATAATTCTGTGCATACAAGATGGCTCTGTAGATGCTGAACGTAGCAATGTTACAGATTTGGTAATGCAATGTGATCCTTTAGGACGCCGCACTATTTTCGTACTCACAAAAGTGGATTTAGCTGAAGAATTAGCCGATCCCGACAGGGTAATAGCCAATGATTTTCATTGAAATAAAATTCATTTTTATTTTTTTAACAGATAAGAAAAATTCTCTCTGGCAAACTATTCCCTATGAAAGCTTTAGGCTATTATGCAGTTGTCACTGGCAGAGGTCGAAAAGACGACAGTATAGAAGCCATAAGGCAATATGAAGAAGAGTTTTTTAAAAATTCTAAACTGTTCCAGTAAGTATTTGACATGTTAAAAAAAAAGAAGAACCAATGTTAAGGTATATATGTTTGCAATTTTAAAGACGTCGAGGTGTTATTATGCCACATCAAGTCACCAGTCGTAACCTCAGTCTAGCTGTTTCCGATCGGTTTTGGAAAATGGTTAGAGAGACGATAGAGCAACAGGCTGATGCTTTTAAGGCCACACGCTTTAATTTGGAAACAGAGTGGAAGAACAATTTCCCCAGGTTGGTTATTTAATATTTTTTGGAACATGTCTGACAATTACGTTCTTACAGGCTGCGCGAATCTGGTCGTGATGAACTATTTGACAAGGCTAAAGGCGAAATTTTAGATGAAGTTGTCACGTTATCTCAAATTTCTGCCAAGAAATGGGAGGAAGCTTTAAATGAAAAGCTGTGGGAGAAACTTTCAAATTATGTATTTGAAAATATTTATCTTCCGGCGGCACAGTCAGGTTCTCAAAGTAATATTATGTTATATTATTTTTAGTTTGTTTTATCGGACATAGCAAAACATAATCAAGCTTTCATTTACGTGTTTTAAAATTAAAGTGATGACATTCGAATGTCAAAATCAATGATACTCCGCAAAACAACTTGCCCTAATCTTCACTAAGACTGAAAAAGAGAAGCATTTCTTATTTGTGTAGGAACTCTTGTAAATACGCTTATATGTTAATAAAATAATGTTTTCTAGATTTCTTTTATAACACTGGCATGATATGCAATTATAGAATTTAATTTTGTCTTTTTATTTAGAAATTTTTATAATTTTCTAATGACTTCTATTAAATCAACAGTAATAAAAATTCTTTTGTATTATAATACTTCTCTCTCTCTCTGGCAATCGTGATTAAAATTCTAAGGAAAAATTCGTTAAACGTTGATTTGATAAGAATTCATGACATCCTGTATTTTCCATGCCTCAGATACCACAGATAACACAATGTATTAAAATTAAACAAACATTTATGAAACATTACAAATAATTCTGGAGTAAATTTTATACTTTAAATGACATATTTTTGAAATTGATTTCATTTTGCCTATTATTTTAGCATATTTTTTACATTTTAATTCATAATCATATTATATACTAATAACACATGTACGTTATATATAATCGACGGAAAGTATTAATTATAAATTTAATATTTTTAAGATTCTTTTAACACTATGGTGGACATTAAATTAAGACAATGGGCTGAACAGGCTTTACCAGCTAAATCCGTGGAAGCAGGTTAGTAAAAGATAAATCCATCATTAGTTAAACGAAGTAATATATCTTCTGATTTTTTTTTCAAGGTTGGGAAACACTACAAAAAGAATTCATAACTCTTATGGAAAAGGCTAAAAAGTCACCGGATCACGACGATATCTTTGATAATCTAAAAGCTGCCGTTGTAGATGAAGCTATACGTAGACATTCATGGGAAGATAAAGCAATTGATATGTTACGTGTTATTCAATTGAATACTTTGGAAGATCGATTTGTTCACGATAAATCTGAATGGGATCAAGCAGTTAAATTTTTGGAAACTTCAGTTAAAGCTAAATTAGCTTTGACTGAAGAGACCTTAAATGAAATGTTTGGTCCCGGACAATTTACTCGCATAACTCATTGGAAATCTTTAACAGAAGACCAAAGTAAACGAAGACATGTAAAAACTGAATTGGATAAGATTTTAAGAAATGATGATGTAAGTTGTAAATGATTACATTGGAAAGTCACAGGGGAAAATTCATTAACTCTTTTCTATTTATTTAAGAAACATTTGCCAACATTAACATATGATGAATTGACAACAGTACGCAAAAATTTACAGAGAGAGGGCGTGGAGGTTGATACTGATTATATTAGACAAACCTGGTTTCCCGTTTACAGAAGGTTAGTAAAATAATATGTTAGAGATAACAGTAATACTCGCTGGTTACATTAAACATTAATTCGGCAAAATGTAGTTTCAGTTTTGAACGATCGATTTGGGTTTGGGGTTAAATAAACCAAAAATTCTTCAAAGTTCTTTGAAAAGCTTTTTTTATAGTCAAATATTTTATTTTTTTTATTTTTAGACATTTCCTTAAACAAGCCTTACAAAGAGCAAATGACTGTCGTAAGGCCTACTATCTTTACAGCCAACAAGGCTCTGAATGTGTGGTAAGTTATATTGGAACTTTAATCACTAAAAAAAAAATAGGCATGATTTCTAATTATTCTCTATAAATTGTAGATTAATTGCAATGATGTAGTTCTATTTTGGCGTATACAACAAGTGATACGAGTGACTGGAAACGCTTTGCGTCAACAGGTTATAAATCGTGAAGCCAGAAGACTAGATAGAGAAATTAAAGATGTATTGGATGAGTTTAGCGAAGACGACGAAAAGAAGGCTCATTTACTAACTGGCAAACGTGTTACTTTGGCAGAGGAATTAAGTGAGTATATAAACTAATTTCAATTTTTTTTATAGAGTTTTAATATTTTTTTATTAAAAAAATTACTACATTTTTATTCTTATCAATTGCAGTTAAAGTGCGACAAATCCAAGAGAAGCTTGAAGAATTCATTAATAGTCTAAATCAGGAGAAGTAAACTCATCATCCACATTAAAGTTTAAAGATTACAAACCATCTTTACTATTACTTTTACTGTTAAGATATTAACTTATATCTAGTCCTTCATAAAATTTTGCAAAACAAATTGAAAAGAGTATTTTCAGTTGCGCTGTTACATTTATATTGATTTGTGATTTTACGTATTCATATATTTTTTGTTCTAAAACCATCTGTTGGTTTGTTTCTAAAAAATTTGAAACCAGTTTTTGAATTTGTTAGAATAAAGATTGATCGAACATTAACAACTTTACAATAGAAGTGAAAATTGAAATAATTTATCATACTTTGATTTTGCTATACACCTTTTTTATACATGTTACATACCACATATTCATACATACATACATACATACATATGAGTGTATGTTGATATGCATGTATAGTAAAGTAACTTTTTTGCGTTAAATATTGAAATAATAAAAAAAACTATCAAATAAATAGTTGTATATTGAGACTTATTAGTTCTTTATTCGTTATTTTTTTTTTTCTTTTTTTTTATAAATAAATTCGTTAAAAAACAAAATCAATTACTTAAACTATTTTCAACATTTTGCTGTGTGTTAGAATATATTGTTGAGTACATATGATTTTTGAATTTTCGTACAGCTCTTTTAAAATATAATGTTCAACAGTAAATCAAACTTATTTTTTTTCATTTCATTTCCATATTTTTTTCATTATATTCAATAAAAGTTAAAAGGTGATCTTAAAAGTTATTTTAAATTAGTTTATGTTTTTAATTTCGAAATAATAAACTAGTATTCCAAATAAAATATAGATTTTAAAATTAAAAAATATTTGTTTGTTTAATATTTTAAAATATGTTTAATTCAATTATTATTATTTATAAATATTATATATTATTTTATATATTATGATTATTTATATATTAGTATTATATATATTATATATTATTTATGTGTATTATTATATATTATTTATTGGAAGGCACTCTCGATTTATTCGATAAAAGCTTTAGGTAGTGTAAATAAAACCAGAAGCACTTGTTGTTGTTGTTAGTGGATAGATAAAAAATGTAAAATTGAATTCAAATATTTTATTATTTGGTTAAAAATAATCTGTACTTTTAGGCTTAAGACAAAAAAAATTCAAAATTTACGTGCAGCCAAATTTTGTATTGCATGCAGTAAAAATGCTGCATTCATTTTTCACGCAGCATGAAAAAAATTTGCTACATCTAAGTTTTGCATTTTTGCCTTAAGCCTAAAAGTACGCTTTATCTATCCGATTTTTTAACATTCATCTAATAGGCCCTAATCACACGAGAACAAAAAAATAATTGTTGTTGTTTGTGCTGGCGTAAAATGATAGTTTGTTTATAGGCAAAAGAGGTGAAGAAAGAGAATGGTTTTTTGGTGGCGTAAAGTTTCAACCCCGCATTCACATTTCCAGCACAAAACTAATCCATGGACATTTTTAATAGTCAGCCAACATCAAATGAATGCAAAAACACTATATACATATACATTTCATGCCCAACTAACTTTAAATATTCAATCCCGTGTGATTTGAAATGAACAAAAATTGAGCGAGTAAATGTAAATTGATTTGCATTATTCAATGATATGCAGTTTACATTAAATTTATTATGACGAATTTTCCTAAACTATTGTTTGGTTAATTTGATGTTTTAATGCCTAATTAACGGATTTAATAAAAAAAATTTCGTGAAATTTTTAACCTTTCTTTCCTTTCTTCTGCAACTATCTTTCTTTCCTATATTCCAACACAATAAGCTGCGGTGAGCTGTTCAAAATATATTCAAAATATTATTATCATTTTTTTTTTATTATTTTCTTTTTTATTCAGATTTGTTAGCTTAAACCATGAGTCTCAAGTGCTTAAGATTAACGAATAGTCGATGTATACCGACCAACTCTAATTTTGCTAAAAGTATTTTCTTTGTTGTTATAATTTTATTCATAAAGCTGATCAACAGCATACTTAAAAGAAGAAAATATAATTTTTTTTTTATGTTTTTAATTTTTATTTTTATTTTTTAATTCAAAATTTTTGTTAAAAAGGGATCAATCAAATTGTATACGAAGACTTCTTAAAAATAATATACATATGTATTTATGTGTGTATTTAAAAAAGTTTGTTTCATTTCAATAGAAGAATATATTTATGTGTCTGTAAATATAAAATGCTCTACTTATTAATAAACTTCTACTTAAAAATGTGTATATGTATGTATGTATGTATGTATGTATATGACTCTATTACATGGTATTCTGTTACAGAACATTTCATAACATTCGTTTTCAGGTAGTCTTAAGTTATTTATTTAGTTTTCATTAATTCTTTAATTAGTTAATTTTGCTAAATAATTTCTTCTGTAGTTTTGTTTTTAAGTTAATTCTCAGTATTTTGTTTTGTTTGATTTTATCTAAATTTTATTACAAAATCTATAAAGAAAAAAACATAACTGTAATAAAAATAATAAAATCTGCATCAGTCTTAATTGATCACCTTTTTTTCATCTTTCATTGTTTTCTATCATTATTGTTATTATTATTAAAAAATATTTTAAGGCAAGTTTTTAAAACTAAGTGCTTCAGTGGTAATTTATTTTAATTCTTTATTTCTTTTTTTTTTAATTTTGTAAGCTTTTAATTATTTTCTTTTCTCTTTCTTTTAAATAACATAAAAAAAAACCGTGTTTATGTTAACAAAAAAATAAAATTAAAATAGAAAATATCTTTTTTTTTGTTTTTAGATTATTGTTAGTTATGTGTTCTTAAGTGTTTTTGTTTTCTTAACTATTTAAACTTTAATTCCTGCTTTAAGTATGAGGAAGAAACATAAAAATTACAAAATATTTTACTATCCTTCTGCTTTGATTTTTTTTTACAACTTTTAATTCTTGTTTCTTTTTGTGTTTAAGTGTAGTATAGTAAGTCTAGGATTGCAATTGTTATTTTTTTTTAAATTATTAATATTCTAATTAATATTAAATTTAGGCTCGAGGTAATGCTTTTGCAGCCTTTTCTTCGTTCTTCCTCTTCTCCCAGTTGGATACTCTAGTCAAGGGATAACACAAGAAGGCCGACACCAATATTAAGCCACCAGCAAAGTAAAACGAAGCATCATAGCTGTTAGTCATAGAATACAATCCACCTGTAAAACATATACAATGAAATAAAAAAATGAAATTTTTATATCTATACAAACTATGTATTATGATATGTACATATATTATGATATATGTATGTATATAAATACAGTATCGATCATGAATAAAGTGCTCTTCAATAGAAGTTTTGCCTATCATCCAGTCGCAGATAGGCAGATTTCCAGTCGTCGATAATAATTTTAGATTTCAACAGACTTGAATCCTTATTCTTGTCAAATGTTATAAATTTTACAATTTTCTTTGTGGCAATTCAATTACTAGGGACCATTTCCTTATTAAAAGTATAAGAATGAAAAAAAGCTTACAAAATCTTTAGTTATGAGTCATAACTTATGACCGATACTGTTTGGTATGTATATATATATATGTATGCATATATTTATATAAATTATATATATTTTATGAAATCACTTATGTGGCTATGTATTTATGTATACCACTGTGGTTTAAATTGAAATATGTACATATTTTATTCAGTAATCAACTTCCCTCAATTATTATTAGATTGCGGTTTGTGCGTAAGTTGATAATGTTTAACCCATAGAATTAGAATTAAAAAAAAACTTCTGACTAAATCGATGCAATTTAATATAGATAATGACTCACCGGCAATGGGACTGCCTACTGTGGCAGCTATACCCTGGAACAACATCAGGAAACCATAAGCATTTGTTAGTTTTTCCAAACCAATCATTTCGACAGCTATGATTGAGCGCAATGCCGAGAAGCAGGCAATACAAAAGCCGAAAAATACAGCAAACGTCCATTGACTGGCGGTGTTGACGACGACACCACTTAAAATCGTTGCAATACCACCAGCTGTAATGGCGACATTGTTTAACAGCAATGGCTTGACACTGGGGAACGAAGTGATGGAACCGCACATTATCCTAGCAATGGTATTGATTAAACCAATGCCGGCTACAACACCGGTTGCCACGCCCTCATCCATATGATTTGCCTTGGCTCGGGGCACTAAGTATGTGAAGGGCACGAAGAAACCCATCATGGTCAAAAAACCGGAGAAAGCCAATAACATAAATGATGGAGATTTTAAGAGTGTTACATCCAACATGGTAGACAAGGTACGGCGTACGGCTTCAGGACATAAATGACAACCGTTTGAACGCACTTCCTCCTCCTCCTGCTTGGTGGGTAGACGGGTAACGGACATATGGTAAGCCAAGGAAGATTGCGATTGGTACTGGGGTATGCGTGTAAGGGAGCCGGTGAAGAAAATATCATCACGATACATAGGTCTAGTGACGCTTGTGTTGACGGCATCTTGGGAACCGACATTGCTGCGACTGCCAATATTTGGTGGACGTCTGCCGGACACAGTGTGGCGGCGACCCTGTACAATAGTGGGCTTAACCTCGGTTTCCAACAAGTTTTCATTTTCAGTCTCTTCCTCGTTTTCGCCGACTGTGGTCAATTCCTTATGGAGATTGAAAGGCATTTGCTGAGTGTCACCGTTAGGTGTTGTGGGTTGAGATTTACGTAGATTCTTGAGTTCAGTTCCCTTGCCCGACACACCCGAAAGACGGCGTTCGAAATTTGCTCCTTTAAACACTTCAGCAGCAGTGGGATAGTGATGTTTTGGCGAGGCCCCCACATAGGTATTATGTGCTGAATTGGGCATAGAGTAGGCAAAGCGACCTTCGGGCAAAGGTTTACTAAACGCAGTAGTTGCAAATTGTGGCTTTGGTGCAACTGAATTGCCATGACCATTCCTTTTATTCTTTTCCTCTTCCTCTATGTCAGCCACTGCTAAAGTAAGTGGTTGAATCGGTCTGAAGGCTAAACCAAATATTGAACACGAAATAATAATGAAACCTTGAATCATCATTGTAGATCTCCAGCTGTATGTTTTCAATAGAAAATTGGTTAAGGGTGCAAAAACAAAGGTACCAACACCTGAACCACACATGGCTAAGCCAGTAGCCAATGCACGCCATTTCTCAAAGTAAAAACCAATAATGACAACAGCCGGTATATAAACCATACAGAAGCCAATGCCTCCTAAAACGCCATACGTTATGAATAGAACTTCGACACTTGGAGCATAACTGGATACAATAAAGCAGCCAGCTGCAAATAAAGCACCAGCTATAGTTACAGGCCGGAAACCAAATCGATTGGCCAATGCACTTACAAATGGACCAGCCATTAGATAACAACCGCTAAGTAGAGACGACACAAATGCCACATAGCCATCTGGCACCTCAAATTCTGCGGCAAGTGGTGGTATAAGAGAACCGGAACAAAAGACTATACCATCAATGACAGTACAGCAGAGGAACGATGCTATCATAACCACCCAAGACCAACCGCTATCGGGTGGTATGACAACAGCTGCTGTTGATTTATCAACTTCATCTGATTCGTCTATAACTTTGTTAACCAAAGATTCAGAGGCAGCCGGTTCATCTGCAGTTCGATGATTTTGATTTTGATTTGTTGTTGCCATTTATTATACTGAAATGGAATGGAATGGAAAAAAAAGAAAGTTTTATTAACAAAATTAATATAATAAACAATTTAATAATTTAAAATATTTTTTAAAACAAAAAACAAAAGCAAGTAAGAGTTTTTAGACATTGTTTGTGCTAACATAACATTTAAACCGTACGACATTCATTATCTTTAAGACTAAGTTTATACGATAAGTGTTTTTACATACGATATACATATGTAAAGTTTTCGTGTACAAGAGAGCAGGTAGTGTTGTGTAAACTTAACATGTAGCGGTGAGCGTATATGTAAGCATGTATGTGTACGTTATGAATTCTGACTGTTATATTTGAAAAAGAGTTTGAATAATTGTTAGGTTTTCTTTTAAATTTGTTTCATTTCTTTTTCGCTAAATGCTTAAAACTGCAAATACCAAATGAGAAGATGAAATAGTGAAAAGAAGAACAAGAAATGAACAACAAAACAAAATTCAATATTATGGGTTTTTGTATAAATTAACAAATGTGACGAAAGGAAGCCCTATACAGAATTGTTTTTATAATTGTGTTTTGACTTTTTTTTTTTTGGTATTTTTGGTTGTCTATTGTTATTATTATTATTATTATTATCGGTCGTACATTTAAAAATACATACGTAGGTTGTATGCATACATAAATACATTTTGTATACATGTGTTTTAACTATACACTTATATATTCAATAAAAATAAAACATAATAAAAACAAATAAATATCTCTTTATTTGTTTAATTTTTTTTCTTTCTTAACTTATTTGCATAGTTATGTTTGTGCTGAGCATATTAATCATAATAAATAATTATAATTACAAATAAATATGGTATAACATAACTACCCGAAACAAATATTTCATTGAAAAAGAAAGACAATTAAAGTAAAAGCGTAATTCATTATTCTATAAAATGTTAATGGTCTTTTTTTTAATATTATATGTATTTTGACACAGTAATTAATTTCGTTCGATTATCTTTAAAAAATAATTTAATAATAACAAAAAGTATTTCACACAAATATACAATAATATAATGTATGTATGCATACATTTTTTTTATTAAATGACATGTTAAATATTTTAATAATAAAAAAAGAAAGGAACACAAGTGTGACAATTTATTTGATACTTTTTTCAACGGCTAAAAAGTGAAAGAAAATTTTGGCTTTAAGCCATAATTTCAATTTTCCACAAAGAAAACATTTAGTAATTTCTTTTGTTTCGCAATTTCAAATTAAAAAATATAAAAATAATAAAAAACAGTAAAATCTATAAAAAAAATAATAATATCTTATATGGTATTCCAATAGGCTTTATGCTAAATAGATCAAACGTCCTTTCGAAATGATCCATTACATTCAAATGCTATTCACCTTTTTTTGTTTATTTCCACAATGTGCATATTATATTTAAATAAAAAGTTTATATATTGAAAGGAAAATAAGATATAAAAAGTAATTGCATTGCTTTCCAAAATTAATTAATTTTATATAATGTATATACATGTTGTTAAATTTAAATTTAAAAGTATAAAAAAATATTCCTTAATCATAAATCATATAATTTATAAAAAGAGGAAATTATGAAAATGCGTACTAATTTTTAAATATTTTCTTTCCATATAAATATTTATTAAAATTTAATTTTTATTGAAAACTCTAATAGCAAACAATATTAAAAAATAAAATAAAAAATAAAAATTATTAACCATGTATCTTTAGTGTTCGTTTAAAGTTTTGCGTTTTTCCTTTACTCTGTTCTTGTTTACCCACTACTTCAAACAAAACTGCATGGTAATGGCAACTCTCTATAGTTTGTTTTTAGTGTTTTTGTTTTGTTTTTCTCTAACGCCGGCTTAATTTTCTATCTTATAATTTAATTCACATTATTATCGTTGTGTTAATTATTGTCAATGTTTTTAACCACGTGTTTTTAAAATTGTTATTAAAAACAATAATAACAGCAACAAATTTACAGCAAATTAAACTTACAAATTAAAATAGAAGTGCAATAAATTGTGTCATTGAAAGTGAAGATTTTGTTGGACAACAACAATAACACATTAAATTATTAATCTGTGTAGGTATGTTTGTACAGTAATTCTATTTATTAACTAATTAATGTTATTATTATTGTTGGTAAATAAAATATTAATAAACAAATCAATGATAAATTATACAGAATTAAGCATGAATGAAAATGCCATCCATTGCAATAAGCACACGCACACACTATTTTGTTGGCATGTATGTGTGCCTTTTGGGGGTAAATGCATAAGGTAATTTTCTTGATTCCATTTTAAGAACAAAACAAATAGTAAATGCAGTGCTGCCCATTACTTGCATATGAAAACGCGTATATTTCTAAACAAATGGAAATATTTCGGTTGTGTTAAAGGGTAGTATCAGGGTGTTCTCTAAGTTTTGACGTTGTTATTGATATTTTATATTAACCACAGTTTTTACATATTTTTATAAAAAAAATATAGATTTTTTTTCGTATAAAAAATCTTTTTTCTATGTAAAAAATGTTTTTTCTTCTTTATGTATTTTGTTTAGTTGCAAACAATAAAGTTTGCAAAAATGCTCAATGGCGATTTAAGACACAGTACCATTTCCCTTCTATTAGTCTCAGGTACTCTAACGAGTGTTGATCTCATTAAAAAAAAATGAATTTTTTGATAACACAAATTCAATTAAAATTAAAAATTTTATTTATACAACAAGGCGAGCAAAGCATTAAAACAATATAAACTGTTTGAAAAATATTTAAGCAATATTATTTCTTATCGAAAAACAGTGTTGTAAGTACATGCTCTGCTCTAATTTATATTGCTATTAATCATACCATATCTGTATATTTTATTTTAATTTTTTTGTAATATAAAAAGTTACTGTAATTAATAAGGTACTTTTAAAAATGATATTACGTATTAACAAGATAAGAAACAAGAATTTGTTTGGCCAGTGTTATTATATTATTTGTATATGTAGCAGTAATATTTAAATGAGATATTTATTAATGTACGTTACTTTCAAATAACAATATTAAGAGGGCAATGAACAGTCAGTCTGCAGTGAATGATTTCTACATTTCCTTTACAACACACTTTGTCGATTAATAAGTCTTCTTTATATTGTTAAATTGCTAAATGCATATTAAATACGTTACAAAAAATTCCAAAAACAATAAATCTGCCCACTTATATATTTTGGTTTTTGTTGATTCTGAGACTTTAAACCGTACACTTCATTCAATATATGTTTTTGTTTTACAACAAATATTATTATTATTGTCAACCAATGATTTGTTACATGAAACGTAAAACGTTTGTACCGGCAGCAATCAAATCCGAATAATAACAATAAATATACACTTGCTTACTATATAGAATAGTATAATATCGTATCACCACCACTCACTACTTGATTTTATTAAGTGAAATCTTAAAATGGCATTATGGCACTGTTTTTGTTTATATAGTATAGGTGGGCTGATAAGTCCAATAAATGTTGATTTAATCAGTAGTTAATTTTTAATCTAATGCTTTGGCTATAGTAGAAAGCGAATTCGTATTTATATCTTATCAAACGCTGACTTTGCTCGATTTACAAACCAGAAATAATGAATTTATATCTATAGACACTGTTATGGTATAGTAGAACTGCATGTGAAAACTCTTAACTGTGAGGTTGTCAATGGCACCTGTACTGGTGCCGTAATACGGCTCATAGCATATTAAAGATAATTTTATTGGGCCACCGAAATAAATTATGCCATAATTTTCAATAAAACCTTCAATTATTTAATTTTAGTTAAACACTAACGTTTATAAAAATCATTTTTTAACTCTTATTAGTTAGCACAAGTGGAGTAAGATACAAAAAAAAAGAAATGAAAATATAAAATTACCTTTTGTTTAACACGTTAGTAACAATGTGGAAATAATTTAAACAAGCGCTTAAGACCAGCCGCCGACATTAGATTATGATTGTTAGTTATTAACTAAAGAAACTAAATGGAGAAAAAAACCAAACCATAGAAAAATGAAAATCAACAAAATTGTTGACTTTATAATACATATGTATTATGACATGTTATCAGAAGAAACAAATTTAGATGACGATAATGACAGCGATAAGAATTTAAGATTTTTATTAACTGTTTAACTTGTTGTTGAACTCTTTTTTTGTATTTTTGTATTTTTGTATTTTTTTTTTTAAATGAAAAGTAAAATTAACTCTCTCAAAGGCATTGACAAGTAAAATTAATGATACAAATGGAAGGTATTTGAAAACACAAATAATAATAACAATAATTCACGTGATGTTTTTCTTAAACGTTGACCGTCAACTAATCAGCATCAAAATTTTTATTTCGAATATATTTTAGAACAGTTTTGTACTTGATTAGCAATTTTTTTTCTCTTGCTAAACAGGTATTTATTGTATCATAAAATAAAATTTTATAAGAGGGAATATAATTGTTTTATAATGTCACGTTATATGCATATACAAATATATAGCCTCTAATATTAAGGGAACACTTATGAGTATTAAGGAGATTGAATTCTAATGATTTCTCAGGATAAGTGGTGTCCAATTGATTCAGATAAGCGTTTAATATGAGGTGGTACATGAGGCGCCAGATAATGGGGGAATAGATCAAACAGAGCTACAAATCGTTTCATTAGAGAATAATTGGGATCCAAACGGATCCATTGATCATGGGGAATTGCTGCGACTTTTATGGCTCTAAACATGAAGATAGAATGCGAATTTTTATGTTATTGCGTAGTTATCGTAAGATGAGAATTCAGTCAAGAATTGAAGGAAGTTTGTTAAAGATACAGATTTCCTATGGAATGTATGGTTGGTATCGTATTTTAACTACCTACCTACCAAACGAATTTCTTTACTTTCTCGTGATGATAAAAACAAATCGCTTTCAATGAAAATTTTTTTAAAACATTTTATAACTAAAAAAATCGAAAATCTCTAAATTTTTATAATTGTTTCTAGGCATATTTAGGAAAGTCTTAAAATTTTAGAAGGTTATTAGCTTGATAAGCGCCTTATCTTCAAGGTTTACGTAAAATTTCATTCATTTTCAGTTTCTCATGACAAAAGACCACTTAAGATCTAATAGTTGATTATAAAATTATGAGAATAGTTCACTACTACAATTGAGTGTTTTGTTTAAACTTATTTAGAAGATTCTAATCTAATTCTAATATTTCTTTTACTATTTGATTCAAAATTTGAAAAAAAAATTAAAAATTTCGCATTTAAATTAAAGAAAATTTATAAATTGTTAAGAAAATATTATGTTAATTGTCATAAGTACATACTTATGTACACAAATTATTTGAAATGATAACAAAATTTACATATGATTTTACTAGAAATTTAATACTTTAATAAAATTTCATTCTTTTAAATGATAACAACATTTAATTTGTTGTTTTTTTTTTCTTCTTTCGGTGGAGGCTGAAAAACTCAAAATTTTTATTTTATTTTCCATTAAGTTATTTTCCATATGACTGTCGCCTATATATAGAAAACGTGGTTTGCTAACGAACCTATAACGAATTTTTAAAACATCTTTTTTGACTAGGGAGATAAGATCGGATTTAATTTAATTTATATTTATGTTTCATATTTTTATGATTTCTTTTTATTTTATAATGGAATTACTCGTAAAATTATCAGCTATATTTTCAACAAACGTATTAAGTTTTTTCTTTGCTCGCAATAGTTTTATAATCGTTATAAACAAAATTTTAAGCTGATAATTTTCAAAAATTAAAAATCTTTTGTTTACAATTTAAAACTACATACATACATATTTATAGGATATTTTTAAATCGAAAAACAATATTTCTCTTATTAAAAAAAAATGATTTTTTTCTAATGAAACTAAACTAGATATTAATGTATGCCTAATTTAAAATCAATTGTCATAAAGACAGTTCATTTAAATGACATGAAGTATGTTTTATCAACTTTTTTTATTTGTTTTATTTTAAAGACATTATGTTATAACATGCATACATAAATATATACATATACATACTTGTATATATGTATATACAAGTGCTTATGCATGTACATTTATTTTCTAGTTGTATTTAATGTTGACATAAAATTTTCCTCTAAAAATGATTTGGAAGAAATACTTGATTCCCATAATCTCTCTTTAACGTAATCTCGACAATCTTTTATTTTTATTGTTGTTCTATTTTTTAATGGAACATAATAGAGAAGAAAATATTTTCGAAAATACATTTCAAGTACAAATATATGTATGTATACATTCATAGATATTATTGTATATTTCAATATATCTACAGATGATATACATTCATAGGTACATAGTTATGTGTCTTCATATAATATATGTACGTACTTATGTCCATTAGTGTATGATTACCGTTATGCAATTTCAAAAACAATTATGTCAAGTGATTGAAAGGCACCACCACACTTAAATCTCCTTTATACAAGTGCGCGGTTATGTGTGAATGTGTGTGCGTGTGTGAATGTGTGTTCAAGCGTAGGAAGCTAAAGTAAAAAAAGAGGATATTACTTTAGTTTTCCTAACTGTAGACAGGAGTGTTACCAATAAATTAAAAACAAAACACCGGAAATGTATTTTTTTGTATACGAAGTGTATAAACAAATATGTTTTCAAACGATGTTATGAATGCTTTTCTGGAGATTTGTTAAATTTTGCATTAAATGGGCATTATTATCTTGTTTATTAGTTTTTTCTTTATTTATAAACCGAGTAAAACTCTATTAATTCGTTAAATGCAACGAGTATTATTCGCTAACATTTTTACATTTATAAAAGGCCTATTTATTTTACCTTCCAGCGTATATTTATTAATCGTTTAGACATACATACATACATACATGCATACATACATGATTCATTTACACTTCTTAAATATAAAATTTTGGTAAAAAGCATATAAATTATAAATTTTTTAATTTTTTTTGCGTAGATATGTATATGTATGGATTAGTATCACCGTGTTGTTTTTTTTTAGTGGATAGTACACTACACGATGAAATATGTATACCAATACAATGTCAAGCCCCCCACGCGGTTAAAAACACAAAAAAAAGAAAAAAAAACGCAATTTAATACACAATAGGCGACTTCGTCATTAATTGGAAATGGAAAGCACTGAAAAAGTCAATAACAATAAACATACATAAATAACTAGGTACTATACAGTCTTAACAATGTTGGCAAACGATAAAACAAGAACATTGAATAGAATAGAAATACAATGAATAGATATGCAAAAGAGTAGGGATTTTAACATTTACATGTTAGATATGTACATATGTACATACGTATGTATAGTACATATTTTACTATAAACTAAAACCAAAAAAAAAGTAGTAAGGAATTCATTAATTAAAATTTTTATCAGTTCGTGAAAAATGTGTGAAATTGAATTTTATAATAAATTCTATGTTTTTAAATTAAAAACGAATTAATATACAAATTAATAATTTAAAATAATATATTTTAAAATTATATAGAATAACATAACATTTTTTTTTTTGTTTGGTCGTCTATACTTTGTTAATGATTTCTGCAGAAGTTGAAGAGACTATATAGAGAAGAAGAGGAGACTATATGCTCGGCACTATGTCGTAAGAGAAAAAGGTATAGATGATCTGGAAGAACTATCAGGCATTAACATTGACAGCCTGAGTCGGTTCACCAGAAGTTCTGAGAGATTTCTGGCCCAGGAAATAACTTAAAACTGTTTCATTCATTCAGAATTTCCATTTTCTATTTCCGTTGAAAATATTTATAATTGTTTGCACCTTGGAGGATTGTTGCTATTCCTCAAATTTAATAGCTGTTTTTCGAATTGGTCTACAAATTTTTGATATTTGTTTATCGCTTGAAAAGTTCTGTAAGATTGTGTAGTTTCACCACATATTTCTTTTACGCTTTGTTTAGTGATATAAACTGGCATCATTGCCCTCACACATGTTATGATTTTATACTTATGCGTCTTTTTCATTATTATTTACCATCGTTCTTTGGATACAAATACGCTATTGGGATTTTTTCAATGAAACGACATATAAAAACTGAAATCGTACTTGGAATAGAGAAATTTTTTGATTTTCTCTCGCGCTCTCTCTCTTTCGTATATTTATTATTTACTAAAGATATTATCAACAAACTGTTAAAAAGTTTATATCATACTGAACACTATTAAAACACAATACAAACACCAACAACAACGATAAACAATGATATTGATAAACAAAATATTGAAGAGGAGCACTTTTTGCGGCTTACCACCATAATTAAGTTGACCAAATATTAACAACAACAATAAAAAAAAAATAATTCATTGATGAGGCATTCTTTTCCACTATTTCATCAGATAATTTGGAAGTATTTAGTTTTTGACGTTTTTTTTCTTTTTCTTATGCTTTTTGTATATTTAAACATTCACGTGGATAAATGTGATAACAAATATCTGTGAAAAATGGGTTTCTTGTTCTGTAAATTTATTAATAAAATATTGTGCAATAAACATTTGTTATGCTTTGCATAATTCTTGAAAGGGTAATTAACCTTTTTTGTTAGAGTATTTGGGAGACGATCGCGGGTTCGATTATAATCAGGGGCTATAGTATATATGCCAAGTATACAGTCCATGTTAAATAAATAAATAAAATTGTTTTCATTTGTTTTAAATGCTTTAAAAATGTTGTTCTGAATACCTATTAATATTGAGATTTATTTGATTAAAGAAAAACATAGAAATTAAATAAAAAATTTTGAAAAAATCAAATCTTTTTGTAAGTTGTTTTTGTTTTTGTTTTTGTAGTTTGTTTGCCGTTATTTTAATTCTGTTTTTAGCTGGTTTCATTACCAACCACCATATGATATTCAACGCACATATGCACATAAAGTGGTTTTTTAGCTTTTGGCATCAAGATATTCGATAGGCAGGCTTTGAAATATGTACACATTCATGAATACATATGTATATGTACGTAGAGTGTGTTTGGTTGAGCCACATGGAAAATCGTGCAAGGTTTTCAAATATAATTAACAAACTTATTAAAATTAAAATCTATATTTAAAGCAAAACTAACTGAAATGCATAACTGTAAGCAATTTTAATTGAAAATTAATTTTTTTAGAAAGTTTATAATTTCAAGCTTGATTGATTTAGCGTGTCCTTAACCTCAAAGAAGTCTAAAAAATTTAAAAAAAAAATACTTTATAATAAAAAGCAAATTAAAAATGACAAATGACATTCCTCTCTTTTAATTTTTAAATTTTGTTTTTGTAAATAAAATCTATTTTCAATATAAGTTTCTTGATATTGTTTATTTCATTTCCATATGCAAATTTCGATTTATTTTTTTTATAAATAATATTATTTACATATTATTTATAAAAACATCAAAATAATTAAAATGTACCACATGTAAATATTCATTATAATTGCCATACTTTCAAGCACTAATTCATTTAAAATCTCGTTTCAAAATCAAACAAAGCAATCCAATACACCACTTGAATAGAGAGTCAATAATCTTTCAATAGAAAAATACAATGAAAATCATAAACAACAACAAAGAAGTAAATAAATATTTACTAAATAAAAAGAGATGAAAATAATGGAAATCTAATGTTTAAAACTATTGTAACTATTTGCTAAGAAAAACACAAAAATATATGAGAAAAATGTAAAGCGATCAAGAAAACAAAAAGAAACTCCAACACTTACAGATGTCACCGTCAGGGTGAATTTTTTCTTTGTGTTATAGACACACTTCTAAATTGTAATTAGAAAATTGATTTTCTTTTTTTAATTCACACTGTTTTTGTACTACTGGTCATGACACAATAAACGATCGCTTGAATGTTTTTAACATTTCTATATGACTTGAGCCATGAAAGCCTCTCAAACCAGGGTTATCAATTATTGATCTCTTACTAGAAACTTAAATAATAAGCTTTGATAATTTTATAGGCATGTGTATTTGAACAGATTGCTGCAATAACAAGTCTATTCTGAACACTGGTTGGTTTCTTCTAAGGTATAGGAGGTTTTAACATAACATTACGAATCAGCCTACGAACCTCTGAATGATTTGCAATAATTACAAAAAAATTTTCAAAATTGGCTTTGGATTGTCGTTAAACACAAAGCCCAAACATATAGCCATTATTATGGCAAATCGAATACTTGTCAGATATCATTTATATATATTATAATACACTTGTTAAATTTCAATTGAAAATGTGCATTTGATTTATGTACGTAAAATATACGTAAATGTAATGATAGTGCCCGTTTTCATATAATCGTTTCTTTAATAAAGTTTATAAGACCAAGAATTGTAAGCAAAGCGTAATCATTTAACGTAATCATTATAATTTTATGTAATAAATAAATTAAATTTAATTAATAACAAATCATATTTTACATTTCTGGAATATTTATTCAAACCAGGGACTACCTTATTAAATGTTGTGATCTACTTGCCACGCTTTGTTTATTGAATGCTAAAACAAGGCGAATGGTAGACTCTATTGATCTTATTACCTTCAAACATTTGTTTTTCTGTTGGAGCGCTCAGTTCAAACTTTCAAAAAGAAATATTTATCAATTAATTATAAGGTTAATACAATAGAATAAAAAAAAAACATTTGTATCTATTCATACGTATACGTGCATACGTACACATACATACATACACATATTTTTTTCTGTTTTTCGTTTTTTTATACCTTTTTATATAATAGTTGTCTAATTTAATTTCAATCAAATAAAAGTCTATTGATCTCTTGTTTTTATTTTTATTTTTGTTTCCTTTCCCTCTCTTTTGTGTGTGTACATGTTTGATTGTAAATTGTTATCATTTCTATGCAATTGTTGTTGGTATTGTTTCTTTCAGTTTTAATTGATTCTCACCAAGAGTGTGTTCGATAGTGTTTATAATTGTTGTTTTGTTGAAATTATTGTTGCTTATCATAATATTTTAACGCTACATTTCAACTTGGTAGTGTTGCATATAATCGTTTAGTGACACTTAAAGGTATTATAGTCTTGTTGTGTGTTGCCATTGTGTTTATTTATTTATGTTTTTTATTATAGGGCGTAATTTATACGTGCGATGTTTTATGATATTTTCTCTTTTTTTTCTTTTTTTTATTCTTTTTACCTTTTTTCATTGTAAATGCGTGGCTTGTTGCATTTATTTTTTTCTTCTTTTGTGTTTTAATGTTGTTCTTGTTTTATTGAGAGTAAATATTATCGGAAAAACAAACAAAACTTAAAATATATGAATTTTATTTGCTTTAAAAATAAAATAAATATTTTAAATATGATATCAAAAACTTTAATGGATTTTTAATTTGGCATCTGTATTTCTCTAGGTATAAATAATAAATAATAATAATAAATATATATACGAGTATGCATGTATTTAAAACACAAACAAGAGTGGAACTCAATCTTTCTTTAGATTTTTAGATCTCTCATTGTAAGAAATTTATAATACAAGTTAATTATTCTTTACCACAGTCCAACATCGTCTTTAAATTACATTTTATTGGATTATATCCTAACCAATGTGCAAGACTAAGTTGCTTAAAACAAGTGTTTCAAATGAATTCAACTTTTTTTTCCATTAGCTCTTGAATATATATATATGTATGTATATACATACATATATACAAATAAAATTAAAATTCTTTACGTATGTATTTCGTCTACATATTTTACGTTATTTACGTACTTGGCTTTAGTGTACTTTATATTGCATTGCAACTTAAATTTCTATACCATCGAGAACGATGGTCAACTATGAGACATATTCCCTCTTATAGAACAAGAAGACACCGTCGAATATGTGAATTGAATGATTAAATAATTCTAAAATATGGTAAAACTTTTTAACTTAAAGAATCAACCACAAAAAAGAGAGAAAAAATTCCAAATATTTTTTACTCTAACAAACAACAACATTAACTACTGCAAAAAGGAACAGTGGTTTGTCAAAACATTTTTAATTTTTTTTATCAATATTTTAAGCTATGCATGTTTATAAATTAATTAATTTAGCAAAAAATAATTACTAACTCATACTTTTTTCTGTTGGATTCGAGTATCTGTGATTGATGAATGAAATTACATTTCTAATCCACTGTGCAAAAATAATAGCAGACAAACCTACATACATGCATATGTGGCGCAAGTAGTCATTCCTGCAATAATTGTATGTTAAAAGCCATAAAATTGTTAGCCAAGATTTTTTTATTTTTGTTTCGACTTGGGGCACATGTAGTTTGTTACTACTTCTAGATCTGGCTGTTCATTTCTTTGTAATACAAATACAACAAACCAGACTTTCTGCACAAAACCTCATACACAGACGAGTGATTGGTTAGGTTTGCTGATGGTTGAAAATGCAGACTTATTTATTTATAAACAAAGCAAAAACTCAATAAAAATGATATAAATAAAATGTAGCCATAACGACAGTTCTGTAAAAGTGTTAATTTAACACAATTTTGGGGTATTTCTTAAAGATTTCTTATTTTAGACACTTGGCAACACTTTAAATATTATATTTGTTAACAGTAATTAACATCGTTTTTCTAATTCAATTAATGAAAAAAATTAACAATGAAATTAACAATTTACATTAAAGATTTATTTGTTAAATGTGGGTTTAAATTAAGTTAATTATAAAAGAAAGACAATTATTGATCAATAAGAGAATTTTTATTTGTTATATTGATCTCTTTCTTTTACTAAAAAAAACAGTATGAAACAACACACGCTTTCCCAAAATGGATATAATTTGGTCATACATTTCGGAATGTATTAAGTAAAATAACGTGTTTTGACAATGAGATTTTATTTCTACAACAAGTGTTGGTTTAGGGCAAACTTTATCCAAAATGACATATTTTAGAAACTTAATTTGCTTTACATTGTTTAATAAATAGAATGAGTAACACAAAAAATCTAGAAATAGACATTATTTGCTAACTGTTTAAAGATATTGAAAGTTCGATTCCTTTGAAAATATTTAAATGGTCCTCTAGATTTAAAATGTGTTCTATAGGATCTCTAACTGGATTGAAATTGAATTTTGAAAAATCTTTTAGAAAAAAATTTTACAAATACATTAATTTAAGGCAAAAATTTATGTGTAGACTCACACCAACATTTTTTTTTTGGCCTTTCAATTAGTTTCACGTACTTTTTATCTTAAAGCGATGGCAATACTACATACTATTTAATATTTATCATTAAAAATGTCTCTAATAAATACACTATAATAAAACCATTTTTATAAGAAATGTTTATTATTTAGTTTATATGTTTATATGCATATTTCAAGATATTTAAATAATTTTAAACTAAAAGTTTAAAATAACGAGAAAATAAATATTCAACGAACTGCTTAGAATCCTCACCGTGTTAGTATCGCTGTTTAATGATACACAACAAAGAAGATGAGAGAGAGAGAAAGAGGGAGAGAAAAAAAGAGAAAAGTTTCTACTCTATTATTTTAAGAGAAACTAAAGGCAAACAAAGCAACAAAAAAAACCTGCATTTTAACAAATGCGGTCGGCATATTTGCTTTTCTTCGCATGATTTTGTGTTTTGTTTTCTTCTTCTACGGCTTTTTCTTTCTACCATGATCAAATGTGGTATTTGGTAATAAAGCTTGGCCGGATTTTTATTATCACTGTTGTCTTATACAAACAAACAAACAGCAATAACAACAAAAAATAGTATAACCGGCATTTTAAATGCATGCACAAGTAAAAATTCCTCTTGATACACACACACACATGCGCAAGCATTGAAAAAAAATTTCATGTGGTATTTTTATTTTCTATAGAAACTTACTGATGGGTGGTGTTGGACAACGGTAGTGTGAGAGAATGTATGATTAAGAGAGAAGGGAAAGGGATATTATGTGTACTTATACATTTTGATTTTGTTGCACACAGAGTTTCCTGAAAGATCATTCATTGATCTTCAGGTGTTAGTTGAATTAATTTTTTTTTTCACTTTATTGTTGTTGTTTTTTGTAATATTACAACTTTTTAACAGATCTGAATTTTATTTTAAATTTCAAATTTTGTTTAAACTGTATATTGAATGTCAAGCTAAAGAAAAATTGGAAAGAGTTAAAAAAGCAACAAAAATTTAAAAAATTAAAAAATTGTGAATTTGTTATCAAATCAATGAATAACATTTACTTTATGGAAATATTATAATAATAAAAAGGAAACTGACCCTTAGTTTTGCAGGCTTTGGCCTGTTACATTCTGCTCTATAATTAGAATATAATTTATAAATGTATCGTCTTAAAGAGCTGAAGAAACTTTTTTTTTTAATTAAAAAACCAATGTTTGGTATCAAATCTTCTTCCAATCTATAAGATGCCTTTCGATGTACATAATGAAGGCTTTCATCTCGATCGTTAAAGGAAACTTTGCGTAAAGTCGAAATTTATGTTCTTTCGATTAGACATTTCGTTTTTGTTCCAACGAAGTTCATAATTCGTCATCAGTTGTAATTTTACTGTGCTGTTCGTCACTCAGCAGTTGCAGGACCAATTGTACCAACCAATCGTATCACCCAGAGTACTATCTATCTGTCGGCAATAAATATACATACATATGTATGTATGTGTGTATATAAATATTTTTTCTTTTTTTAATTCATCCTTCCATCCTTCTTCAATCTTAATTTATAGTTTTTTAAATAAAACGTTAATTTTGGATTTAAATTTTGTTCGTTTTATTGTATGATTTTTAAGATAAAAAAATTTTTAAGCATGGTGCGATGATATGATGACGATTTAATGGTTGTTTATTTGTTTGTCTTGCCATTAATCTACTGGAACATAAACTGGCAAAAGAAATGTTAATTTTGTTTTAAGCAAATAGAAACCAAACATTTAAAATTATTTTTAAAAATTAAAACAAAAAAAAAAGAAATTGTTTAAATAAAATTATCATCATCATCAACACCGTAAAACATGGTTTTACTTTTAGAATATGTTGCATGTGCTGTTTACTTGTTTGCTTTTCTCTTTGTTGTGTTTCTTAAATAAATATGAAGAATTAAATACCGTTTGCAAATAATAATGATGATAATACATAAAATTTTTTTTTTCTTTCTAAATAATTCAAATTTAAATATTAAAATAAATCATGTAAATGTTAATAATGCTTCATAATCTTCATACCTTATTATAAAGAAATAATTTTAATCCCATGAACACAACTAAAGTGACTTTAGGCCAAGGTTGTCACGTTAAGTTTGCTCAAATAAATAAAAAGCTGTGTGAACTTTTGTAAAAGTGTTTAATTATTTGACAAGTTAATTAGTAAAAAGTCTTATTTCAGATTTAAAAACAAGTTCATTAAAGTTCAAATGTAATGTTTATCTATTCGATATTCGCTCGTTTATTGGCAACCTATTATGCCGATATTTCGTCTGACTAAATTGGAACTCCAATGTATTAAAAGAGTTGGATTAATGACTCAACAAAAAAAAAATTATTAACGCTCCCAGGCTAAGGAAATTATGGTTCATCAATTTCTTTTCAAATATCTTCTTTTCAAGAGTCTAAAATTCTGTTCAGCTGCTAGCAATTAAATTTCCTTAGAACTAATTCTGCTGTTAATCTGATGGCAATGCTTTCTGATGTAAGACATTAGACGACCACCCAATGATCTGGGACGGTCTAGCCAAAGGCTTTAAACAGTGTTTAGTGTATAATAAGCTATGACACGTAACGTTGTTATTAAACTTTAATAGTTTTAGTAAAGGAAGAAGCGCCTCTATGCAGGTGCTTATACGTCAGACATGTTGAATTGAAATTCAATTACA
This sequence comes from Sarcophaga bullata, assembly GCA_005959815.1. Taxonomy (NCBI): domain Eukaryota; kingdom Metazoa; phylum Arthropoda; class Insecta; order Diptera; family Sarcophagidae; genus Sarcophaga; species Sarcophaga bullata. The sequence continues at coordinate 876,182 of QOCX01000002.1, forward strand.
AAGTTCTGTTGAATTTTGCTTTCTATCTTTCTTAATAGTATTTTATTCCAAACTGTGCCTGCCTATAGGCAATCCTCAAAATGTACCAAAATATTAAAAGAAACGCAAATATTTATTTTAAGACAAAAAATGTATGTATCCAGGCAAATTGTTAAACAATTTATTGGTCAATTATTATCCAAGCAAATTTGCGTTTTAAAAGTTTGTGTAAGAAATATCGACAAAAGAAATTATTGTTAATTTGCTTTAAGGATAATTGGACTTCATACATTATGACCAAATTAAAAAAAAAATGATCTAGAAAGTGTAGAGTCAAAACGTGCACTCTAAAACAATTGTTAGATAATAAAAAAATAAAAATAAATAATAAAAACTATTTTTTTTACTAAACATATTACAATAGATTTTGAATATTCCTTTTATTTCATTCTCTTTCATTGCAAATTGTTTAAATTTTCTTTTTCCTTTTTTGTCCAAATTTTTCATTTTGTATTGCCCACCATACATTTGACGTTTTAGCTTTAAACGTACATAAATAGGAGGTAAAAAATATGTTGATTTTTACCATTTATTTTATGAAACCCAATACAAGTGCGCCAGTCATGTTTGCAAACATTCTGAAAAGGGTTAAGCTAATTTAAATTATACTCTTACCACCCCTATTTTTTCACAACAAATGCCACAAAAAAAAACAGGCCTTTAATGGCTTTACACTATTTCCTAAAACATACGCAATTTAAATAAGAATTTTTGTTGTTTATCTTCAAGATGTGGCCTAGAGGACTTTACCATTCATTATTATTTGTATTATGCAACTACCACTGAGGTAATGTGCCTTATTGGTTCAGTACATTGCGTTGGAACTATAAATCCAGGTTGTGGAAAAGAACAGAGAGTAGTACTGCTGCAAGTAAATCAGGATATATTCAGGAAAAATGCCAGCTTCCAACAAGCATTGAGTCTCTTTCAATATGACAATACGAAGTTCTATTTCAGAACGGTATAGACCTTAAGGGCATTGACGGGCACCTTCGTTTTGTCAGACCAGAAATTTTAAGATGAAATCCTAAAGTGAAATATTTTGTTGGTAAGATTTAATGAACCATTAACGGAAACGTGTAATAAATTAATTAATTTCTATTACACACGTTCATTTAAATTGCATTCGGATAGGAAAATAAATGCTGAAAGCGGTGTTTATACTTCTATTTGATAATATCGAAAGGTAACAGTGTAAAACCTGGTTTAAGCCCTTTAAATCACATGTTCATTCTTCGACAATGGCTTATTGGTTGTGTCTTTATTTAGTGTTGCCATAGTATGTGACAGTAATTATATGTATGACGATAACGACTTGGATGATAATAATGACGACTGACTTTATTCAAGTAGTGCCGGTTTAACCACTTAAATAGAAAGAAAAAGAAACCACCACACTTAAATTCAATTGAAAGATGAAGAAGACATAAAAACAAAAAACTAAAAAGGAATAGAATTAAATTATAAAAATGTAATAAAATTTAAATTTAATTTACCTTTTAATTGAGCGCAATTTTGTATGTGATTAATAACAGTGTTCTCTCTCTTTCTTTCTCTTTGTTTTTGTTTCTAATTTAAGAGGACATAAGAAGAGTAGGATTGAGGATTTCAAGTATGTGTGAAGGTATTTATGAATGGTTGTGTTAAATCCTCAGGCAGCTTAAAGTTATTTTATTTTTAATATTATTGTCGTTATTTTTGTTGTCCTTTTTTAATTTTATTTTGTTTATTTAAGTTTCTTTAAGTTTAAAGAAGAAAAATAAAAAGAATACTTGTTGAATTATTAATTGACATTAAATTAATTATTAATGACATTAAATTGGGTAATAAAAATCGTTGGAATTTTTTATAATTCAATGGAAGAAAAAATTAAATTATTTTGTATCTTGTTCAACTTAAAAATATGTTTTATTTTATATAAAAAACCGAATACATTATGTACGTTCACAAAAATTATTAGTATTATTATTTTTCGTTTCTTTTTCTATTAATTTTATTTAAATACTTTTGAAATGTCTTCCACTATTTTATGTTTAAATTGGTTTTGCTGTGTTTATTTTTTAATATTTAAACTTATACATATATATGTGGTACGTAAATACATACATATAAATTCTTTTATACATATGTACATATGTATACATGTACGTATGTATATATGTATGTATAAACTTTTTATAAGTATTTATTTTGTTTTTTATTTTCTTTATTTTTTTTATAATTTATCTGTTTTATTTTTATCAACGTTTTTTTCCCCCGTTTCAATAAAAAACAAAAAAAAAAACAAATTTTTGTTAGTGCGACCCAATCGTTGACATCAACCGCATTCAAATAAAAAAAAATAAGAAACACATAGAAATTGCTTAAAAAATGCGTGAGATGTGATTCCAAAAGTCTCTACCGACTCGACATACTTCACTTCTAATTAGAACACAACAGAATAGAATAGAAATTAACAAAAAAAAAATAAATAAATAAATAAATTTAAATAAATACCAATACACCGTTTCCCCTTTTAAGAAAATCAAATTTTAAAGAAATGTTCCTTCCTTTGAAGAAATTTTACAAAGAAATTGACTTTAAATTTTTAAAGGGTATGTATGTATGTATGTTTAGCACATTTTTAAAAAGCGAAAGTTTTTGTCGTAGTTATCGTCTGTCTATTTATCTTTTAAACCGGGCCGTATATTATTCGCAAATGTTTTTAACTTAAGAGTAATGATAATCTACTACTATAGACTGTATTCCCGTATCTAAATTTCTATATTTATTCTGGCTGGCATATTAAGGAAAAACAGAAAAAAATTAAAATTAAAATAAAAAAACTTTAAATCGAGCATGCGATACGAGCTATAAAGCGATTATAAAAACAGACCGCGTTTTTCAGTTTTTTTCTTGTTTCATTCAACGTTATAAAAAAGCCGAAGCAAAAGAAGAGAAAACAACACAATATAACATGATAAATATTTTTTTTTTATATATATACCGACCGATGTTGTTTACGGCCTCAAGTTGATTTACAAACTGTGGGTTTTTGAAAAAAAATGTTCAAAACTAAACACTGCCAACAACCACAACCGTTCCTTATGACTGCTTTAAAATGACTAAAGAGTAATGGTGTGGTGTTAGTTGTTGATGTGGTATTGGTGCTGCTGCTTTTGCTTACTAGCAGTCAGTCAGCTAAAACAACATACAGAACAGAATAGAGCAGAGTGCAAAGTATAGTAGAATTCACAAAGAATCCATATGTAAGTATATATGGATGTGTGTGTTTGTGTTTGAGAGTTGTCTTAAGGTTTCTACATTTTCCAATCTGACTATGTGAAAAGCTGTCAGCCAGCCCTAGTTTGCCATATTATTCTAGCCATGAAAATTATTTACTATCACACAAGAGAGAGAGAGAGAGAGAGAGAGAGAGAGAGAGAGAATTAGAGATAAACATCGTAAGAAAACAGAGTGTGTAAATTTTAACACACAGCATAAAACACTTGCAAACAGCAAAAGTCGCAACAAAAACGTAAAAAAGACACATTAGAACGACAAGTTTAAATCAAAATAAAAATAAAAAGATACAACCACGCAATAATTGTACGCGTATGCAACTGAAACACAAAACAAAAAATACACACTGACACTGACATCGACACAGAGGCCGACACAACACACACTCTGGCCCACAGTCTTACAGTAAGTTCAATACGATTGCAACTGTGGGGTTAAACGACAAGAGGAGTGCTTGCTAGCAAGAGAAAGTGTACAAAGAAAAATTGGGAATTTTGAAAAGCACATGTGATGAACTTATTACTCCCACAGAGTTTATGTTAGGGAAATTATCCAAAGCTGAAAACTTCAAGCTTACACAAGTTTTAGGCAAAAAAAATCGAAAACGACACAATTGCCAATAGGATGCTAAATATTTGCATAATTTTGCTCTAAAGTAGTGTGTAACCGAAAAATGCATATAAAAATACTTCTTCTAGTCCATCACACATAAAAGTACTCCGGATGATTCTGTTGGGTGTATGAAACATAAATAAGAACGCAAGTAAATCAAACAGAAAGACACAAATACTCAGCATGAAATCAAATAAGAAAACTTCATTTCAAAGGTCTCTTTAGAATTGAATATGAGCTACCACCAATGTGAGAACGATCGGCAAAAGCGAAATTATATTTATGGGGACAACAGCTAAAGCAGCAACGAAAACACTACAAGTTTATTTGTATCATTAGTGTAAGTGTATAAGTGAGTGCTTTTGTTTATGCTCTTTTTGTTTTTATGCGTTTTCTTATTGAAGTATTTGACTTTTCTCCCTTTTAGTAATTATTTAATACGAACACATGTAATAATTGAATGGCTACACATGCGTTTACAAAATTTCCAAACACTCTCTATCTCTCTTTCTATTACAAAGGTCAATATGTGTGAGTACAAGCACAAGCATTGAAAAGTAATCCGCTATTTTAATAGTTAGAAGTCATTTATTTTTTTATTGCGATTTTTGTAATGGTTTTTTGTTTTACTTTTGCTTATACGTTCTCTTCGAATTTGCATATGAGTATGAGTCATGTACTACATGCTAAAGAGTAGCATATTTTTGTTTTCTCTTAACAGAACAATATGTGAATGAAGCGTATTGTAATGTGTGGTGTTATTACGAAGTCAACTGAAAGTGTTTAGTGTTGTATGTTTTGTGCAAGTAACATTTACTGTAAAGCATAAAAATTCTATTTGTGTGCATGTGTTTGTGACGTATAAGCCACATGCAAATGTTAAGTGAAAAAATTTTCCACATACGCAGTGATGGTTGGCAAAATTTGTCTGGTTTGTTGGTTAATTTGTTTATTTTTATTTAATTTCTGATAAAATGTGAGTGCGAGCATTTTTAGCTGAATTTTTTATTTTTGCTTTAAAATTGTTCCTGTTATTAGTGTTGTTCCTATAAGCTGTTTAACACAACAACAAGATCAATGCGTACATACACAACATATGTACGTACATGCAAATGTATTATGTTTATTTCACTAAAAATACAATTTGTTTTTATTTTAATTTTTGTTGCTCCACTATGATTTTGTTTCTGTTTTCATTTTATTTATTCTAACATTTCCTAGCAAACCGAAAAATTCCTCTTACTCTTGTTTTTTTTGTCGTTTTTTAAGTAGTTTTATTTTATTTATTCTCTAAATTATATATTGTTGTTGTTTTTTTTAAATTAATATATACACGTATAAACATAGATATACATATTGTTTTATTTTATTCTTCTAAAAAAATGCACAATATATGTACAAAAAAAAACTTGCTCGTAGTTAGTCATTGAGTAAAATTTGCCATAGATGGCTTGCTGATCCAAATTAACACATTCAATTTATTTTCTTTATTTTTTATCGTATAGTCTGTCCATAATAATAAAGAAATTAAAAATAATGCTAAGCCACCGAACATTTTTTGTTAATTTCTTGAAAATATCTCTAAAGAAAGCTGTGTTTTATTCATGGTTTTTTACTCGTGCCTTCGATTAGGCTACATTAGAACATCATTCTGCCTACTTTGCAATTTGTTTATAATTCTTGACTAGCACTTCCTAACCATCCTGATATTATAAAACTGTAGATGTTATCCAAATCACCAGTATCTAGATTAGATCAGCAGATAAATTAGGGCTGTTCTACAGACTTTCGTCTGAGAAAGTCCTAAACAATCGCAGAGAAGGTTCTGGTATTCTCAGACTTTGGACGTGATTGCTATGAAGTTCTTACAATATGCTGCATACATACATATATCCCATAATGGCCTAGAACCGTCTGATCCCTATGGTTCCTTTTCTCTGCTAATACTTAACGTATTTCTCATGACCAATTGCATCATGAATGAGGCTCTACATAGAAGAACCAGAAAATAAACTATGCCTCCAGCTACCGGAAGCGAAGCTACGTGAAATCTGGACTAGAAGTAATTTAGTAAACTTTGAGGGGAAACATATGAGTATATTAAGACTGTATGTGGAAGACACTAATAAAACACAAGAGGCACTTGGCTGATATCCTCACCTTCAACCTTCTTACCTACCAGCTCACTTTTGTCTTAATTTATAATTAAAACCATTTTTTTTTAATTTAATATATTCTTCAAATACTTCTTTTATTTTTAATAAATCTTAATAAATTTTAATTACATATACTGATAACCGCTCAAAAAATGAAACAAAAGTATTGTTACTAACCGGTTACCAGACCAGACCACTGCATTCCAATTTTATATAAAATTTTTTTTATTTAATATTATGGAAGAATATATCTTTATTATACATACTTTCGAGAAAAAAACGACAATAACAATAATACTAGTTTGTTTCCAAGTCTTATCACAAATGTGAACTATTTTTACAAGATACAGTGGCACAACACTTTCATACACTTCAAGTGTCTTGTTTAAATGTGGGATTATAATACAAAAAAAGTACTTTTCAACGATTTATGTGTTGCTCTTCTCTCAAGTGGAATATACTATCTGACTTTAATTAGAGCTTTTTGTTATCAAAACAAACTTGGAATTCAATAACTGAGCAACGATTATACGGACACTAATTGAAAAAGCATAAGGTGTAGTAAAAAAAGTCATCCAGGGGGATTAGTTCAAAACACAGTGATTTACAGCGTCAGATTCGAATAAATTTTCCTTTGGATCGAAATACATAATAATCCCCGACAATGGCTTTTGTAATCCAAAACCACTTGAACTCACATTATCGATACACATGCGAGGGGCATTGGTGTTCAACATATCTCTAACGACTGCTGCAAGAGCTGTAGGGACGAGGAAGAATATGAAACTATTCTTACCCTATTGGGTTCATTTCTATGTCGAAAAAGGAAAAAGCAGCCTGGTGTCAATTGTGCAAACGATTTGGGGAAATGGTCATTAACAATCTATGCAAGAAAATCTAGATGGGATAATGCGCGACTTATTTTCAATGTCACACAAAGATACAAGCTTTATACAAATGCGCTTATAATTACGCGAGGAGGCCTATTTATGCAGTTATAAGAATTTGAAATAAATATAAAATAAATAAAATAAATAAAAATAAAATAAATAGAAATATCAATAGAAAGAATTTTATCTATTTCATCTCTATGAACGATGCATATCTGCAAGTTTTCATGATTTGAGGCATATGTATTATTACTTTATTCTTAAACTCCGAAAATATAAAAAATTCTACAACTATGGTAAGAGTATCATCTCCGAATGCAATGTAAATAAAATAATTTCTACAATTTACTTATATTTTCATAAAATAATTTAATTTCCAATATGTATACTTGTACTTCTACGTAAATTTTTCAATATTGAATTTATTTTACCCAACCCCACATCCAGTTGCCTGTCGATCTGGTAACACAATATAGAATAAAATTTCCTTTTCTGCATTTATCATACGTTAAATACAACCCTACATAGCAGAGTTGTTAAATAAACCATTTTTATACTGCGCTGCGACAGAGATGGTTATAATGCTGGCTCTATCTCGTTCTTTTATTTCCGCCATTGCTTGAGAAAGTTTGGAAATTATGGGTGAGTTACGAAAATTATTTAATTTTTACGGGAAAACTACAAAAATGCATCGAATAATAAGTGAAAATGTTTTAAATAGTGTCTCAAGTATCACAATTGAATATTAATAAAGAAAGTTAACAAATTTCTCTATGTAAAATGGGTAAAATATTGAATTGCAATTTTTGCCCTTCGTACGCTTTTGCGTACCGTTTAAAGCCGTCATGAAAAAGCCGCATTCTAAAGTTTTGTGAGTAAAATGTGTTGGAATAAAAAACCTTAAATATCTAAGACATCAGTGTTTTAAATGTAATATTTATAAAGAAAATTCGTAAAGATAGCGAAAATGTAAAATATTTGATAAATATCAAGTGCATGCATGTAAATTGTAAAGAGATCTGTGTGGTAGAGATCTAAAGCTGTAAAATTTATTCACTTTCTAAGATGCTCAAGTAATTTTTCCGTTTAGATTTTTGTTGTTGTTTTATTTTAATGTTTCTTCTATTAATTTGATGTCTTTAATCATTGTTGTTTTGTTTCTTACTTATTTTTACAGGTAAACCAAGAGGTCTCCGCACTGCCAGAAAGCACGTCAACCACCGTCGTGATCAACGTTGGGCTGATAAAGACTACAAAAAGGCTCATTTGGGTACAAGATGGAAGGCCAATCCCTTCGGTGGTGCTTCCCATGCCAAGGGTATTGTACTTGAAAAAGTGTAAGTATAACATGAAACACAAACACAGATTCATTTACACGAGCCAGACAAGACAAGTGGAGTTTTTACTACAAATTATCGATTAATTAAGAAAGCCGGCCTTTACGTTACGACGCTCTTGACATCTGACTCGCAGTATATTTTTGTGTTTTTGTTGTTTATTTCAAATCAAATCACAGGAGTATACTGTGAGTTAACAAGCAGCTCAAATCATCCTACTAACACAATACAAAAGAAGTTTTAATTTTTTTTTTTAATTTATACCAAAACTAATTGAATTTTGTTTACATATTCCTTTTGCAGTGGTGTTGAAGCTAAACAGCCTAACTCTGCTATTCGCAAGTGCGTGAGAGTACAATTGATCAAGAACGGCAAGAAAATCACAGCTTTCGTACCTCGTGACGGTAGTTTGAACTATATTGAAGAAAACGACGAAGTCTTGGTCGCTGGTTTCGGTCGTAAAGGTCACGCCGTCGGTGATATTCCCGGTGTACGTTTCAAGGTTGTCAAAGTTGCCAACGTTTCTTTGTTGGCCTTGTACAAGGAGAAGAAGGAACGTCCAAGATCTTAAATTGTTCTTCGTTTGTGTGTTTTATTTTTAAAACCCATTTATATCCAATGAAACAAAGTTATTAATTTGTTTTTACATTCTACCCTATAAAAGAAATACAAACAAAAACTCTTAGAAAAAAAAATTGTAAAATTAAAATTTATTTTTTCATTAATTTCGGGAAAGGTTTTTTTTTACGGTAATTTAACGAATTGCTCGGAAGTGTCAATGAATTTGTATCGTTATGTTTTACAAAAAGGAATTTCCAAAATATTACTTGATAGGAATATACAGTACAATCCAACAACTGAATCGATCTCTATAGGTTGATTTAGATCGTCTGCGATCGATATTTTAATGCCTTCTGTTAGCCAAATAGTCTGGTTATGTCAGAAGAGAATGGCCAATAATGTCAAAATTCTCTTTGTGGGATGCTACGTGGGTCCTGCTAATCCAAAATTAATACTAAAAGAAATGTATTCTAAAAAATTGGAAGTACAGAGTCTTCAATTGACTCAAATTGTGATAATTCTCTTCGACTTTTCCCAATCTTGATTAGGGACAACATTGTTTCAAAATTCAACTGAATTGAAAATCTTTGTCCGAGTGTTACCCAGTTCGTTCCGGAGTGAAGATCCAATTGTAGTGGCAGTCTATAACCACGTAACTAAAATTTAATGTGTACATCAATGTAACTACAGCCTTTTTAAGAGAGTAAATATTTGTAGTCAATAATGTGTGTATAGCACCCTAAAAATCTAAAATTAAGTTTTTCTCACCTCTTTGACACAGACGTTTAAAATAAATTTTTTCATCATACATATTTATATCCTAGACATTGTCTTTAAAGCATCATTGTTCTGGCTTTTCTTGAATTTAAGCTTCGTTCAAATATTTCAAAATTGCTCGATTCGACAGCATTTCTGTTTTGTTTTGATGTCGCCTCTTGTTTTCCCTACAGTGATAGATTTTTTTAAATAAAAAATTAAGATTAAATTTCAAACTTTGTTGTACTGAGTTACATTATGCAGCAGTTCTTAATCTGTAGTTTTAGTAACCTGTAGTAATCTTAATATGTAATTTAGTATATATCGATTTTGATTTTTGGAAAATACAATATTAATATCATTATAAAAATAAAGGGCTTCTAAGAGAGGCATTTACGAATAACGTTTGAAACGTCAACAGGTTATTGAATAGAACGGTGAAGCTTTACTAAGAATGGGATAATTTTTCTGTATTTTGTATTTGTACACCTAATCTACTGTCTATTTTCACATGCCATTATAATAATCTTTTAAAATATAGGAGAAACAACATTTTTGAAATTATATGGAAATATTTATATGTATGTATTTTATGTGAATATGTATTTTGGAAATATAATTATTTTTATGTTTTATTGTAGTTAATAATTATATATGTATGTATGTAATTAATTAATACGTAATAAAACTAATTAATTATATGCTAAATAATTATAAAAAATGTTATGATGAATCTTCTTCAATATGAGAGTTTTTAATATAAAAGAATTTAAGTATGTATTCAATATGGATACGGTGTAAAAAAAAAACAGATGAACCTGTGTTCGATTATATCGACATCTATGTTATATTGTAAGAGATAACATGATCAATTACAAAAAATCAATTCATGTTAAGAAATATTTCCGATTGAAAATAACTACCGCACTAGAACAAATCACTTCAAACAATTTGCAATTAATGTTTGATTTTCATAAAACTACGAAAAAATAATAATAAAAAAAAAAAACATTAAAGTCGAAACACGCCAGTATGGGGTTTTAATTTTGATTAAAATTATATTCTGTTAGAAAAGTTGCCACCGCCTGGACGTCTCATACGTCTAGCGCGTTGTCCTCGCTGATTACCAAAACCACCACGGGCTGGGCTACCTTGTTGCTGTTGATTGTTGTTACGTGAATTTCCTGGAGAATCTGCATAAAAATAAATATAGAAAGATGAAATGTTGAATAATTTCATATTTTTGAAAATACTCCACTTACCCTGCCAAACTATGGGAGTAGGACGATTGTTGCCACGTTGGAAATTACCTCGGCCCTGTCTTCTATTTGAGGGTGTTCCTTTTGTTGCCTTAGAACGAGTATTTATTGAGGGAGATGTAGAGGCTTCAGCTTCGCGCCCTTCCTCCTAATTTCAATATTTGAATTTCAAAGTATTACGAAGAATAAACGAGAATTATAGCAAATTAATTATGTACCTCAACTTCTTCGACAGCTTGTTTTTCTCCTTCTGAAGAGACACCATCGGCACCCTCATTTTCTTCTGATGTTGGTTCAATTTGATTTTGTTGTATATCCTGTATTTCAGATTGTGTTGCTCCGCTACTATGGTGGCCTGTTTGATGGAAAAAATATTTTATTGAAAATTATTTTGTTTTCTGCTTTAATATATCTTTCTGATTATTACTTTCACTATCGATATTCTCTGAAGCTTCGACAGAATCGCCAGTTTCTTCTTCATTAAAGTCTTCATCGCCTTCTACAACTTCTTCATTGTTATCTTTTTGATTATCTTCTGCATTGGCTTCAGCACTCTTTTTTTGATCGTAATCTTCAGAGAATTCACCACCAGTGGCTGCTCCCTCATCGGCATTTACATCTTGATTCTTTTGATTGACGTCGGCAGAACGTTCATCAGAATGCTGTGCTGTATTAGAGGAGGCACTATCCGTACCATAACCAAATTTAGAATCTTGGGGAGAACTAACAATTTCCGTGCTGTCATAAATATATGTTTGTTTTTTCACATCATGCTGAAATTTTTGCTTATTTATAAACTCACCTGTCTGATCTACGTGCACCACTTATATCGGAGGTTTCGGTAATATCTCCACCTTGAGCGCCCTGTTGCAATTTCATTAAAGTCGCCTTTTGTTGTCTGGTTAGGGAGTTAACTTGTTTCCTTTGTGGAGATTCACCACTGCCACTACTAATTGCTTGACTTTGTTGATTGTTGTCCTGTTGGCTATGAGCTTTCGCCATAGCAGCAGCTGCTGCAGCGCTTGTACTAGCGCCTGTAGCGTACGGATCATTATCGGCCTGACCAACTGCACCTGCTGAAGAGCATTGTCCGTGATTTTCTAAATCCTCATCGACATCCACTTCATTGTTGTCAGCTTCACCAACTTCGTGGCGTAAATTACTTTCGTTAATTTCGGGGCATTCGTTTTCGTCCATATCTTGATCCTGATCATAGTCTTCGTATACCTCGTGTTCACCATCGCCATCAGTAGGTCCACCCTCGTCAGCTTCGGCTTCTGCCATGCCATCATCCTCAGAGTCTAGAACAACGACATCATCTTCTTGATCGCGTTGCGATGAGGTTGGCACTTGATCTACGTCAATACCAGAATCTGAAACACCTGCAGTCATTACAGCCGCTTCTGCACTGTTCATGGGAGCTCTCATGCGCTTAGGATGCTTTGCTGTTGTCTTATCCGAATCATCTGCAGCTGTGGACGAATCGCCTTCCAATTCTCTTGGACGTTTGTGACCAGCCGAGGATCCAGCCTGTGTGGTAGTAACATTGCTGCTTGAGGGTGTGTGACGATTATGACTGCTAACGGCAATATGAGAAGAGCAACCAGTGGATCCCGAGGTGCTTGGTTGCGGATTATTAGGATCTTGTATGAGTTGAACATTGACTGAAGGAGCAGATTGCGCTGAACCCTCCACGCGCGGTGAGACTAAAGCAACAACTTGAGCTTGATTGCCACTGCCACCACTAACATGTGGCTGAGGTTCATTCTGTTGCGGTTGTTGAATACTTTCTGCTTCTTGGGAACTCTCAGCTGCTGAAGCGGAGCCCATCGGTGGTACAGCTGCAACTGCTACGGAAGCTGAACTGCTTGTAGATGGCATATAGTCCGTGTGCGACGATGTGGGTGAAGAGGACATGGTTTCTAGTGAAGCACTTCCAGTAGTATGTACCTGCTGCTGTGGCGGAACTAAGGCTGTATTGCTACTTCCTGTGGCCGAAGAGGGTGTACTCGATGGTGTTGAAGTGGACGATGTGGACGAAGAGGAAGTCGATGTTCCAGCAACGACATTACTGCCAGTAGAAGAATTTTGCTGACTTGTTGGAAGAATTGCGGCTGTGCGTGTATTTTGCACAGATATTGGTCTAATACTAGCCAAAGGCGTTTCTCCACCTCGCCAAGGTGTTACTGTAGCTGATTGTTGTACAGATGTTGTGCCAGACATTGGCTTAACATTAGCTGTACGTGGGGACGATTCTGAAATTGAACCCTTCTCAGAAGCCACTGAAGAAGTAGATGGTTTTGCTGATTGCTGTAAGCCTAGTTGACGATTCAATTGATTTATACGCATTATCAAAGACTCATTTTCTCTAGTCAAACGTTGAACATCTTCCTTGTTGCGATTATTTTGTTCTATCAACTCTCGTTCTAGACGCGCCAATGTATCATCATATTGTGATTTAATTTCATTTATGGCTGTTTCATGGGCTTCAGTTGTCTGAAGCAGCTTTGTTTTTGTCGAAGCCAATTCACTGTTTACCATATTGCGTGATTCAGTTAGACTGACAATATGAGTTTTGGCTTCGCGTAATAACGTTTTGGTGCGTTCATCGATCTCCACTGAAGCCTTGAGATCTTCATAATCTTTGCGGACTTTTTCATTTTCCTCCTGCATTGTGCGTATTACACCATTAAGATTTTCAATTGTGCTACGGTGTTGCTCCAATTCAGCTTTGGTGGCAGCTTCAGGGTTATTAGCATTTGCTCCACTACTTAAATCAATATTTTCTTGTCCGCCAGTATTGTTGGACGCATCACCACCCGCCGGATTATTAGCTGGGGTCTTGTTTAGTAATTCCAAATAAGAATCCTTGTAGCGTTTGGCAATTTTACGAATTTGAACCTCTTTATTTTTGGAATCTTGAAGGAGCTGTTCTTTGGCTTCCAAGTCTTCAGTGACTTTTTGTACGGCTTCTTCCTTGGACAACAGTTTATTTTTCAGTTCCATTACTTCCTGCATTAAGCGAGAATTAGTTTGTTTCATGGTTGCTATGTCGGCATTCAAATTCTTCTTTTCCTCGTTAAGAATATGAACTTGTCTTTCCAACGAAGCTACTTCGGCATCCAAGCGTGCTTTTTCACACTTCAAGCTCTGTAATTCTTCGTTGAGAGACTTGATTTGTTCCTTTTCAGCTGTGAGCATTTTGGCAAGATTTTCGCGTTCTGTTTGCAAACGTTTGAATTCTTCGGGATTCTTATTGCTCTTCTCAACCAAAACATTTGCCCTTTGACGCCATCTCATTGCCTCTGTACGCAGAGAACCATTTTCAGAAGTGAGCTCATCAATTTTTGTGTTCAGCTCTCGGTTTTGATTTTGTAGAGGGAACAACTCATCTTCTAAGGCGCTAATGCGATTGTTCAAGTCTTTAACACGTTGTGTAAGAGCATTGCGTTCTTCTCGTAATACCCGATTGCTGTCGGTCACTGCATTTAGTGTTTCAATCTTACGCAAAATTTCCTCATGTTTCGATGCCGATATCAGATTAGTATCTGTTTTGGATCGTTCGCGGTTAAGGAAGTCTTGCAATTCTTCATTTTTCTTTTGCAAAATAGTGAATTCCGAGGACAGTCTTGTATTTTCAGCTTTAAGAATATCCATTTTTGCTACTGTCAGATCTTTTTCCTTGCGCAAGAACTTGATAATTTGTAAAAGTTGTTCGTTGTTTTTATTTTCAGCTTCAGTATCTGATACGGATCGATTTAAATCATTGCTAGAGGTATCCATAGCAGAATCATTAAGATTTGCTGCAGGTGCTGTTTGACTTAAAGTAGTCAATTTGGAGGACAGCGCTTCGATTTGATCATGTAAATTTGAATTAAGGGAGTTCAAATCTTCTACGCGTTTCTCAAATTCTTCCTTTTCTTTACGTAATAGAGTTAAGTTTTCTTCTTGGGACCGTTTGACCTCTTCTAAGGCAGATTTTGCGTTATCTCTGTCCATGATTAGCTCATTGATTTGACTTTGAATCTACAAGAATAAGAGGGATAAAGATAAATAAATTTTATATTTTGTACTTCTAATAACATTATTGTATACTGATAGTTACCTTAACAAGTTCTTGTTTAACTTTTCCCAGTTCTTGGATATCAGCAGAGTGCAATATCATCTCATTGGCATATTTGGATTCGACACTGTTAAGATTTTCGGAAAGTGTGATGTTTTCGGCTCTTAAAGTCCGCAAATTACGATTACATTCGCTGACTTTCTGTAGCGCTTCTTTTAGTTCTTCCTGTAGCTTTCTGATTTGTTCAGCAGGTGCGTTATTGGTTACTGGAGCCTCTATAACCGTTGCCAATTGCAAGTCAGCTTCGAGTTCAGAAATTCTGTTCTTAAGGTTCATTTCTGAGGTTCGTAACTCTTTCAATTCTGCTTCGGTTTTCTCTATATAAGCCGTATGGACTTCATGCAAATTTTTAATTTCCGTTTCAGCACTCTGCGACATTTTGTAGTATTGGTCAGCATGTTCTTTAGCCTTGGCAAGATTTGCCATGAGCGATTCAATTTCAATTTTCGATTCTTCATATTTCACTTCAAATTCTCTTGCCTTCTTGTTGGCCAATACAATGGGGTTGTCGTTTTTAGATGGTGTAAGGCTCTCTTGTAGTTTCTTACTGAGCTCGTCTATTTGGTTGGCTTTCGATTGAAGTTCTTCCCGTAGGCTGATCAATTCCAAGCGTAACTTA
Organism: Sarcophaga bullata; assembly: GCA_005959815.1. Taxonomy (NCBI): domain Eukaryota; kingdom Metazoa; phylum Arthropoda; class Insecta; order Diptera; family Sarcophagidae; genus Sarcophaga; species Sarcophaga bullata. Next base: position 891,816 of record QOCX01000002.1, read on the forward strand.
TCGGCTTGAACCTTTTCTTCTTCCATTTGTTTTTTGGCAGAATCAGCTTGACGTTTCAGATCATTTATAGTTTCACGGAAACGATCTTCTTCCTCTTGGAATCTTCTTCTTTGAGCTGATAGTTCTCGTACAGTCTCATCTAGCCTTTGTTCAAGTCTAGCTTTGCCTTCCATTTCAGAGCGTTCCAAATTAGATTTAATCAATTCCAGGTTATTGAGCAACAACGATTGACTCTGCTGTTCACGATTAAAGGCTTCTTTTTCGGATTGTAAACGTCCTACAGTGTCCTTTAGTATACGATTTTCATGCCTCAGCCCAGTGGATTCTGATTCCGCAGCAGATTGTTTACGTTGCGCCTTCATAATTTCGTCCTTCAAATAGAGTACCGTCTGCTCATGTTTCACGATTGTATTTTCGTAATTCTTGTTGCGATCTTCTAATGCTTGTATCTGTTGTTTGTAAGTTTGAATATTCTTTTGTTGTAATTTTATTTGCTCTTTGGTATACTCCAAGGAAGATACCAATTTACAATTGGTCGAGGTAAGTTCTCTGACCTCAGTGCGCATGGAATCGAATTGTTCGTTTAGAATTTTTTCATTATTTTTCTTTTCTTTTGTGTAATATTCATAGTGCTCCTTTAGAGTCTTGTAATTGTCTCTAACGTCTTGTAATTGTTGTTCCAAGTCACGTATACGCTTTTCATTCTCCTTAATCTTGACATTCTTGACGGTTGAATGTGATGTCATATTGATATCTTCAACAGTTGTGATATCCTCTTCCATATCACTAAGTTCATCAGGTGAGGTTTGTTTGTTGAGTCTCTTTTGAAGTTCAAAGTATAATTTCTTATAGCGTTCACATTTTGAAACCAGCGTCGCTACTGTATTGTTTTGTTGGTTTAGAGTGTCTTGCATATTCTGGAATTTACTGGCATATGCTTCAAGTTTTTCTTGATAGGAAGCTTCATCAATTTCTTGCTTAAGAGCTTCAGCTTCTTCAAGTTTTGTACTGAGATCTCTAACAAGCAATAAGAGTTTTTGATTATTTTCTTGTAATTCGCTGATGTTACTAAATGTTACTAGTTTCTTGGAGATCACTTCATCGGTTGTAGTAAGATTGCCCACAAAAGAGCTTGAGTTGGCACCATCCGAGGTAAGACCTATACGTAGCTGTTCGATTTCTTTGAGCAAATAACAAACTTGACGACTAAGATCCGTTTGTGAATGTTTAAGTTTTTTATTCTCTCTTTCCATATGATTCAATTTAGTGTGGGCATCTACCAGTAACTCTTCCATATCGGTTTTCTTAGCCAACAATTCGTCGCGCTGGTGCGCCAATATAGTATTGGTTTCTAATAATTTTTCGTATTCTAATTCCTGCTTCTTGACAATCGGAGCATTTTCATTGAGTTCACTTAATATTGTTTTCAATTGCAGATTTAATCTGGCCAATTCTCTCTTTTGCATTTCCGATTCTTCGGTGGCTTTTACATATAAGGAATACAGTTCTGTTAAAGACATATCGGAGCGTATTAAGCGGGAAGCTACAGCAGCGGTGGGAGCCAATTTAGAAATTGCACTTTCTACACTCTCATCTTGTAATTCTTTAAGCAATTCGTTGGCATGTTTTATTTCTTCTTTAAGGGATTCAATGACTTTATTTTTCTCTTCCAATTCCTGTTCATGTTTGAGTTGAGTAGCCTTAAATGTAGTCTCCAGTTCACCATACTGGTCACTAGCCTCAGCCAACATTCTCTTTAGATCTGCCAAAGCTGTTGATAGCTCACTGCGCTCTATATCGGTATCCTCACAATTGCTCTTGTACAAATCGGCCAATTTAGATTTGGCATCCAACTCCTTCTTGTAGTAGTCCATCATTTTTTGAGCTTCTTCACTTTGTCCCAACATTTTTGCCGATAGTTCTTGGATATTTTGTGTCAATCGTTCGATGGTTTCCTTGTACTGATTGCATTGTACTTGAATTATCTTTACTTCCTCTGTCTTTTCAGTCAAACGTGCTTCCAATTGCAACGAATTCATGGTGTTCTCTCGTCTAATATTTTGTAACTCTGATATATTGCGATTTAGATCCTGTGACAATGTTTGAATTTGCTTGTGTAACATCTCACGTTCCTGCTCCATACGTCGCTCTTTGAAATCTAAAGAAACCTCTTTGCTCTCGATTTCATCAACACGAGCTAAAGCCTCGCATTTTGCACTAATAGCCGCTTTCAATTGTTGTTGATAGGTTTTTAAATCCTGCTGTAAACGTTCCAACTCACTATTCTGCCTTTCAATTACTTTCAACAAGTGGTCGCGATCATCGGCTATGGCTTTTTTCTCATTACGCAAAGTGGACAATTCTCTTTCGTAGGAACTGGTGGTTTCCAAAAGTTGCTTACGCTCGTTCGACACAATGTCCAACTGACTGCGTAATTCAGTAACATTTTGATTGAAGTTTTGTAGTTTTAGCTCATAGTCTTGTATTTGTGCCTGCAACTCATCGGTTTTGAGCTCATAATCATCTGCAAAGAATTGTTTTGATTAAAATTTTATACAAATATTTCACATTTCAATTTGCAACCAAAGAGTTTAGATTTACTTTACTCTGCAACAGCGCTGCCTAACTTGCGATTGACAGACGCCGCGCCGCCATTGAAACTGGCAGAAAAAGAAATGCAAAGCAAAGCTGTCTCAACTTGTGAATTTTAGCCGGTAGGAGTTTGCATAAATTCTTGGTTAAAATGCAAATTGATTGATTCAATTATTAACATGAAAATTACTTACGTAGTCTATTAGCCGCTGCTTTATCTTTACAATATTCGTCGTAAAAATCTTCCAAATACTTTTTAAGTTTATCTTGTACCCCTTGTGGTGTCTGATCCAACTCCTCGGGCGATAAAATGTTTGTTAATACCTGCGGACCGCCAAGATCCATGTTTTCAATTGTTTAACACACAATACACTTTTACAAAAACTACAAATGGAATGAATTTGTTTAATTTTAATTGTTATTTTTTCTCTTTTTTCACTTAATGTGGTAAAAATCCGGCTTAATACTTGTATTTTATGGAAAATGCGACTACACGAAATAACTTTTTTGCAAACTATAGAGTTACAAAGAAAAGAAACGCGTTACAGGGTTGCATATGGTCAAATGTAGAGTTGCCAAGTCACAGAGCAATATTTAACATTTTATTAAGCAATGTATGATAATATGAGTTAATTTATGAATATTAATTTATGAGTTTCTTTCAGTTCTGAAAATATGTATTTTAATTTTTAGTAAAAATCATTAATTTATGCATACTTTTCTTTAAAATTACTTTTCTTTAATTTTTTTTTATAACAGTGTATGGAATTACAGCGTTTAAATACATTCTGTATTTTTCGAACAATGTTAAAAATATGGCAGCATTAATTTTTTAAACAATACGGTGACTCTAAAAGCTGCCAAATTTATTAATTTGAGCGTTATTTTTTTTTTTTTGTAATAATAATTGAATGTGGTGCACTGTTGATAATTTTCCATAAAATATAATTTATAAAAATATTAAGCGGGTTAAGTGGACAACATATTTTGCTTGGCTAAAATATATTTGCTTAAATCATATTGAAAACAACTGCGTATAGTGAGTATTTGCAAGCACCACTGAACACTATCAATCTATTAGGCTACATATATTAAAAAATCAATAGATTTATGTTAGGAGGGTTTTTCATTGTTGTAAAATACAAATTTTCTTATGTTTCAAGATAAAATGTGATTAAAACCTTTGAAGACTGTATCCGTCAATCTGACCAAAATTTTCCTTCGAATCTCACCTAGAAAATAATCTATCAAATTAGGTTTTGAGGTGCTGAAGCAATTTGTCTAATGCATAATTTTTTTTATTTATTTTCTACCTTTTGAATGGATCTTAAAATGTAAGCACTTGCATATGTTAAGAGATAATTATAGAGTCTTTCAAGATCGAGTTTAATTTACAAATGCTATGCAAATTTAAAATATTAATATTCGTACTCCTGGAGGATTTGAGACAGAATGCCTTCAATTGTGTAATAATAACGAGCTGTACTGTACTGTATATAGATGGAATGACAGATAAATCTGGACCGTAAAAACCATATAGATCTTCAGATATTACATCTGTAAACGATCCTTCAATTATTAAAATTTGAATTTTTGTTAACAAAAAAAAAAAAAAAAGAAACATTATCTGTAAATGTTTAAGGTTCAAGTATAAATGACTTTCGAATAAATATCACTACGGGGCCTATGTTCTGGATTGACTTTCTAATACAATGTATGTATGTACATATTTAGAATTATTTTAATATGAAATTTCAATGCATTTCATTATGTGATAGTAAAAAAAAAGAATTTATAAAAAAAGAATTTAAAATCTTAATAACGGTTGTTTTCTTTTTGTCCCTATCATCACCTTAAGGGTATAAAATCCGATTCCTATCTTAGATTGTACTCCCACTCAATACTGGCAAATACATAAAAACATTCGGGCACACATATAAAGCAAACAATTTGTACAAACTAATATCGGAATTGCTTATGATTTTTGGCTTATGATCCAACCTACCGCAGTATAAAAAGAAATCATGAAGATGTCCAAACCAATCTTACAAATCAACAAACAGAAACAACAAACAACTCACAAAAATGTTCAAATTCAAATACAAAAAGGAATGAAAAGAGGAAGAACAAAAATTTTACTTTGCATTGAAGCGTAGTAATAAGAAGGAATACAGCATGTGTTTTAGAACTTACATAATAAGGATGGATGCATAACACGATTTGTACGATGATGATGATGACTGACTTTGTGCTATGAACTCTATTTACTTCTTAACGATGGATTCTCTTCATTCACAACATCTTTGGCTTAAGGAAGTGTACGCTGAGAGGCAAAGTGCAAGAGGCAGATCCTCAACAGACAGACACACAACCAGCCAGCCAGTCAGTTTCATCTTTGATAAGCATTAACCGACTGCACCTTTTGCAATAAGATTTATCGATATACACTGAAAGCAATTGTTAATTTTAATTACTGGGTGAAAACGACTGGTCAATGGAAGCTATTTGAAATCAATTCAACCAGTTATTTTTATAAAGGTAAGTAAAACAATCCCTATTTACCGTCATAACTTTTGTAATCATTATTTCATACTTGCTGACCTGAACAAAATAAAATGTTTCAGGTAGGAGTTTCTAAAAAAAATTCTTTAATTATTCTCAGTGTAATCATTCATATGTCGCTGGAAGACCTTCAATACAAATAAGTAAAAAATAGCGTACTTTTTAAAATTAATAAGAAAAAAAAAACGAAAAACAAATTCTTATCAATAATAATTTGTTTAAGCATTCTTAAAAAAAAGAAAACCTCAAATTTAGAGGCTGCAATGTCACACGCCCATCAATTTTTTTGGAGCGTTCGATGCTCATTGATATGACGCCAAAGACCAACCCCTCCTTCAAAGTTGACCACAAATACTGCAATGCAAGGCATACTGCATAAAATCATTAAATGACCTCTAATAAAATGCTTTACAGCTTTTCTTTCTGCGGGATTGGCAACTAAAACTACAACTATAACTAAAACAATAATAATACTAACAACAACAACAAAAAGGAAAAAACTTAATTCTAAATACTAAATGTTTGTTGTTAGCCGCGTGCGCCAAGATTTTTATTTGAAGTTAAAGCGATTACATCAGTTGAGTTGCAAGATCATTTACGAGTAAACGCTCTCCTCTTGCAAACTAGCTCTTGGCCATTATGAAAAGCTTATGTGTGTGCTGTGCTTTCAATCTCACTTCACAATAAATAAACACATGAACACATGAACACATGAGTCAGCCATAAAGATTCATTCGTTTGTTTAGCTTGTTTGGGGCTATAATTGTTGTTAATATTTGGTCTCATTTGGAGAGTTCAATATTTTTCGTTTTGTTGTTGCTATTGCATTATAAAGCCACAAGGCTTTTTACCATTTTTTTTACTACACGATTCGATAAACAAATTCGTTTAACGTTATTCGTTCATTTAACTTTTTCGTATGAACTTTTGAATGCAACAAATTACGTTAATGCTGCATGCCACCTCAGCTTAGGTAAAGCTAACTAATTCTTTCCTTAATTTGTTGTCTGTGCTTGTTTTTGTAGAGGAACATTTTTGAAATGCACAAACCATGTGGTGGCGGCTGATAATTTTATCTGATTAAGCTTAATTATGATTTTGTGAATTTCTGCTGCCTGCCTTCTTTTTTGGTTGTTCTTGTTGGGAATACCCACTCTTGTAGACTTGTGTGAAAGTCTCAAAAACGTACGCACATAGTGCATATGAACATAGTATTAGATATGAATGTAAGCTAAATATTACCACCTGATTTAAAGTTTGGTTATGATGACCACATTGTATTTGTATTTTGTCGCGTTGTGAAAAATAAGCCAATTAAGATGCCATTTTGAGTCTGACAATTAAGCGTAAATCTAGTCTTAAAATATCAATTTTAATATAGTTGTATAGTGTATAAAGATTTTTGAAACCTCAAATTCCTCCTATTCTTATTGATATTGTACACTATAAACCTATATAAGCAAAAGGACATTGATCTCTTTAAAAAGTTTTGAATTACTATATACTCTGTAGCAGATAGGAAGTTTGAATTTATTTTAACAATGTTAGATTATTGTTGTGCAGAGAACTAGAGTACTTAGGCCATACGATTTCGTCTGGATTCTCAGCTTACCATATATAGGGTGTACGGTTTCCTCATTTCAGAATCTTCTCGTTGGGCTGAAGGCGATATCTATTCTGAATAGGTATTCTTTAAGTCTACAGTATCTGGCAAAATGGTCGGTTACTATACTTGTGATACTTCTGGATAGTTTGATGCATAACTCAAATCTCTTTCCATTGTAACTACTCAATAACAGTTTAGATTATTTCATATCGTTTTGCACCAGTTTTCATCTTCACTTTCGCCGAGTATATTCTTTAAAACCTCTGTTTCCATCCCACAGCAAACTTTTATGTTTTCAGCGGCGTGCAAGCTAATTGTCTTTATTCATCATTTTTTGACCACACCAATACGGTGCAGGTGTTCATATAAGACGGAGTATCCAGTAAGACGCTAATTAGTCGACGTTTTTCAGTCATAAAATATTCATAGTTTTCCCTTCCTTTAGATCGCGCCAGAGTATCTTTGTAATCCTTCCTTTTGTACCATTGGCCACATTGGCCTTTAGTGAACTGAATGGAATATGCCTATTAGCCGAAATATTCGCTTCCTCATTATCGATCACTGCATGATGAGAAAGTATTAATATAATAGGTATCGTTTAAAGCGTGGAGCAATTGCTAATCGCTCTTTTACTTTCCAGGGTGTTTCTTGATCCGCTATCTCTGGGTATTATTTCCCTAATTACCATTTTATTATCAGTTAAGATATTTAAATCCCAATACGCCCAGTTTATTTAATTATAACTGGGAAACCTGTATTATGCTCCGGTAAGCGGAGAAATAGTTCGGTCCCTGCTTATTCTATATAGAATTCCGATCTATCTGTTGTTACCACTGGTTTTTATGTTAAATTTTCCAATAGACATTCATAGTTGGACAATTATAACAACTAAAAATCCACACACAACTTTGCAACATATTGATGGTTTTCACATATCCAACATAGGATATTTATTATCTTTCGATTTTTGTATGTTGTTCTCGGAAAAAATTATTACGTAATTATTACGAGCAGAGTTTCGAAAACCTTATGCTCGGTAAAGTATGACAGACTAGAGTCTCTGGTAAAAATTGAACCCACTCTAATAAACTTGCATACTCACTACCTACTAGACTACCGGGCGTCCACATTTTATTAAGTTGTACATTTTATATTATGACAGCTGTCAATAAAAAATAATGAAAATCTAGAAAAAAAAAACACAAACTTAAAAGACTACATTTATTGTCAGTTTTATTTAATTTTTTTTATACATTACTTATAAAATATGTAAATGAAGCTGATTAAAAAATCAGTGTCATTAAGTAATAATGATTATAACGATTAGTTTTTTTTTATTTCGTTGCTCCCCTAAATTCGAAATTCGAATCTCTGCAAAGTGCGTAGATTTCTTTGTTCTACTTTATCTTTTGACCAACACTCTGTATATTTTTTTCCCTGGTCTCTCTCTCTCTCTCTCTCGCTCTCATACGCGCACAACTTCTGTTTGGGTAGCTCTGGGGAGCAGTTGTTTTTTTTTTAACTGAAAATGAATATTCAATACACTAAACAAACATCGCACAGCATACGAATACAATGATAAATTTAAATGTGTATGTGTATAGTAAATGGTTAGTATAATTGTATGTGTTCATTTGTTTGTTTGTTTAAGAGTAACAGCTCCACCAATTGGAGAACGTTTTCAATGCTTATAAATACAAGGCGTTCTTCTTCTTCTTCTTCTTCTACTCAACTGGTGTTTCTGAAAACTTGTTTTTCGATGCCTATTTTATTTGTTGCTTCTACTACTACAACAAATATTGTTTTTGCTGTAGCTGTGTTGTTGGTGCTATTATCATTTGGTTAAGAATTGTATATGAACTGATCATAAATATCGACAATACTGTGTCTGTATGCGAGTGCTCCTCCACTCATTTACACGTTTCAACACGAATATGAAATAAATTTAACACTTCAAAAGAAAGAAAAAAAATTAATTCAAGTTTACTTATTGGTTCTCTATGACTAATGAAATGAACATTATCTATGCCTATACATACAACTATAGTGTAGCTACATACGTGAGAGGGTGACTCAGTGGGTCATATCTACAATATTACCTAAAACAAAGCAAAACAAAACAAAAAATTCAAATGCAATAGTGCAATTAAATAAATTTTCTTTGTCATTCACAAAAAAAAAAAGAGTAACAACAATAAAAATCTCTTTGGTAATTGATTCTAATGCAAAAACTTTGAATTTTTTTTTTCGTTTCGAAATTGTTCCATCAAATAAATAAATTGTAAATAAATGTACGCATTAATTTGTTGTTCTTGTTGGTGTTCGTAAAATTCTACAACGGATTTCCCTTTTAAAAAAAATTAAAACAAAAAAAAAAATAAAAAAAATAAATAAAAGTAGTAGCGACTAACAGGAAAAAAGTACTGGTACTGTTTGTTGTCAGTCACGCTTTAATGATCACAAGAGGGTTCCCAAAACTCTTGCTGCTGATCTTACGTTTTGCCTTGTGTTAAAAAGGTTATTTTGAAAGAGAACTTAAGAGCGTGGGAGAGCGAGACAGAGTGAACGAGAGCTTAATTTGGCGAGACCTTAAAGGTTGCCAATGGGAAATACTATCATAAAATACTGGTGTATTATAAAAGACCCAGAAATGTTGTTTGTCCTAAAGTTTAAGTTTCTTCTTCTAAACAGTTTTTATTTCAGATTAATCTTAGATTTTGTTTTTCTTTTGTTGGACCAGTGGATTCTATAATTTGTGGAAATTCTTCGTACCCAGATTTAATAACAAAAATGAACGGGGTAATCGGGAAGCTACATACTCTTTAAAAAGGGGTACCATATTCTGTTATATGAATGGGTCAAGAACGTGTCATGGTTCAGGAACGAGAGTTCTTTTTGAGTGGGGACAGATATTTGAAAAGGTATACTCAGCGAACGGTAAAGGCTTTTTTCAAACCAAATGGGCCTTTTGTTGGGAAATTGCAATAAAAGAAGATTTGAATTATGCTTCAGAATATCTAGGGGACACCTGGGTAAGGTGCCAATGTTGTTCAGAATAGGGATTGTCTCGAACCAAATATGAAGATTCTGTGTTGACGAGAATAAATTTGTAAACGTTCTTGGAGAATGAGCCTTGTGGATATATATCAGGTGCTGGTTAAGAAATTGTCCTTGTTAACATTGAGTAGCATTCTGAAGTTGGTCAGAGCAATAGGCTTTGTGGACATTATAGGGATATCCTGTATAGTTTCAGAGGGTACATCTAAGACATCTCTATATAACAATAATAATAATAATCCCAGAGATTGTGCCCAAAGACTACTGAAAGGGGACTGTCGAACGAAATGTTCTTTTATTAGAATGCCATAGAGCTGAGATTTGAACACGGAGCTATCAACCAGTAAGTCAACAAACAAATTACACTACGGTGCATTTTAGATAAGGGATAATCATAAGTTTTTTGTTTGGTATGAAAACCATTTAAAATATAAACTCGTTTGAGCTTGGCAACCCTAAATGTGTGGGAAAATATGTTCGTTTAAATAATGAGAGTGTATTTTTTTTTGCCAATTTGTTTTTTTTTTTTTTTGTTTGTTAATAGTTCTGCTGTACTCTACTGGTGGGGTAAAGAGTTAACTCTGGCTAACAGCAGCAGCAGCAGCTTTAAGATGCATGCAACAGACAGGCTAACAAAAACAAACTACTGCGCTGCCTTTACTGCTACGGTCGCTCAGGTCGATCGACCTCAGTTTGTTTTTTCGTTTGTTTGTCTGTACGTTTGTCAGTTAGTTGAATTTTTTTAAGCCAAGTTAATAATAAAACTCAGTCGTCACTCTTCTGTTTTACGATGACGGTGTGGTCGTACGGTTGTGCTTTTTTATAACGCTTGTGCTCGGAGAACTCCCTGTGCGCGTATTGCTTTAAGTTTCTGTTGTGTCTCACATTTGTTTCGTATGCTTTTTAATTCTTTTTAAAAAATAAACTGCAAGTTTTACATTTCGACTCCGAAACAATATTTTTTAATGAAACTCAAGTATTGCGTTTTGTTTCATTTCGTTTCGTACAAATAAATAAATGAAATCGTATAATGTATATGTATGTATGAAAATCGTATCTATGTATAAATAAGTGATTGTGTGTGTTTGTGTGTTTTGTTTTTTCCCAAGAGTATAGATACAATAAAATAGTGTTTTGGGTCTTGCAACAAACAAAAGGCATGTAAATTGCAGAGCCCTTGATTTTAAGCACCAGATACGTTCATTAGTCTTTGCAAGACGTTCCGCAATCTTAAACGCGTTTCTGTTTTTCTCTCTTTTCGTCTGATCGTTTGCGCCGTCGTACCGTCATATCGTTATGCCACCCAAAAAAACCACTACGATTTCGAAATATTATTGTGCATCCAAATTAAAATTCAAACTGAATTTGAAATTGTGTTAAATTCAAAAGCGGAAAATTAAAAAGAAAATTGAGAAAAAAAATAACGAAATATTATTTGAATTTTTTGTTTGATTTTATTTTTATTTTTACTTTTTGCATAAGATTTATGTAGTAATGAAGTAAGAATACAAATAAATGAAGGCTTTGAAAATTTAATTTTAAATATTAAAAATAAGATAAAACGCCGAACATTATCTACAAAAGACAAATTTTAAATAAATTTAAACGTAATGTGATCCCAAGAAAAGAAGAATATTTAAACTTCAAACTATCAAAAAACGTCATCTCTGACGAGGGTTGGAACAACAATTAAAGTAATTGAAATGTCTGGCTTGCTATTCTACAAGTTAAGGTAAATAAATTTGTATGTTTGCAAATAAGGCTTACTAACGTCAAAAGTTAGAAGACCAAGTTAGTGTAAAATCAAGTTAAGCAGCCTGACATTCTTAGGATCACAAATATCAAACCCTCTGCCAGTTATGTTTGCAACATATGTATTCGCAATTTTAATGGAAATATTGTTATCTATGTTGTCTCGTATGTTTTCTCATAGCTTCAGCAAATGTTGTGCCGTGCCGTCAATTATATGAACATAAAGTAGATTCTAAAACCTCCCACATGTAGTGGACCTTAATAGAATTTGTCTTCTTATATTTCAGTTTCGGTCGCTAAGATGGACCAAGTCAATTAACCACTTCAGTTTCTCCTCATATCACACTAATTATTAATAATATTGCTTCAGCGACAGATGGCAGATGTATATTAGTGACGGTGAATACATAGCAACAACTGATTTAATCAAAAATGTGTTAAACCTCTATTGTCTGAGGCGGTGTCATTACCAAATATAAACATGCGGTTCAGTTATCTCTGTACTAGTATATCCATAGTATCCACATCTGTGGTAGTATTGGTAATATTCTAGGCTGTAATATATACGCTGTATATGTCCTGCAATCACAGACACTAATAAGGATACTTTATCATATTCATTCTCCTTAGGTTCTCTGTTAAGATTGTCAGATTATCTGGCATACATTCTTACTGGCCCTACTATTCGTAACTTTTATCTTACAGGACAGCATGACACAGCCACTTTCCCAAATTTGATGAAACTCATAAGGCAGAGCCAAATCTGTCAAGTTCGTCTGATCTTACATTGCCCTGAATGTTCTTAGCGGAATATTATTATCGTATCGGCAACAGTCTATAGTTATCAAGAACTTGGATTACTAAGCTTCAGCGAGCGACTTTATCAGTACAGGTGTAAACTAAATTTGTAGAAATACAAGCTTATTTTAGCCAGTCTACAGGCTCCTTGTTTGCAAAGATTTTTATCTCTGAAACACTGTAATGATCGGGAATCCTTTTTAACATGTTAAAATAAGCTCCAAGTTTACGTATTCGCTCTGACATCTTAAACAAAAAGAAAGTGTGGTAAGAAATATTCCTTTCGACAGTCTTTCTCTCTCGACAGTTTTCTGACACCACATCTGGGAGTAGCTAATTGTTATGAATAAGTTTTAGCACACACAACATGGATAGTGTGATAAGTTAGGCCGTAATCCTGATTTAAGAGTGATAATACTTATACAATATAGTTCCTGTAGCTGTTATATAATGGGAATACATACATAATTGGCCATTACAACCCTTCAGTCAGGATTACGACCTAGCTTCTCACACCACTTATGTTGTGTTGTGTTAATTTTATACATGAGTGGCGGGACCTACACTTTAAAGTCGACTCCGAACGACAGATTTTTTTGAGAAGCTTTTCATGGCAATTTTATTTACTCTCAGAGTTTTTGCCAGAAATCTGCTGAGAGGAAGTCGCCGAAGAAATATTTTTTTATATTTCGTTTTTGATGACTGACCGGGGATTCGAACCCTGGCCTTTCGTCTAATAAGCCAACACACTACCACTAGACTACGGTGACCACTATATAAAGGGAATATAAAATATAAAAAAAAAAAATAAAGGGAAAATAAAATCAAAGTTGGAGAATGGGATTTTGCTTGAAAACTAAATTTGTTGAGCCTGAACTGATAATACGTGATTGGTTGCTAAAACAACATAATAGAATTGAGTTGTAATTGATTAAATGGCTAAATAAAGTCGCATGTGCACTATTTTTTGTAGAAGATGATTCAATTGTTGACAATAAAGGTTTAAATTCAGAAGCTACTATTGAAGCACAATCTATTTTGATCGGTTTTTGCTTCGAATGAACGCCATCTATTTTTACTTGTCTTTGTCCCAAATGATTCAGTTTTCATTAAAAGTAAACATACGCTTAAGAAATATGTCGTGTGGAAATTTCTTTTATTTTTCTGTATTCAATTTATTTATGCATTTAGTCTCTTGGCTTTCCTAACCTTGACCTAAGAGCTAAGAATGCTGTAGAATCGACAAAATCGAATTATCTGCCTTACATTTTCTAACAGGGGCGATATTTTCAAGCAGTTCATAAATTGTGCTGAAGCGTAGTCCTGACCATATCTGTACTGTTTCCAGTGTTCCAAATTTATTTTTAATCGTTCCAATTGCTTGCTCGCTATTGAGAAAAATATTGGTAGCGTTTGAATCACTATTTTTGAAGGCAATTTTAAGTATTTTCATGTTAAAACCATCAATATGAATTGAAAAATATTTAATAGTTGATAGCATTGCCAAATGTTCGGTCTTAGAACTATTAAACCTGTTACCTGTTATTTTAATTTTAAAATTATTCTTTTGATTTCAAATATTGGCTTGTATATGTAAACAAAATTGTAGAAATTGTTTCAAATTTTATTCAATTGAGCAGCAATAACACATTTTTTTTTTGTAAAAATTCGACTGGAAATCTATTATACGAAGTTTTGTGTAAAGGTGAATAAATATATTAGAAATTCCAATTATACTGCGTTCCGATCATATTCCGTTAAAATATACGTACATATCTACTGTATTTTGAAAGCGTTTTAATTAAATGTGAAAAAAAATTGAAATTTGCAATAAGATTTAATAAATTTAAACACAAAATAACATCAAAAATTAATATCGTAGAAAAAAAATATTGAAAAAAAAATGCGAAATTAATTCAAAGAAATATAAATTACATTCAGTGAAAAATATTTATGAGAATAAAGTTCAACAAAAATAAAGAGAAATTATATAAAAGCAAAATTCTGAATTTTAAAAGTGCTTGAAATGGTCATAATTCGTTAAACATCAATTTTTAAATGAAAAATGATTAAGAAACCTTAAATCGAAAGCCGAATGAAAACTTTTCATAAAGTTTTTCATTTTCTTTTCTACGGATATAATTTTGAATTTTAATAAGAAAATAAAAATAAAAATAAAAATAAAAATAGAATACAAAAAAAAAAAAAAAAAATTTATTAAAAATAGAAGCAAAAAAGCAAAAAAAAATACCATGAGAAAAAGTAATGAAATTAAGAGCTTCAAAAGAAACTCACCATAAATGTGAGTGCTGGTGATACGTTTGTGTATGTCAAAAAAAGCACTTGTTGTTGGAAGGGAAATCTAACGGAAAAATGCAACATTGAACAAAATGCTTTTGGCCCTAATAACAGAACAACAACAACAACAACAGCAGCAGCGTATAAAACTATTTCAATGTAAACAACAGAAGCAACCACCACCATCACTACCACCATTACCTTTGCCATCACTACTATCATTATTAACTTTTTCAACTGTTGCAATAAAAATAACAACAACATTATTCTTATTATTATTATTATTGCTCTGACAACAAGCACTTAAAGAGGAAAATATTAAAAAACAAACTCAACATCAATACCAACAACAACAATTTCTTATCAAAAGAAAACAATTTCAAACGCAATAAATACGAAAAAAAATGCTTAAAAGAAGACATCGAAGTTAAAAAAGAAAATTTTTTATTCGAAACAAATATTTCAACTTTGTCTTCTTAAAGTGAACTTTTCATTATTATTATTATTTTTGTTGTTATTAACATTGCTGTCACTGTTACTACTACCAACACCAATACCAACACCAACACCACCATCGTCTTTACTCTCTCAAGCAGTCATTGCTATCATTGCTGCTGCTACAACAACAACAACACATACCGTTGCAAAGTCAACGTTAAAAAGTGTCTACGTAAAATGGAACCCTCATATGATCACGAACATCCACCGCCACCACCACCACCACTACATCATCATCAACAGCAACAACAACAACAACAACAGCAGCAGCAGCAACAACAACAACATCAACAACAACAACAACAACAACATCTACTAACAAATTACAAGTAATACAATATTTACATTTTTCCCATGATAGTTTATTTTTTATTTTCATTTTTTTTCTCTCCTTAATTTTAATTTTTATTATTACTTTTAATAGTACATGTATCTATATATGTACGAGTATATAGAGCCTAACTAAAATTTAAAACACTGTGCAAAATTTTATTAAATCAACACAAACTATCTTTCCCAAACGATGAAAGAGTAACGTCAATGCCTAACATGAAATGGCATTTCATATTATCCTCATGAACTATTATTCCTCTTTTATTGGTCAAAACCAGAGTGATGTCGGCCTGATGTGAGAGATTCTTGGGTCGATTATGGAGTGCAACTGAACTCCAGTTTAAATGTTAATCGTCAGTTACCGTTTGTAATAACATTTTTGACAACTTGTAACTCAACCAATCAGTTTAGTAGAAGAGTAAAAACACAATTCTGCAAATCAACCACTCAGCAAAATCTTTAAACCTAGCGTGGAGGCTTTATGTCAGCTCGCCACATATCAACCATTAGTGGTTTTGCATGTGTTTGACAAGTTACCTGGATAATTTTACGATAATTTACCTGGATATGTTAAGCTTTCTGTATATAAACATTTTATTTTTAAAATGGAAACTTTCGATCTCAGCTTGGGAAAGATTGGTAAATAAATTTACTTTATCATTCCTTTGTTGCGTTTGCCATGTTAGATAGCATCGTCCTGAAGTCGCCGTAGTCTAGTAGGTAATGTGTTGGCTTATTAGATGTAAGGCCACAATTCAAACCCCAGGTCAGACATCAAAACAAAAATATGAAAAAAAAATATTTCTGCAGTGACTTCCTCTCAAGAGATTTCTGGGAAATAAAATTGCCATGAAAAGTTTTTTAAAAATCTGTTGCTCTCGGAGTAAACTTTAAAAAGTATGTCCCACCGCTCATGGATAAAAGTAACATACACACACAACATGTGTGGTGTGAGAAGCGAGGTTGTAATCCTTACTAAAGGGTTGTAATGACCAATTATGTAAGTAATATTTAAGCTTTCGTTCGTATATGTATACCGATTATCAATATGAAATTCCATATGTTAAGTGCAGATGTGATATTCGGACTTCACAACTTTAATTTAATTTGCTTTCGATTATGATTAGCAGTAACATCTTCAGCACTATATATGTATACTATTTAGCCTAGATACTATGCAGCCTAGTGTAAATTCTTATACACAACGCAAGATGCCGATAACAAAAATTTTGTCTCGTTTAATTTGCGTTTTAGGAATTTCCATAAATCGTGTATTTAATTGAATTTAACAGAGTGTAGTTTATTACAGTGTTGGTTTAAAGTGCGGCTCGTTGTTTTATTTATAATTTGTTGTTTTTTCTCTAAGCAGCGTCTATCTCTTGTTGTTGTTGTTGTTGTTGTGTTTTGAGATTTACTCATATACTGGCAGCTCTAAATGTTGTTGCTATTGCCAGTTTCATCGTATTGTTGTTTTTGCATTTTAATTTTGAATCATACGTTGTTGTAGTTATTTTCGTAGCTTTTTTAATTGCAATTCTAGTTGGAACGTAGATACATATCTTTTGTAAAATAATAAACATAATAAATAAATAAATAGATGTTGACGTTTGTTCGGATGTGTGTGTGTGTGTGTGTGTGTTGTGAGTACCAGTGTGAACACATGCCTCATACACATGCCTCCCAAGTACCTGACGAATGCCAAATGCAAAGTGCAATTTCATTTTCTATCGATTTCATTTGCACACCGAGCGACTAGATACTACTGATTCATTATGCAGAATAATTGTTGATATGAAAATAATAAAAACAATAAATTATTTTAAGGAATAACAGTTTCAGCGACTTATTTTGCTATTTATTTGTAATTGTGCTTATCTCTGACTTTGTCTTTGTATTTGTTTATTTTTTATTTATTTATTAAAATATTTTTAATGAAAATTTTATGATTTTCCATGATACTTAAAAACTACATAAGAAACATTTTAATTTTGTATTGCCAATACCTCTCTTGAGTGCATATGGCTTACACAAAGCAATTCCATCTTATACGGTTGGCTATTGTTATTTTACGTCTTCGCATGTCCTTGCGCTGTCCTAGTTTTTGGAGAATCGAACGTCTTCAATTGTTATTTGGCCGACCACGGCTTCTCAAGCCTTGAGGGTTTTATTTGTCTTATTATGTTAGGTTCCTCGTTGGTAAGGTTTCAGTGATCAATGTTGCTGATGTTGTTAGGCCAGAAAATCTTACACATGAATCCTGAGGCACTTGTAGATGAAAACCTCTGCAGTTTTTGCGTGATCGTGTTCGATACTAACCTAGTTTCACTTCCGTACAACAGAGTTAATTTTCCTCTGGATATTTGTGAGTTTCTCCATATTGACTGTAAATTCTGTAGCCACTTAGGATAGGAGTTGTAGGCTACTACATGCATATAAGCTGTGTAACAGTACCTGCTTACACTTCCATTCAAAGAGCTGTTTCGGGTTCATTAGGAACTAAATCTGTGATTGACAAGAGGATGCAAGATATATTAACTGTATTGCCGTTCAAAAAATTTGAAAACAATTTTAATAGATTAGAGCGGCTTAACGATCAAACTACCCTGTATGGCCGTCTTAATACTACACCTTATGCTATAATAAAATGAAAATGAAATTTTTATATAAAATAATCTAAAGAACCGACAGAACCCACAGTTTAATTTCTATGCATGAAATAAGAAAACAATTAGAAAAATTAAAATTAAAAAAGGAAAAAATTGCAACATGAAGAGTAATTGCATGATTTTGCAATGCTGGAGTAGTTTTATATTCATTTTGTGTATTAAAAACAAAAGAAAAATTAACCACAGAACAGATGCATACATATACTTACACTCGATGTATCTAATGATTTTCAAATAAAACGTCAATTATTGCAAGATTTGAAAACTTTATTTCTTTACCAGCCACTAGCAGTCGTACGTACGTGTACATACAACAAACAATAGCGTGAGCATAAGAACTAGCAACCCTGCGTAAATTGCTTAAATCTAATGCAACACGGTGCAATACAATGCCATACAATCCAATGGGCAAAGAAGCAGGGCTTTAACCAAACGCTTTAGGAACTTCATCAACTTCAACATGATGTACGCTGAGACACAAGAGACAATGCGCAACGAATTTTGAAAACCTTTCAAAATGCCCAACCAACTAACCAGCCAACCAACATTTGGTGGTAGTTGCTGCCCGAATACATTGTTCCCCTGTGTAAAGTTGCTGTTACTGTCTATTATTATTGTTGTTGTTATTGGTATGGTCGCATACTTATAAGAAAAAAATGGAAAGAAAAACTGACGATGTTGTTGCCATTGCTGCTGATGTTGTTATTAATGTTGGGTTACAGAATAAATTTTCTCTCAAATATTTTCCTTTTTTTTTTCTTCTTGTTTTTGTTGTTTTCTTCTGTCTAATGTTAACGCAGTAAAAGACCCAATTCTCACAGCACCGCACATAGTCATCATAGTTAAGATGTAAATAAAAAAAAAATAAATAAAAAAAATGAAAATAAAAATAAAGTAAAAATAGTATAAATTTTGTATTTTTTTTTTTACATAAATAAACCCCAAGAAAATAATAAGAAAACATAATAATACAAAAATAATAATAATGAAAATGTTGTATTAAGAAAAAGATACAATACATATACAGTTACGAAGAAAAAAATAGCGTCACCTTCAACTTATATTGCATTATTTGGAAACAAAATACACAGACAATATGGTTTAATTTGTTTACGATTTTTATATATCTTCCTTAACGGCTGACTATACTTCTTAATTTTTAAAAATCCATTATTATTATGGTTTTAGTTACTTTAGAACCGCAGAAATCTTCTTCTCTCTCAAACGTTACGAAGAGAAGTAAACGCACAAAATAGTATAACGCGTTCAGGTGCGCGCAACGTGCTTTTCTCAAGATTAGTTTTTTCGATCTGGCGACCACGATTTAGTAAAAACTACTTGACCGATTTCAATAAAATGTTCCTAGAACGAGTAGTTCTTGCCCATACAAGGATATTTTTCAACACTTAAGATAGAAAATATAGGCGAGGATTGAAAACAGAAATCAAAACGCCATAATTTTGTTATTTTTAGATCGTTTCAAAACATTCCAGTTCAGGCTATAGCCAGTAATGTATTTTATAAGAATCCATTTCGATTTTTTCTTTCAAACCCTCCGAACTCCTCAAATCTTGGTCGTCCGATTTTGAGATGACCCTCTTTACTCTGCAGCCGAATTTCACCATAATTAAAAAAAAAGGAATTTATAGCAATCAAAAGCCTTTTTTTTAATAAATTTATCTTAGAAAAAAGATTACAAAGAGACCCGTAGGATCCTTAAAGTTTTAATGATGCAATCCTGAATTTTTGTGAAATTTCATAAATTGTAGGTTTTTTATAAGTGATTCTATTTTATAGCCCGTAACTGTGCATGTATGTATGTATATGTCTATTTATACAGACAATATCGTCGTATACAAGAGACAGACAAAGTTAAAGAAGAAAAACTAACAACAACAACAACAATAACAACAGCATAATAAAGTCATATACAGCCCAACAGAGTGGCAGTATTTCAAACAGATCATGAAATAGTAAATGAATGCTGTTGTTGCTGTTACTTTTATCATTTATTACACGAACCATGACATACATACGACGACGAACGCTAAGTAACTGAGTGTATATTTATGAATATTTATACAAAATCTTGTATATAAATAACATACGCATACATACATACATACATACATACTTAGTTACAGATATATGTATATACCCCGCAGTGTTGTGCTTATGTATATATATACATACATACATATCTACATCTATACATACATATATATTAACTAATTTACATACCATGTACAAAAATAGAAAAAACATTCAGATTTATTAATTCAAATACACTGAGAAAAAAAATCTGAAGTCATTTAAATTAGAAACCAAATCGTCGAAGCTTACATATGCAATATAAGGTGTAGTAAAGATATAAGGCAGATAAGGATTTTCAGATCAGAAGCCTTCATGAGTTGTGTATTTTCAGCTGTCGTTAATGCGAATGATTTTAACTGCTTCTCAGCCGATTGCTAACGGTATGTCATAAGGGATAGGATATTGGATTCCATCCATGGAGCTTGTCATTGAATAGTCAAATACGCAACTTTTGTTGCTGCTGGCTGGTCCGACTCGTTCGGACAAAAATAATAAAGTTTTGCCGTAACACTCCCATATAAAATATTTTCGATATTCACATTGAAAGTAAATTTTTAAAAACAAAATTTCTCTTAGTGGAATACTCTAGCTGGCTGACTGACTAACTGACTAGCTGCCTGACTGATTGAATGACAGAACTCAACACTCGCAAACGGCGATGATCTAAATTTGTTTTTGCATGAAACAAAAAAAAAAAACAAAAAAAAAAAAGATTTTCAAACACGTAAACGAATAAATCATCTCGAGTAATTTCGTTTTACGGGCTGTAAGTGTCTCTATTTTTAATACTTTCACCGGCCAGTTAAAAAAAAAATAATAAAATCAAATGAAATAAATACGTTACGATAAAAAAATAAAATAAATATTCAGCTTTTTTAAAAAGGAAACATTAATTATAATAAATTTTAAACGTCTTGAAAAAAAGTGGAATTTTTTAGAAGCATAAAGTTTTTAAATATGCTTATGACTTTGTAAATAGGCCTTCATTGCATAAATTAATAAACTCGCTCACTTGTATTCACTAACATTTTCGGTTATTTAAGAATAGTTTGAAACAACAATAGTTCAACAAATATGAGATGAACAACAATTAACAATTTATTCAATCTGTGGTTAATATTTTATTTGATATTTTCTGTTCTTGATTTAATTACTCAACTTTAGTTCTCTAAAATGTGCTATTAATCAAGGAAATAAGTTATATTTGTGTAAGATAATGTAAAAAGTAGACGCTAACCCGTGATTCAAATTCCAGCTGGATTTCCTTTCAGTATTTTTCTGGAAAAACTCTTGAGAGTTAATAAAATTGCCATGAAAAATTTTTCAAAAGTCTAACGTTTAAAGTCGACTTTATAATTGTCGTAATTCTGACTAAAGGATGTTAATGATCAATTAAGTATGTTAAATAAGTAGAAAATGAATGACGTCTATAGACGTATATTGTTTGTGTTTGCAGATGCAAATGGCGTCTATGAACGTTCATTGCATGTGCTTGCAGATACAAATTCTTGGGTTATCTACACAGTGCATATGTTTAATAACAACCGCTATCAAAATTGCCCATGATTTGCTGTTTCCATAGACTTTTTATATTTTCAGCTCCCGCCCTTATCTTTTCATCTTTATTGCTGTAAAATCTCGCTCATTTACTCCCTCAATACTGAGTCAAATTATTTTATCTAAATGCTGTTATCTAGAGTGATCCAATCACACTTATAAAGGGTTTTTCAATTTTTTGTTTGTTTAAAAAATAAATCTACGGTAGTAAGCAACTTTATTTCCATTGTATCCTTGCCATTATAAGCAAATAATACAAAGGCATTTAATGATCGCCCATTTGAGGCGTTATCTCGACTTGATAAAAATTGGTTTTCCAAAGTTTTAACGTTAGGGAATTATTCGCAACTCGATATTTGTTGTAGCCTCCCATAAAACCTTTGATCGTAAAACAAAATTGTCATGAAAAAGCTTCTTAAGTTTGTCGTAAAACTGTAGATCCCAATACTCTAGATGAAATTAACACACGGCATTGTCGGTATGGGAAGATAGTTCATAATCCTGAGGCGAAAGACTGTCATAATTCTACAAATTTGGATTATCCATCGCACTTTCTCTAACAGAAGCTATATTTTAGGCTGTGCATACATAACGATGATGTATAGATCTGGTCACATCTGTAACGATTCCAGTCTTTTTAAATTTCTTTTAATCTTGTCAATTTCTTGCACAATAGGCCGATTATGCAGACCGTACTTAATGCATAACGCTCGAAAATTTACTACGATTATATTCACACACTTTTGTAAAAAATTGTAAGAATTTTTAAGCGTTCTTTGGTAGGTAATCGTAATACATACTCGTAATTGGTAACATTTTCACTAAATAAATAGCACTGTGCTATTACTTTTATCGTATCTGTATCGATTATTCTATCATTGTGAATGTAACCGTAAATTGTCCTCGTATGCAAATACGTTTAATTGCGCTGTGATTTTTTGTTTTTGCTTTTTTTTCGGCGTTTTTCTACGTTAATGACAACGCTAATGAAGACAGCAAGTAACACAGAGTAAGAAGAAACAAAAAACGAAAACAATGAAAAAAATATTTACGTACACACACACACACACGCACAATTCACATACGAAAACAACAACATCGTTGATGAATGCTAAATACATACGTGCATACATATAATGGATGCTGCTGCTTATTGGTGGCTTAAAAGTGGCTGGCGCCAAAGGTGTTTCACTTCTCTAAAAAAAAAGGTTTCCGAAACAGAACACAGTTCAGCTCATGTTCAAAATACCGCAACAACATACAACGACATGCACGTGCAACATAGTTTGCCTGCTATCCTCTAAACACAGTCTCTAGGCCACAATACAACAAACGTTAGTCAAAAGCAGTGAAAAAAGCTATGCTTATCAGCATCCCCCAGTGTGTGTATCTATTTATTTAGCCACCACTATACAAAGATCTGTTTTCAAGTAGTGCTAATGGCTATTGCTGATGCTTCTCTTTTGCCTGTCCATACATATTGTAGATTTTAATTTTTGTTATTGTAATACACACACACACACACACAGAAAGATACCAGATTGACTGGTTTTTCTTATTTCAATATGCCGTATGCCGTATGTAAACAATCTGTGCTTATGGTTAACAATAACAACAGCAATGTGTAGAAGAAACAAAAAACAAAAGACTGAATATATGCTTTTTTTTTTTTTTTGAATAACACTCACCATTTGGCCCCAAACAGCCAATGAAGTGCAACTAGAACCATAAAATGTATTTTGATTATGTGAATGGACACACCCCCAATACAATAATAACAAAATGGTTTCCGTTATAAATGAGTACTAAAAAATGTATATGCGTATCTGTGTAAGTGTTGTAACTGGTATTCTTAGTTGTTCAGCAGCAGCATCATCATCAAAAAAAATTATCAGCGTATACATACATATATACATATATATATGTGTGTGTATTTATTTGTTTTGTAATGGAACTCTGAATGCCATCACCATCATCATCATTATCATCATCATCGCCGTGTAAAGATGAGTAACAAATTATAAGACAAATTGGCGTTAATATTGTGTAGTTGTCAACACAGTCATTCCAACATGATTTGAAAATAAAAACAAGACAAAACCACCGAAGTTGAAGTCGAAGTCGTTCAGTATTGTATTCTCTGCGATTAGTTTTTTGTTTGTTTTTGTTGTCGTTTGTTTTCAATTGTTTTGGAGTCCGAATCCATTCGGGTTTTTTTTCCTTGCCATCTCTATTGTTTTCTATGGGGTTCTATGGAAAAGAAAAATAACAACAAAAATGGTAGTGAAATTATGTTAATCTGTCGTGTTTTGTTTGAGTTATGCATTCTTCTTCTGTATCATCATCAAATCAATACATATTTCTTTTTAGTAGAGCGCGAGCGAATTATAATGAATTTTGAGTGTGTTATTGTATTCAAAAAATATTTACACATTCAGTTTTAAGCATTTATTGATGTTTTATTAAAATGTTAAAAAAAAACAACATAAATTAGAACAAGTTTCAAACTGCTTACATTACATTTACATTTTAGAAACCATGCTCCACCAAGATATTTATTCTGGCACATTTCCGTTTCAATAAAGCTTCAGATTTCGTTTTTTGTTTTCACCTTTGACCCTACGGTCGAGTGTTACTTGAAGATCGACGAATCTAATTGTTTTCTTCAATTGAGCAAATTCTGTATATAAATTTGGTTTTGTTTTTTTTTACCGATGACTTACTTTTTTGGTCTAAGGTTTACATTTTTTGGTCGGTGACTTGCGCTCCCTTTGGTCGATGACATGCATTTTTTGACAATAACTTGAATTTTTTAGTTGATGATATGCGTTTTTTTTTTGTCGATAACTTGCACTTTTTTGGTCGATGGCTTGCATTGTTTTGTCGATGAATTGAAATTTTTCGCATTTCGCTCAGCCGTAGCGAAAACTGTTTTGGGATCCTTGATTCCAAGGCAATACAGTCCACTATTACATTCCTATTTACCCTATCATTCTATTTTTGTTCGATTTTGACCGATTTATACAGAGCACTTTTTTTTCGCTCATATTTCTATTTCTCCGGTCGTTAATAATGCCTAAATGTAACAAAAATTGTTTTAACGAGTCCACGGGGATTAATATCATTTTTTATCCAAATTTATACGATGTATGGAAGGGTGTATTTGGTGAAAAAACTTTCAATTTGATTATCTATGATGAGCAAACAGTTTCTTTTTGTTGGTTTATTTTGTTGTAAAATTCAAAGATTTGCTTTCATTTTATTCACATGGTTCAAACACTCTACTCAGGCATTAACGAAACGAAATATAAAATATTTCTTCGGAAATTTATTTTTAACTGTTTTTGGCAAAAACTCTAGGAGTAAAATAAAATAGCCATGAAAAGTTTCTTAAAAAGTTTCGGGCAAAAACTCTACGCGTAAAATAAAATAGCCATGAAAAGTTTCTCAAAAATCCAAAGTGCAGAGTAAACTTTAAAATTTTATGTATTGCCATTCGTGAATAAAATCAACACACATTCCACATGGGTGGTGTGAGAATCTAGGTTGTAATCCTGAATAATGACCAATTAGTAAATAAGGTTTAATAGTAGAAAATTAAGAAGAAGAAAAAACTTTAAATAATGAACGTTAAACAGCCAGCATTAAATGTTAATGATAAGCCTCAGTTGGCAGTTATAATTTATTACAGACGTGCTTTAAATGCTTTCTTCAATAATAAAAAAATGCATTAATTTTTTTTTGTTTCTATTTCAATATTTATAAATACCAATACCGACATTTTTATCATATTTTAAACGAATCGTTCCAATTATTGAAATTTATTTTTACTGCCTTAAAAATAATGGCCAGTGGAAAGAGGTTTTTCATCCATCCATTTGCAAGCTGTAGAAAAAAAAAAAGAAGATCAGAAATGAATCTAAAAAAACTGAACTAAACAACAACAACAACACCAGCATCAACTGCCGTAACCATAGCATTGCAACAGCATCAATTGCTTGCCATTATTGGCGATGATATAAATCTCTTTTGCCACTGTATGTTGCTGCAGTTGCTTGGTTGGTTGGATGGTTGGTTGTGGCCGCTGCTGGGATGCAAGCAATAATAAACGAGTGCGAGAAGAGTATAAGTATGTGATGCCGCATACTTCACTATTCGTATGTAATCGAACGAATATGAATATGGTGCAAATCGAATCTCGAATTGTTTGGAATTAATCCAGGGCCTTCTTAAAGAAGAGAGCATCAGCATATGAAGGAACATGTATATACTCCCGTACGATGTTGTTACTCATCGTTATTATCATTGTACCCTTTACGTTGTACAATCATACTCATACTAACGAATCGATCGGAAAGTAAAAAGGGACGTGTTAAAGCCACTTCTCATGAAATATGCTAAAGCCTTGACACTTTTCTACCGGTTTCCTACCGATCGAACTAAAAAACCAAAAAAAAAAAAAAATTGAGAAAATATCACAAGGTATGGTAAGGTATTGTATGGTTTGCTATGGAACAAGAAGTAGTGCTTGCTCTGTAAGCAAAACGAGTAAAAATTTATTTCGCCTTTGCGATACACGGTCATGACGACCAAATTCAAGTGGAACTTTGTTTTTTTTTATGCGACAATGTGCCATCGTATTGAAATAGTTATAGAAGAGAATGCTGTTGTTGTCGTTGTTGTTATTATTTTTTTTTTTCTTCTCATTTCTGCCATAAAGTGTGGCATCTTGATGTCTCCTACCAATAATGTTTTTCATATGCAACAGCAACAGCAGCAGCAGCAACAGTAACAGCAATGTAAAGTAGCTGAGCAAAATCATACCATATGATCCATACTCACCAATACCGAAATATACAGTGGTGATTATCGGATTCGCACATTTTACGTGTATAATATGCTGCACTGAAAATATTGAAGTATTATTTGAATCGGCTTAAAAGTCTCTTAATTTTATAAATTGGAATGTCATGATGAGCATTTTTTCACCCTCTCCACTGCTTCTTCAAATCTTTATCTCTCTTTCTCCTTTTCACAATGGCTTCTGGACACTATTTTCCATATGACACATGCCCGGAGTCTGGGAATAGCTTATCACTACTTCTGTGGAATCTGTAAGAACAAGAGGAGACCACAGAATATCTTCTTTGTTCTCATGTTTGTGCTTTCTTCTGAAATCAATAACTTGAGTACCCAATATTTATTAACTGTACATATCTAGCCTAATATTATTTAAATAAAAACCACAATTGAATAAAACTCTCGAGATGACTGACAAATACCAACCAGGAGTATGACGGAATAGCTAATATCGGTGTTACAATGGGACCAAGTAATGCGAATGTGCTAACGTAACGTTCAACACTGTTTACATCATTATATATGCTTGATATTTCCAAATGTGTGTGAGTGTATAAAAGGTGGGCCAACACATGGACTGAACACAATGATGACTGCATTGCTGCATAACAATATGGTCGTCAGTTTTGCAAAATGAAAATGAAGTACAAAAGGACAAAAAAAAAAATAAAAAAAAGCACAGAATCCTACAGAAACAGGCCGACAACATGGCTAGTTAAGAAGGCAAATGTGCTGTTTTAGTCTCTTTATTATTATTATTTTTTTGTTTTTGTTTGTTTTTCTTTGAATATTTAAACAGCCTTAAAACGATGATTTCATATTGACAAACATAAATTCGAAGAATTACAAACATAAATTGGAAGTACATACATACATACATAATTGGCCATTACAACCCTTCAGTCAGGATTACGGCCTAGCTTCTCACATCACTTATGTTGTGTGTGCTAATTTTATACATGAGTGGCGGGACCTACAGTTTAAAGTCGACTCCGAACGACAGATTTTTTTGAGAAACTTTTCATGGCAATTTTATTTACTCTCAGAGTTTTTGCCAGAAATCTGCTGAGAGGAAGTCGCCGAAGAAATATTTTTTTCATATTTCGTTTTTGATGTCTGACCGGGGATTCGAACCCTGGCCTTTCGTCTAATAAGCCAACACACTACCTACTAGACTACGGCGACTTCAAATTCAAATTGGAAGTTATGTTTGTAAATTACGTTTGTCTGTCAATATTTTGTAATTTATGTAATATTGTTTAGGATTCTTGTAGTCGCCGTATTCAAGTAGGCTCTGTGCTTTCAAACGTTTTACTTGTTAAAAAATATATGCTCAAATTATGAGTTTTTGAGTAACACCACTTTCACTTGATGTGAAACTAAAAAAATCATTCTTTAACTCTTCTGACTTTAGAAAACTAGAAGAAGAAGAAGAAGAGAAAAAAAAAAGAAAACAAACGTCAGTTTAACACACAACAACCAACCAAATGAGCTGCCAAGTTTAGAACCATAATGTGTGTACGTGTGTGTCATATACTATACGTATGGGTAGGTAGTACGAGTTATAATATTCAGTTTGGTGGACCAGATTTAGAATATGCAACATTTCTTAAAGATGTTGACATTTTACAGCTTTGAAAAAATACGTATACCGACCGACTTTGTTTGTTGGTTGGCGTTTTCTTGTTTTGTTTTTTTTTTTGTTTTTTTTAATTTTTAAAACTTAAGCCTGCCAGCCTGCCTACTCTCTTGCCTCCCCTAATTTTCGTTTTTCAAATGAAACAGTTTTTGGGTTCTGCTTAAACGTACAACTTTGTCCACCACTCTACTACTGTTGCTTATGCTTTTTTATTTGCTTTTTTTTTGTTTGTTTGTTTTGTTATTATTGTTGTTGTTGCTGTTGATTTTTTAAATCCTCGCTCATACATATGTGTATGAGCTTTGCGGTGCATTAATCCAAAAAGTACTTCTTTTTTTCTTGTGTGATTTTATTATTGCTGTTGTTGCTGTATGTCACATTATGCGGTAGCGCGCGGTGCCCTATTTTAAATCAACCAACACAGCAACACACAAACCCACGTACATATACCCCCAGACTGTGACATACTCTGCTTACATTTTCCACAACTCCGCATATAGAATCCAAGTTAGGGAAACTGTTGAGTTACCCGTTGCTCTGTTACGGTTACTGTTTGTGGGTACTGACTTTTTTCATTGCTGTTATTGTTGTTGTTTCTGTTTTGTTAACTTATTCTTATGCCAAGAAACTGGCAGGCAAAAAGGGTTTACCACATAAATAAATACATTCTTAATCATATATAATCCAACAATAATAATAATAGTACTGACCAAAAGTAGACGTACATGATATATGATCGGTTGATATTTTTTTTTTAAAGATATAATTATGAGGCGTAGGAAATGAAATGAAGGTATGATCCCATGCAGAGAAGAGTCCATCAACCAATTTTTTGAAACGACCATAACAAACTCATAACAACTTGAGACACTATCCATGTTGTGCGTATTAATTTTTATCCATGAGTAGTAGGAACTGCAGTTTAAACGTCGACTGCAAACGACAGGTTTGAAAAGCTTTTTAATGGCAGTTATTTACTCTCAGATTTTTTTCCAAAAGACACAGAGAACACTTGTTTTGTGCATGACTATGAAGCTATTAAACATCAACGCATCAAGCGAAGTACATTCTTTATTCGACACACATTTTCAATTGCCTCTAAACAAGAGCGATCCTGATAAGGGAAAAACTATTAGTACTTTAAAATTGAATAAATGCGATCTGGGTAAGCTAATGAGCACATTCACGCGATACTCCGCCTTATACGTATCCCTTAACTGTATAGGAATGATTTAAAACAATGTATCAAGTGCCACCTAGGCAGATTTCCCCGTGCTTAAACAATATGAGATAAAGAATAATGAATTTATTTCTACTCTACTAGGTACACTGTAGAGAAAATTTTGATTGTAGTAATGTTAATACTTGTATTCCACAATTCAAATTTTGTACGTAAATTTTTTCTTTACACTGTACTTAAGCTGAATAGCTCTTATAATCGCACATAATCCACACAAACAAATGTTTGCAATAAAATGTCACAGAGCTCCCAATAAATTATCAAATTCTGGCTCATATCCTTCTGTTCTTCGTATTTTATTTTGTTTTTCTAAATAAATTACCAACAGTTACCGGCCGCTTGGTTTAACCTGGGCTACTTACTATAAAGACCGTAATCGTGTGTTGGGGATGCCATAGCATTCAACAGTCTATCCAGACATATTCATACATACGTTTGCATTCATACCGACAACTTATGTATGTATGTATGTATGTATGTATGTATGTACATATGTAAGCACATCCGAGATAGGCAATAGGCAACCAACAATATTTACTGTTTGAGTATTTCACTCTCTATTGCCACACTGACTGACTGACTATTTATTTGTTTCAACGCTCCACTCAAAATCTGTCTAGTCGTATATACGTACATATGTATGTATGTTTGTATGAAAGTGTAAATCTCTAGATAATTAACTATTTAAGTACGTGGACGAATGAATGAATGAATGGAGGAATCTTGATATTTTCTACCAATAAATGTGTCGGGTATGCATTCCATACTGAATACCAAATGACTATTCGTCACTGCATTCTCTTCATTCAAATGCTGCCGCACAGTCCAGTCCAGTCTTTTAACTCTCTTTCGCTTGTCGCTTCAACTATTCAAGACCATCAGTGGTAATATTATAGTAGGCAGCAGCAGCATCATCATCATCAGTATGTTTAGAATGAATGTTTATTCGTATTGCGGTATGGGAAGGACGATAATATTTATTCTACAAGTTATTTTTGGTAAATTCCAAGAAAGCGTTTTTAGTTCGAAAAGTGTCGACGAATTGTGTCGCATTTGAAAGCAAAACGTTCATACGGTGTACTACTCGCTTTAAATAAGAGCCACCATCACTAGTCAGTTCTTCTAGTTGTAGGTGATCGCATAATGATCGTCAAAATTGACTCAGAGTAGAGTTGCCAACGTTGTATTTATTTAGTGAAAAGCTACGCTGTAATGCTGACTGAGGCTTTGTAACCAAGTGAGTTTAGTGAAAGGTTATAGGGATCAACCAAAGCGATAAATCGTATTACCAGTGGTGAAGTTGCTTTGAAATTTTGTTATAGCCCGACTGAGATTAAGCCCCTAACGAATATATTTTCAAGGTTTATCCTCAAGGATATTTCGAATCGTTATAAGATAACTTATATTGGCTACGGGGCATAGATTGTCAGTTAAATTGGACATTGAGTACTCGTTTCAAAGGACGGCCCAATGACCGTGACAATAAAAGGTGTATAATATTGCTATATTCTGCCTGTATGCGTGAACTTAGACAGTGGCAGTATGTTTGTGCAAGCTATTGGCTTCCTATATAAAAGAGGTGTTCCTAAATGATAAGCGCACAACATTGGTCTTCTATACTCCAACATATGGCATTTTGAGGTCAAGACAACTAATTATGAATAAGGTCTTTATAGCTTAAAGAGAACTGAATGTCGATGCTTGAAAATGTAACAAATTCTTCTATCGGGTTCAATGCTCGTAAATAGCCAAATAGTTAATGACAGCAGTCACTTTGTTATGTTTTAAATGACATTTTTTAAAGAATATTTAGAAGTCTTAAAGGCATTGTAAACAGTTGTTGATATTTTTAACATTTTCCCACTATTATTTGAATTTATATTGATTTTGCCTTCTAATGGATGCTAGTAGTAGTTCCAATTTAAAGAGAAACAAATTATAATTTGTAACAAAATATGGCAACCCTAACAACGATAAAATTTACCCACTTCTGTGCTGTACTGTTTATTCGGTAGATTAAGGATCGATGATCGTTGGATGAAATCGTTTGCCTGGTTATATCGATCGCTGCCTGCCTGCCTGTGTGTGTCGGCAAATACTGCAGCGGTAAATTCTTTGATGATGACAATAGCTGCACGCGCCCAATTTACATTTACCAGTTCAGTGTCTACCGAAAACCAATGTTAAGCGAATTTTTCCTTTAACCAACCCATATATTCTATCGTCTGCTGTTACTGCCGCCACAGAATTGTCTCTTGAAACAAACAAACGAACGAATGAACGAACTTAAGAATGGACAGACATTTAAAGGAAACTCAAGAATTGTGGTAGCAAAAGTCACAAAAGTACATACGAGTAAATGATGGTAAATATGATTCTTTTATAGGCAGTCTCTCTAGCTGGCTGGCTGGCTGGCTGGTAAACTGATTGCATCCGTCGTTGCTTTGTTGGTTAGTAGTTGTTCGATGGTTGTTGGATGGTAGTGCTAGAAGTATTTGCACAGTTAAAGCAAGACACTTGAATTTGCTTTTATTATTTTATAAACATTTTCTTGCTGTTGTTGTTGTTGTTGTTGTGTTTTAGAATTTTTCTCGTTCAATTTCAATATTTAAGGATAAACTGTCAATATGTCTACTTTAAATACATATATTTAGTGAACCTATAAATCGTTAACTGTCGTCAGTTGCCACGGTTTTTAAATTTTTTTTTCTCCTATCCTGTTCTACTTTGTATTTTGGTTTCATTTTGTTATTTTTTGCTTCTTGTTGTGGGTTTTTTAGGACAAAAAAATTTAAATTTTAAAATCAAAAAGAAAAAAAAATTCATAAGAAATTTATATTAAATAAGTTTTCTTCGCCTTGTTCCTTGTTTTTTATTTTAATTTGTTTCATTTTTAGTTCAAAAAAATATAATTCACCACTGAATCGTACACCTGAATATAACAGCTCAGCCGATTTGCATGATCATGCCGACGGTCGTCTATTACATGAAGCGAACAGTGAAACATCTTATCAGTATCGCCATGGTAGCGAACATTCTTCTTCGAGTCTACATTCACCTGCCATTCATCATTCAACCTCAACTTCCCACACGACACCCACCCACAACAATAGCTACGATAATGATCACTTGACCGATGGGGCTACAGCCGGCACATTGCCAATAAACTCTCAATGTCACAATTCGGTGATTATAACGAACTCCTACATGGGTAATACGCCAACCCCACCGCCGCCCCATTCCGCCGTCTCTTCCTCCCAGCAGCATTTAATCTCTTCGAATATGTCACCGTCACCGTTACTTACAAATAGTACCTCATCGACCATGTTGAACAAATATCTTTCCCACCCCAATATGATGAGCGTGGCCATGTCATCCGATACGGAGGAATATGGCATTGGTCCTTCTGGATCAGGAATTGGCATGACGGCTGGTATTGGTTCCGGCGGTCCAGGGATTATAGATGGTTCTATGTGGGCTTACGATTACAAGGGTGAAATATGTGCGGCGAACAGGAATTTCTTAGATCGCCATAAATTAGTCAATGAAGTCAAGTTTCGTGCTGTCGGCAGCAATCAGTCCAAATGTGCCAAAGAAGCTAGAATACGTAGACCCATGAATGCATTTATGGTGTGGGCAAAAATTGAACGCAAGAAATTGGCTGATGAAAATCCAGATTTACATAACGCCGATTTAAGTAAAATGTTGGGTAAGTTTCTCTCGCTCTTTTTAGTTTTTTTTTCTTTCCATACAACTTGAAAGTTTCTCGTTTCTAGGGAAAAAATGGCGCTCTTTGACCCCACAAGATCGCAGACCCTATGTGGAGGAGGCCGAACGTCTTCGGGTTATACATATGACCGAACATCCCAATTATAAATATCGACCTCGACGAAGGAAACAATCGAAATTGCGTACGTTGCAAACTAACGGCGTGTCGAAAGATCAAAATGGTGTTGCCAACACCCAAACAACGGGTGGCAAACAACCTAATGCGAAATCATCCTCAACACCTCCTTCGAATTCGCTTTCATCAGGTACTTTCGACACAAATTCGAATCAACAAAGGAACTCTACACCTCAAATTCATACTCCAACCAATTCGTCACTCTACGAACAAACTTTACGGCCCAGCTATTCACCCAACTCTTTGGATTGTTACAGTAATCCTGATATGACGGACAATGCAGACTTCCTTTATTGCCCTCCATCACATGGCGTCGAATCAGCGCCTATCACCGAACAACAGCACAGCTTTGTAGGAACAGAGCAGACAACTAATGGTACCTCATATAAAAAGAATTGCTCAAGAACTTCAGCAGCAGGACCGATTGGTAAAATCCAAACCCGTACAAGATCGTTAACAAGTGGTAATTCGACAGCAGGGCATAAATTGAGTCACAAAGATCATGATAAAAGTAAAGAAGGCGATACTTTAAGATCAGCGTATCCCTTGGCGGCTACGTCCTTATCGTTAGTGGCTGGTAGAGGCATGTATGTTACCTGTACAAATCGAGGACTCTTGGATCATGGCCACTCAGTAAAGGGCACTTTTTATCCTCCAGTCTCTAGCTTAGATGGCGATAAAATACACACTAATACTAACACAATAGCTTTAAGCTCTGCCAGTGGACTTGGCTCCACTTTAAATACTACTACGTACTCCGCTCACCAGACCAGTTCACATCAGCAGAGTGATTTAAATTTCTCCCTAGAAGCAGCTCGTATGTCACAAAGTGGGTCTTGTACTGGAGATTATTTAGTAGCTTCGAATGCCTATAATCCCAATGCTGCCTATGAGGATTATTTGCGTTACACTACAACTGCAGCAGCACATACTCCAACATTTTCCGATAGCGATTACACTGGTTTACCCAGTGATAACAATGTCGGTGGCGTAACCAACGAAGAAGACACTCACAAGAATGCCAAACAAGCCAAATATCCTGACTCTAATCATAATTATGATAGTTATGAAGCATTTAATCCCATGGTTGTGTCAACTACATCAACAGCAGCAGCGGGAAGCAGTTATTACACCCAACTACCGTATACCTTGGCTAGCCAATCATTTCCACTACAGCTTACTTTACCCATACAACAGTCTCCCATATCGGCGGGAGTTTATGGTCAAGTAACACACAATCAAAATCAAAGTTATCTGCACTACAATCATTATAGCCCTCAGTTAGCAACTCAAATGCCCCATTTAAATGAGGGCAGCAGTTCCCCCTCTCAAATGGGTCTAATGTCGCAAGCATCTCCTTCACCGTTGGCAGCTACTTTGGTTCAGTCTTCGCCCTATTCAACTCACTCACATCCCCACCATCATCATCATCACTCCCATCATCCGCAAATATTTGGCAGTGTTCCCAATACGCCTGGAGTGTTAGGAGTCGGTGATATTCTACTTGACTCACGGCGTGATGACGAAATCAGCAATATATTGGCGGGTGTTAGGAAAACCTGCTACAGTAACTAGCTGTACATTAACGCGGAATCTATGTATGTAACACAGTTCATTTCTAATTATAATTTTCTTTTTATTTTTTAATTGTATTTTAATTGTATTTTTGAAATTTAATGGAATTCTCTTTCTATTTTAATTAAATTCGTCATACATGGTACACATATTGTTTATTTAACGAAATGTTTCCTTCATCATTATTCAGTTCTAAATAGTAATCAATGTAAATAATCCTGTAGAATATTTAAGAAATTTCATAAAATAGAATATTATGAGTACATAATGCAATTTAAAAAGTACATACATATATGCATAAATACATACATACATATATATATATATATGTGTACATACATAATTAGATGAATAAAAACAAAAATGAAAATGAATAAGTTTTTAAAAGCTCAATACTCAATACATTTAACGGCCATTTTGGATCATGTTATCTAGGGTAAGTAGTGTACAACCTAACCTTCTCGGTATAAACCTACATTTTACAAAGTTTGTACAGTCTTGTTCGGTTTTTGAGATAAAAATATTGCCGCATTAAAGAAAAAGTAAAACTTGCCAATTAGGCGGGGTTTATTGCAATTAGATTTGCTTTAGATTTGTCCGTAAAGCCTTAAAAGTTTCACGATTATTTAAATTCGTACTCTATGCTAGCAACTCAAGGGTTCGACATAAGATTTTCTGTTCGCACTGCTGTATACCAGTACTTCTAGTTCGACAAACGATTCGCAGGAAAGCATGTAAAGTGTCATCGAAGGATTTTCACAGTGTGCCTCCTTAGCACATCTGTAGGTCATTATATTTGGAGAATATTTTGAAGGCAATTGTTTAATAATAATTTACAGTTTTTCCTTTTTACTTTTGACCGGGTACTGTAGACTCGAAGTACACTTGTTCAGAATGGGTATGGTATTGCTCTATACATTGTTATATAGTTATATCGATCGTTATATGAATAGATTTTACACACGCATTCCTTGTTATGTATCGGTACAATAAGACATATCACATTATGATAATGATTATAAACAATAATTGAAAAAAAAAAAAATAAATCCGAGTTGGGGAAATCAATTTAACATGAACTCTTGAAATATTTTCTGCGGAGCTGTATATATATTTCGATGTTTCATTCAATTAAGCCTTGATATACAACTTCCGATGTAAATTACGCTGAAATATAAACATTTTTATCAAAATCGGTTTGTGTAAATGGAAACCTGTACACCATTTCCATTCGAAATGATAAAAAAAGAAAATATTTTTTAAAAATTTTTTTAAACTAAATTTTTAAACTTTTCTAAAATAATTCCTTCATTGTGAATGATTTTGTTTGTGACACAAAAGTAAGCAACCCTTAAACCCCATCATAAATCTGAATGATAAGGAAGCGCTGGTGGACGCAGTCGCAGGAATCTGCATGTAAAATGGAATAAAAGATAGTAAGAAAAAAGAATAAGAAGAAGAAGAAGAAAAAAAGGAATAAAAACCAGAAGACATTCACATTTAACACTAAAATTTTTTGGCGTTCGTTACTTGTTATAACGTTACATAAAAAAGTAAATTTTTATAAAAAAAAGAAAAAAAAAATAGTTCTTGGTTTTTTGTTTTCATAACCATGAGAAAGAATAATGAAATAAAATAACATTGTAATTGATTAATTAATTGATGAGAATTATAATTTGTTTTTTTATACGTTTCCATTACAGTTTTAGTGTGTGTTTTTATAAGAGATTCGATTGTATGTCCCTCATTGCGTAGAATATGTATCGATTTCTGCTGTGCACCAACACCATGAACATTTTTTACTAGACGAACTTAAGAAAATTCACTTGATGGGCCAATGGAAGATAAAAAATGTATAACAATCTCAAAATTGTTGATCAAATTGTTGGTGCTGCTTTTGATTTAGAAAATCAAAAATAAGAAAGACAAAAACCGCAATTTGAATTTGATTTGTATTGGAAAATGCAAAATTGCAAAATTTTTTGAATGTTTTTGCAAGAAATTACAACAAAATTTTCACTTCAATTATTACCGCTTGCAGAACTGACTGAACTGAAAAACGTACACAGACAAAATCGATAAGAAATTCACAGCATCAGACATTACATTGCTTAAGAAATCCTTAAGATTCCTTAGCACACTAACTTTTATGCTTTGTGTTGTACATAACCTTAAAAAAATTTTATAAAAAGTAACGACAAGAAAAAACAGAATAAAAGAGAAGGAAAAAAACGATAATTTGGAACTAGACCATCGCCACCTTCATTGCCATCATAATTCCTGTTGAAAAGAAAGCCAAACAAGCATTTTATTTTTGTATTTGAAATTTAAAGAACAACCAACCAATCAACCACCTAACCAACATCAACTATTACGTCTCATTACAATGGCATTTTTAAATAAAATCAAATCGACCTCTTCACAATTACCACCAATAAAAAATATTCTTAATGTAGCAGTCCAGACGGCCCGTCAACATATGCCCGATA
Organism: Sarcophaga bullata; assembly: GCA_005959815.1. Classification (NCBI taxonomy): domain Eukaryota; kingdom Metazoa; phylum Arthropoda; class Insecta; order Diptera; family Sarcophagidae; genus Sarcophaga; species Sarcophaga bullata. The sequence continues at coordinate 929,336 of QOCX01000002.1, forward strand.
AGAAGGACTATGAACAGCCAGGTGGAGTCAGCAGCAGCACAATGGCACAATCACATCAACAACCGGCCATGGAGCCAAACGATGCACAGGCTATGTATCAGGGCGATGAAAATACTTATGGCACTGGTAAGAAATTAAATTTCAGTATTTTTCCCTTTTATGTCCTAATGCAAGCAAATTGTTTTGTATTTGTTGTCAAATATTTACAGCAGACAAACCAACAGAATTGAATCCATTTCGAAATCCTAGTAATTGGGCGGACGATGTTGATGGCAGTGATTTTAATAAAGGTGAAGGTTATCAGACTACCTCCTTTGTAGCCAACGAATATGATGGTCAATATCAACAGGGTGGATTTCGGTAAGTATGTAGGTAGTCCTTATCTTTATTCATTTACACCAAATATCAACATAGTTTGCTAGTAAGTGGTTATCATAACACGTTTGGATAGTTTTTGGCTAACAAGGGAGATATCTAACAATAGTTTCAAGTTTACAAAAATTATCTAAGTAATGTAGTCTAATGGAATCATAATATATTAATACGATGTAGTTTGTGTTGTATCGCAAATATTCTTGTTTCTAGGCAGCAAAAGATTCAAAATTAACGACTCAAGCTAAATTCTTACTCATCGTCATGTGGAGGATGACGATTATGCCTAATTTCTCCATAAAACCATACCAGGGGTGAACAAACTAACTGATATTCCGAGTCATTTTTTAAAGTTTGAAATTTTTCGAATGGAAAACCTGTAGAACTTTGTTAGAATTCGTATTATTTATATAGACTTTATAAATGGACTCTAGGAATGACACCAAGGCGAAACACAAGTTTGCCAACAAGTCTACGTACAATTTTAGTGTCGTTGTCACAGATTCCCCATCCCATAGAAGGGACTAGTTTAGGTGAGATGACGAACTCCACGGAGTTAAGGATGTGCTCCCATTTAGGTCAGCGCTTAGTCTAATTGTGATACCACAAATTAATATCCAACCCTGGGATAATAATACATTCCTTCAAGGAAACCAATTAAAAATTATTTTTTTCTTTTTGTTTTTTTTTTAATTTTTAATTTTTAGACAAGGCAGCGTTGCATCCGAAGGCAGTTCGTTTGTGTGCGAAGGTGAAGGTGGTGGTGGTCAGAAAATCGATGAAATGCAAGCAGCCTGGAATGTTACCAACGCCATACAAGGTATGTTTATAGTGTCCCTACCATTTGCGGTACTGCATGGTGGCTATTGGGCCATTGTGGCCATGGTGGGCATTGCTTACATTTGCTGTTATACGGGAAAAGTGTTAGTACAGTGTCTCTATGAGCCAGATCCAGCTACCGGACAATTGGTGCGTGTGCGTGATAGTTACGTTGCCATTGCGAAGGTATGCTTCGGACCCAAGCTGGGTGCACGTGCTGTAAGTATTGCTCAGCTAATCGAGTTACTAATGACATGCATTTTATATGTGGTGGTCTGTGGAGATTTAATGGTCGGTACATATCCACAAGGAGCATTCGATTCACGCTCCTGGATGATGTTAATTGGTATATTCCTACTGCCAATGGGTTTTCTGAAATCTTTGAAAATGGTTTCTACACTATCGTTCTGGTGTACCATGTCGCATATTGTCATCAATGTGGTCATACTGGGCTATTGTATTTTGCAAATCGGCGATTGGGGCTGGTCAAAGGTACGTTGGAGTATTGACTTTGAAAATTTTCCCATTTCTTTGGGTGTCATCGTGTTTTCATACACTTCGCAAATATTTTTGCCCACTTTAGAGGGCAATATGATTGATCGTTCCAAATTTAATTGGATGTTGGATTGGTCCCATATAGCAGCTGCAGCCTTTAAAGCCGGTTTTGGCTACATATGCTTTTTAACCTTCCAGAATGATACCCAACAAGTTATAACAAATAATTTACATTCTCAGGGCTTTAAGGGTCTAGTCAATGTGTTTCTCGTCATTAAGGCTATACTTAGTTATCCCTTGCCATATTATGCTGCCTGTGAACTTTTGGAACGCAATTTCTTTCGTGGCCCACCAAAAACAAAATTTCCAACCATTTGGCATTTGGACGGTGAACTCAAAGTATGGGGCCTAGGGTTTCGTGTTGGCGTCATAGTTTCCACCATAATGATGGCGATTTTTATACCCCACTTTTCCATACTGATGGGTTTCATTGGCAGTTTTACGGGCACAATGTTGAGTTTCATTTGGCCATGTTACTTTCATCTAAAGATCAAGGGTCATCTATTAGATCAAAAAGAAATGGCTAAAGATTATATAATTATTGGTTTGGGGGTACTATTTGGCGTTATTGGTATATACGATTCGGGAAATGCCTTAATTAATGCATTCGAAATTGGTCTTCCATTTTAAATGATACAAAAAAAAACGAACGAAACGAATAAAAAAAAAAAAGAAAATAAGCAAATAATAATAAATAATAAAACGGAAACTAACTACATATTTCGATTAGGACAAATTACAATAACAATAAATGATATATATATATATATACATACTATACATATATATTGACAAATAGTTATTAATTAAATACATATACTATAGTATGTAATCTAATATAATAATAATTAATTGTATTTAAATTAGAATCATTATATGTACACATTACATTATGATTTAGTATGTAAGAAAAACAAGTCTTCCAACCAAAAGGCAACAAAAACTGAAAGAAGAAAATTGTCTTCCATTTAAGCAATTGCATATTGTTGCATTTATGTATGTACAATTGCATATTAAAAAACAAAACGAAACGAAAAAAAAAACTTTAAATAATATAAAACACAATTAAAGAATAATAATAATAATAATAAAAATAATAATCAAAATAATCAAAATAATAATGTCTTCCAAACACTTTAAGTAATTATTGTATTTAATTTATATAAATTATACATACCATATATACATACCATACATACATACATAGATATATAGAACATAATAATATACAAAAGAAAATATGTATGTATTAAACATCTCATTCTATATACAGTATATGCATTATAATGAATCATAATATTGAAATTCAAAATGAAAAGCACACACAATTTATTTACGGCATAGTTAGAATTATATTCCATAAAACCATTTATTTATTGCTAATTTTTATTAATAATTTTTATGAAATAAAAGAAAAATCAAAACAAAATAAAAATCAATAATAAAAAATTCAAAGATAAATAAAACGATAAAAAAAAAATGACAAAATATACCAACCAACCAACTCTCTATACAAAAAGTTAAATTTTGGTGTTTTTTTTTTGCTGTTTGTTTCTATTAAATACTCACCACTTGTCTTTATTTTATTAGCCTTAAGGTAGGCTATGACAATTTTAAAAAGCTGTTACATTGTGATTACGATTAATAAATATTTATTTGCTCTCTTTAAAATCTATTTAATTTGTCATTACAATTCGTTAGTCAGGATTACAACAGATATACTCACACCAGCCATGTTGCGTGTGTTAGTTTTTATTCATAAGTGGTGATATCTACAGTTTAAATGCCGAAACCAAATGATAGATTTGAGAAGTCATAAGACATAGAATGCGAAATCAAATGAAGCTTTACAGAATCTATAACCTAAGTCATACCACTTACAACAACTCGTTTAATACGATCATCTTAATTCTGACGAATACATTTCCTATTACTCTTTGGGTGTTCCGTCCTTCCATACTTGGCGCAATTATTAAAAATAAATAAAGGCAACCCTACCTACTGAAATCATCCTTAAATGTCATCAAAAGTATTGCATACTTAAGGGGGGGGGATAGAAAAAAGTAAGTAAAGCATTATGTTGTTTTTTTTTTGAAATTTCCTGATTTATATTTTGAATTAATTTTTATTATATTTTATTATTATTAAAAGTGATAATAAATTGATATTGGTATGTATAAAAATATTATTTATAATTTTATGTATGTATGCATATATACATATATATGTATGTACATATTTACGCAAATGTTAGTAATAATGTGTTAACAAAAATTATAAAAAAAAAAATCGAAGAGAAATAAAGAATTAATAATTAATTAATAATTAATTAATAATATGCATTTAACAATTCTTGGCTGAATTGAAAATTAAAAAGAAAAATAAATTGAAAATAATAAGAAATGCTCTTAATGATTATTTGGACTTGAAGAACTTATGTTCTTGAGTATCTTTAGTCTGTTGGAATGCACCTTGTTTGATTTTATGCACAGCACAGGTTGTGGTTGTGACCGGAAGTGTTTTGTATTCCATTTTATAGAGGCTGGATGAGGAGGCGTTCGTATCATTTCCGAAGGATATGGATGATTGATTGGCACGTTGACGTGATATTACACGTTCTGAGCTTCGGCTGTACGAGGGAAAGTCTAGGGCCGAGCTATGGACAGTCATGGTTTGATGTATCGTAGAGCCCTTGTTAGTGTTGGTCATCTGTTGTTCCTTGACTTCACGATGTTTAGTGGTAATGTTGCGACGTTCACTCATGGCATTTAAAGTTGATGATGATTCGGCCTCCTTTTGGCGATGAATACTGCTATAGCTTTGACGTTCGCTGGGGAACCAGTTGCTTGACGGTTGTTCGTTAAGGTTCAGTATACTCTTACGTTGGATCTTAGCATTTGAGGTTAGACTGCCGAATTGATTGGTTTCGGTTGGTGCGTTTTTACGCTGGAGTATTGTGTTGGCTACATTCGATTCGGAAGAGAATTCGGTTTTACGATGATGGAATTGTTTGCTACTGGAAATGGATGTCGAGGCAGCGTCGGTACTTTGAACATGTTTTGAGCTGATATTTGACGAATTTGAGCGAGTTATTGTGCCATTAGTACCATTGGCAACATTAGTACTACCATTGGCAACGTTAGTACTGTTGATATGTGAGACACTGCCATGTATGTGCGTGCCGCTAGCATTATTTACGCCTCCACTAATTAGACTCTTCATATCCGAACTATTGCCATTTCTTTGTCTGATACATGTGGCTCGTCGTATAATAGTTGTGCCATCGGCCTGTATTTGGTTGGTGGAAGATGAAAGTTTACTTGCCAAACAAGTATGATGATGATGTTGATTGTTGGTGTCAGTTGTTGTATTGTTTTGTGTATGGGATATTACAGAGGTGCTACCATTCGTTATGCGATTGGAGTCGTGTTGCGTTGAGTCCAGAATAGTTTTGTTGCGGGCAGTAATGCGATTTTGCGTAACAGACGTGTCTTCGTTGTAAACATTTTCGACATTCTTGATATTCTTGGTTTTTAAAGATTTTTCCACGTTTTCAATTACATTCACTTTGCCTTGTCTTCTTATGTATTCTGTTTCGGGTTCTTTTTTCGATTTGCCGCCAACGATGGTAGTCACCTTCTTGGTGGAGACGATAACCATACCATCAGCAGGTTTTTCGGTTGTTAAATCGGTTACTGGTACGGCGGATTTGCCAGAGGCGAAACTCATTTGACTTGTTGTCTTTAATATAGAGCTGTCAGATCCCAAGCTAATTGAAGAGCTATTGTGAGCGTATTTGCTCTTTGTTTGACGTACTGTTGTCTGTTGGGTAGTCTTTGTTTCGTTCTTCTTAACGATCTCCATTTTACCTTCGAGTTTGAGATTGTCTACGGGACGTTTGGGAACAGCTCTATCAACAACGTCTTTAGGACCTGAATCCTTGTCTTTCTTGTAAAATTCTCCTTCTGGTTTAAGATTGTCGGTTGGTTTAATTGGAGTTGGTCTTTTAACATGCTGGTAAGTGTCCTTACGCTCAAATGTCATTTCACCCTCTGTGCGTAGATTGTCTTTGCGTACAACTCGCTCAACTCTTTCGCCGGGTTTGTATGAAGGTTTTTCTGGTGTAACAAACTCTCCTTCAGGCTTCAAATTGTCGACGGGTTTAATTGGTGTTGGTCTCTTCACTTGACGGTACGTTTCCTTATGTTCAAATATCATTTCACCTTCAGTACGTAAATTATCTTTGTGTACTATACGCTGGACTTTTTCAGCTGGCTTGTATTTGGGCTTTTCAGGTGTTGTAAACTCTCCTTCTGGTTTCAAATTATCAACCGGTTTCTTCGCAATCGGTCTTTCTCCAGGTTTGAAACCAGTTTTGCTTGGCGCATAAAAGTCACCTTCGGGTTTAAGGTTATCCACAGGTTTCTTTTGAACTGGACGTTCAGCTGGTTTAAATCCAGGCTTTTCTGGAGTGTAAAACTCTCCCTCAGGTTTGAGATTGTCGGATTGTTTGACAGGTTCTGGCCGTTTAACAAACCTATATTCGTCTTTTTCAATAAACGTCATTTCGCCTTCAGTACGCAAATTGTCCTTTCTAATAACTCGCGTCGTTCTTTCACCAGGTTTATAGCCTGGTTTGTCAGGAACGGTAAATTCTCCTTCCGGCTTCAAATTATCTTGAGGCTTCTTCTGCACCGGTCTTTCTGCTGGCTTGAATTCCTCCTTTTCTGGTTTATAGAATTCACCCTCAGGTTTAAGATTATCTTTTGTTTTTATAGGTTCGGGTCTTTTAACATACTGGTACGTGTCTTTTTGTTCAAAAATCATTTCGCCTTCGGTGCGCAAATTATCTTTTCTTATTATGCGTTCAGTTCTTTCTGCCGGTTTAAATGAGGGTTTATCAGGAACTGTAAATTCACCTTCGGGCTTAAGATTATCCTTAGGTTTCTTTGGCACGACTTTTTCGGCAGGCTTAAAGCCTGTTTTTTCCGGAGTAAAGAAGTCTCCCTCTGGCTTAAGATTATCTTCATGACGAACTGGTGATGGTCTTTCGCCTGGTTGGAATTTTGGTTTGTCGGGAGTGTAAAAATCTCCTTCGGGTTTTAAGTTGTCTTCTTTTCTTACCGGTTCTGGTCTTTTGACGTATTTGTATTCTTCCTTTTCGGTGAAAGTCATCTCTCCTTCGGTACGTAGGTTATCTTTACGAATAATTCTTTCAGTTTTGTCCGCAGGCTTGTAAAGAGGCTTTTCTGGAACTGTAAATTCACCTTCAGGCTTAAGATTATCTTCAGGCTTTTTGGGCACGGGTCTCTCAGCAGGTTTGAAACCTGGTTTCTCGGGTTTGTAAAAGTCTCCTTCGGGTTTAAGATTATCTTGGGGCTTCTTTTGCACCGGTCTCTCTGCAGGATGGAAGCCAGGTTTTTCAGGAGTGTAGAAATCACCCTCTGGCCGTAAATTATCCTCTGGACGTACAGGGGTAGGACGAATAACATACTGGTAATCCTCCTTTTCTTCGAATGTCATTTCTCCTTCAGTGCGAAGATTGTCTTTTCTAATGATGCGCTGAACTCTTTCAGCTGGTTTATATTCAGGCTTATCAGGGACAGTAAAATCTCCCTCAGGTTTAAGATTATCTTCAGGTTTCTTTTGCACTGGTCTTTCAGCCGGACGGTAACCTGGTTTCTCAGGAGTGTAGAAGTCTCCTTCGGGTTTAAGATTGTCCTCAGGTTTCTTCTGCACAGGTCTTTCAGCCGGACGGTAACCTGGTTTCTCAGGAGCGTAGAAGTCTCCTTCGGGTTTAAGATTATCTTCAGGTTTCTTCTGCACTGGTCTTTCAGCAGGTCGGAATTCTAGTTTCTCGTGAGTATAGAAATCGCCTTCTGGTTTGAGATTATCTTCGGGTTTCTTCTGCACTGGTCTTTCAGCAGGACGGAAGCCTGGTTTCTCGGGAGTGTAGAAGTCTCCTTCGGGTTTAAGATTATCTTCAGGTTTCTTCTGCACAGGTCTTTCGGCTGGGCGGAATCCTGGTTTCTCCGGAGTGTAGAAATCGCCCTCTGGTTTGAGATTGTCCTCTGGTTTCTTCTGCACTGGTCTTTCGGCTGGTCGGAATCCTGGTTTCTCGGGAGCGTAGAAATCTCCTTCGGGTTTAAGATTATCTTCAGGTTTCTTCTGCACTGGTCTTTCGGCTGGTCGGAATCCTGGTTTCTCGGGAGTGTAGAAATCTCCTTCAGGCTTAAGATTATCTTCAGGTTTCTTCTGGACTGGTCTTTCGGCTGGGCGGAATCCTGGTTTCTCGGGAGTGTAAAAATCTCCTTCAGGCTTAAGATTATCTTCAGGTTTCTTTTGCACTGGTCTTTCTGCTGGGCGGAATCCTGGTTTCTCGGGAGTGTAGAAATCGCCCTCTGGTTTGAGATTGTCCTCTGGTTTCTTCTGCACTGGTCTTTCGGCTGGGCGGAATCCTGGTTTCTCAGGAGTGTAGAAATCACCCTCTGGTTTGAGATTATCTTCAGGCTTCTTTTGCACGGGTCTTTCGGCTGGGCGGAATCCTGGTTTCTCGGGAGTGTAGAAATCTCCTTCAGGCTTAAGATTATCTTCAGGTTTCTTCTGGACTGGCCTTTCGGCTGGTCGGAATCCTGGTTTATCGGGAGTGTAGAAATCGCCCTCTGGTTTGAGATTGTCCTCTGGTTTCTTCTGCACTGGTCTTTCGGCTGGCGGAATCCTGGTTTCTCAGGAGTGTAGAAATCTCCTTCAGGCTTAAGATTATCTTCAGGTTTCTTCTGCACTGGTCGTTCAGCAGGGCGGAATCCTGGTTTCTCAGGAGTGTAGAAGTCGCCTTCTGGTTTGAGATTGTCTCTGGTTTCTTTTGGCTGGTCTTTCTGCAGGATGGAAGCCAGGTTTTTCAGGGGCGTAAAATTCGCCCTCTGGCCGTAGATTATCTTCAGGACGTACTGGAGTAGGCCGGATACATATTGATAATCCTCCTTTTCTACGAATGTCATTTCTCCTTCAGTGCGAAGATTGTCTTTTCTAATGATGCGCTGAACTCTTTCAGCTGGTTTATACTCGGGCTTATCGGGAACAGTGAAATCGCCCTCGGGTTTAGATTATCTTCAGGTTCTTTTGCACTGGTCTTTCAGGCGGCGGAATCCTGGTTTCTCTGGAGTGTAGAATGTCGCTTCTGGTTGGATTGTCCTCTGGTTTCTTCTGCACTGGTCTTTCGGCTGGGCGTAACCTGGTTTCTCGGGTATAGAAATCTCCTCTGGTTTTAAGATTATCCTCAGGTTTATTCTGCAGCAGTCTTTCGGCTGGCGGAATCCTGGTTTCTCAGGAGTGTAGAAGTCTCCTTCAGGCTTAAGATTATCTTCAGGTTTTCTTCTGCACTGGTCTTTTCAGCAGGGCGGAACCTGGTTTATCGGGAGTGTAGAAGTCGCCTTCTGGTTTGAGATTGTCCTCTGGTTTCTTTTGACTGGTCTTTCTGCAGGATGAAACCCAGGTTTTTCAGGAGTGTAAAATTCGCCCTCTTGCCGTAGATTATCTTCTGGTCGTCACTGGAGTAGGCCGGATAAACATATTGATAATCCTCCTTTTCACGAATGTCATTTCACCTTCAGTGCGAAGATGTCTTTTAATGATCGTTGAACTCTTTCAGCTGGTTTCATACTCGGGCTTATCGGGAACAGTGAATCGCCCTCGGGTTTAAGATTATCTTCAGGTTTCTTTTGCACTGGTCTTTCAGCAGGCCGGAATCCTGGTTTCTCTGGAGTATAGAAGTCGCCTTCTGGTTTGAGGTTATCCTCAGGTTTCTTCTGCACAGGTCTTTCGGCTGGACGGTAACCTGGTTTCTCAGGAGCGTAGAAATCACCCTCCGGTTTGAGGTTATCCTCAGGTTTCTTTTGCACTGGTCTTTCAGCAGGCCGGAATCCTGGTTTGTCAGGAGTGTAGAAGTCGCCTTCTGGTTTGAGATTGTCCTCTGGTTTCTTCTGCACTGGTCTTTCGGCTGGGCGGAATCCTGGTTTCTCGGGAGTGTAGAAATCTCCTTCAGGCTTAAGATTATCTTCAGGTTTCTTTTGCACTGGTCTTTCTGCTGGGCGGAATCCGGGTTTCTCGGGAGTGTAGAAATCGCCCTCGGGTTTAAGATTATCTTCAGGTTTCTTCTGCATTGGTCTTTCAGCAGGCCGGAATCCTGGTTTCTCTGGAGTGTAGAAGTCGCCTTCTGGTTTGAGGTTATCCTCAGGTTTCTTCTGCACTGGTCTTTCTGCTGGACGGAACTCAGGTTTTTCAGGGGCGTAAAATTCGCCCTCTGGCCGAAGATTATCTTCTGGACGTATTGCAGTAGGCCGAATAACATACTGGTAATCCTCCTTTTCTTCGAATATCATTTCGCCTTCAGTACGCAGATTATCTTTTCTAATGATGCGCTGAACTCTTTCAGCTGGTTTATACTCGGGCTTCTCGGGAGTGTAGAAATCTCCTTCAGGCTTAAGGTTATCTTCAGGTTTCTTCTGCACTGGTCTTTCGGCTGGGCGGAATCCTGGCTTCTCGGGAGTGTAGAAATCTCCTTCAGGCTTAAGGTTATCTTCAGGTTTCTTCTGCACTGGTCTTTCGGCGGGGCGGAAACCTGGCTTCTCGGGAGTGTAGAAATCGCCCTCTGGTTTAAGATTGTCCTCGGGTTTCTTCTGCACTGGTCTTTCGGCTGGGCGGAATCCTGGTTTCTCGGGTGTGTAGAAATCTCCTTCAGGCTTAAGGTTATCTTCAGGTTTCTTCTGCACTGGTCTTTCGGCGGGGCGGAATCCTGGTTTCTCGGGAGTGTAGAAATCGCCCTCTGGTTTGAGATTGTCCTCAGGTTTCTTCTGCACTGGTCTTTCGGCGGGGCGGAAACCTGGTTTCTCAGGAGTGTAGAAATCGCCCTCTGGTTTAAGATTGTCCTCAGGTTTCTTCTGCACTGGTCTTTCGGCTGGGCGGAATCCTGGTTTCTCGGGAGTGTAGAAGTCTCCCTCAGGCTTAAGATTATCTTCAGGTTTCTTCTGCACTGGTCTTTCGGCTGGGCGGAATCCTGGTTTCTCAGGAGTGTAGAAATCTCCTTCAGGCTTAAGATTATCTTCAGGCTTCTTCTGCACTGGTCTTTCGGCGGGGCGGAATCCTGGTTTCTCGGGAGTGTAGAAATCGCCCTCTGGTTTGAGATTGTCCTCGGTTTCTTTCTGCACTGGTCTTTCGGCTGGGCGGAATCCTGGTTTCTCGGGTGTGTAGAAATCTCCTTCAGGTTTAGATTATCTTCTGGCTTCTTCTGCACTGGTCTTTCGGCGGGGCGGAATCCTGGTTTCTCGGGAGTGTAGAAATGCGCCTCTGGTTTGAGATTGCTCAGGTTTCTTCTAGCACTGTCCTTTCGGCGGGGCGGAAACCTGGCTTCTCGGGAGTGTAGAAATCGCCCTCTGGTTTAAGATTGTCCTCAGGTTTCTTCTGCACTGGCCTTTCGGCTGGGCGGAATCCTGGTTTCTCGGGTGTGTAGAAATCTCCTTCAGGCTTAAGATTATCTTCAGGCTTCTTTTGCACAGGTCTTTCGGCTGGGCGGAATCCTGGTTTCTCGGGAGTGTAGAAATCTCCTTCAGGCTTAAGATTATCTTCAGGCTTCTTCTGCACTGGTCTTTCGGCGGGGCGGAATCCTGGTTTCTCGGGAGTGTAAAAATCGCCCTCTGGTTTGAGATTATCCTCTGGTTTCTTCTGCACTGGTCTTTCGGCTGGACGGAATTCTGGTTTGTCGGGAGTATAGAATTCTCCCTCTGGTTTGAGATTATCATCATGACGGACTTGAGAAGGTCTTTCCCCTTTAATATATTTCGGCTTTTCAGGAGTATAAAACTCGCCTTCAGGTCTTAAATTGTCTAACCTTTTAACTGGCTCAGGCCTAGTAATATAATGATATTCTTCCTTTTCTGTAAAGAACATTTCGCCTTCAGTCCGTAAGTTATCTTTTCTGATAACCTTTTCGATTCGTTCAGCTGGTTTAAATCCGGTTTTTTCGGGCGTATAAAATTCACCTTCAGGACGTAAATTGTCTTCGGGACGAACTTGTGTGGGTCTTTCACCTGCTTTATAAACAGGTTTGTCTGGAGTGTAGAATTCACCTTCCGGTCTAAGATTATCTTCTGGACGTTTTTGTTGAGGTCTCTCAGCTGGTTTAAAACTAGGTTTTTCTGGAGTGTAGAATTCACCTTCTGGACGGAGGTTGTCTTCCGGACGAACTTGAGAGGGTCTCTCTCCAGGTTTATAAGAAGGTTTTTCGGGTTTATAAAAATCGCCCTCTGGTTTTAAATTATCCTCGGGACGTTTCTGTTGAGGTCTTTCTGCTGGTTCAAATCCAGGTTTTTCGGGAGTGTAAAATTCGCCCTCTGGACGAAGATTGTCTTCCGGACGTACTTGCATAGGTCTTTCGCCAGGTTTATAAGAAGGTTTTTCGGGCTTATAAAAGTCACCCTCTGGTTTTAAATTGTCTTCGGGACGTTTTTGTTGGGGTCTCTCTGCTGGTTTAAAGCCAGGTTTTTCGGGAGTGTAGAATTCACCTTCTGGTCGAAGATTATCTTCCGGGCGCACTGGAGTAGGTCTGTCACCAGGTTTGTAAGAAGGTTTTTCGGGTTTGTAAAAATCTCCCTCCGGTTTTAAATTGTCTTCCGGGCGTTTCTGTTGTGGTCTTTCGGCTGGTTTAAAACCAGGCTTGTCAGGAGTATAAAATTCGCCTTCGGGTCTAAGATTATCTTCCGGACGAACTTGGGTAGGCCGTTCGCCTGGCTTATATTGCGGTTTCTCTGGTGTATAGAAGTCTCCCTCAGGTTTAAGATTGTCTTCCGGCCGCTTTTGCTGCGGTCTCTCGGCGGGCTTAAAGCCTGGTTTTTCTGGAGCGTAAAATTCACCTTCAGGTTTAAGGTTATCTTCATGACGTACTTGGGTAGGCCTTTCACCGGGCTTGTAAGTAAGTTTTTCTGGCTTGTAAAATTCGCCCTCTGGTTTCAGATTATCCTCTGGTCTCTTCTGTTGGGGTCTTTCTGCTGGTTTAAATCCTGGCTTTTCCGGAGTATAAAATTCGCCTTCCGGTTTAAGATTGTCTTCAGGGCGTACTGGCGTTGGTCTTTCTCCTGGCTTATAGGAAGGCTTGTCAGGTTTGAAAAAGTCACCTTCTGGTTTTAAATTATCTTCCGGTCGTTTCTGTTGCGGTCTTTCTGCCGGCTTAAAGCCTTGTTTTTCCGGAGTGTAAAATTCGCCTTCTGGTCGAAGATTATCTTCTGGGCGAACTTGAGACGGCCTCTCACCTGGCTTATAAGAGGGTTTTTCTGGTGCATAGAAGTCACCTTCAGGTTTTAAATTATCTCCTGGGACTACTGGTTGTGGTCTTTGAACATATTTATATTCCTCTTTTTCAGTGAAGGTCATTTCACCTTCTGTGCGAAGATTATCCTTTCTAATTATTACCTCTGTCCTGTCAGCTGGCCTGTAACCAGGCTTTTCTGGCGTATAAAAATCACCCTCTGGCTTTAGATTATCAACCGGACGTTTTTGTATGGGTCTTTCGGATGGACGATAGCCTGGTTTCTCAGGCTCATAAAATTCTCCTTCCGGTTTAAGATTATCACCATGACGAACTTGTGTAGGTCGCTCACCAGGTGTGTACTTGGGCCTTTCGGGTGCATAAAATTCACCTTCAGGCCTTAAATTGTCTTCGGGACGTTTCTGTGTGGGACGTTCTGAAGGTTGGTATTCCGGTTTTTCGGGAGTATAAAATTCACCTTCTGGCTTTAAATTGTCTGTATACTTTACGGGTACTGGTCGTTCAATTGGACCGTATTTATCCTTCTCTGGTCTATAAAATTCACCTTCTGGCTTAAGATTGTCATGGGGACGAATTGGCTGTGTACGTGTGATATATTCGTATTCTTCATTTTCTATAACTTCCTTAGTACTATCTAAATGTCTTTCGGTGCTTGGTAGTGGTTTAGGAATGTACTTGTCGTCTCTTCTTTTTATTGTTGTTAGAGATTCATTGTCTTCAAAATCTGATTTCGACCATGTGCTGGTGCGTAGTCTTGTCGTTTCAGTATTATCGACCATATCTGCAATGAAGAATATAAGGAATACAAGGAAATAAATGAGAAAAAAAAAGAACTCAATGCTGTGTATTGAACATACCTAAAGATTCGATCACAGTATCTTGCTTTAAAGTATTTAAATCCGTTTCGCTGATCGTACAATGATGATGTCTGTATGCATACATATATGGAAGGTAAAAAACAAATTTATTAAAATATTTTCATATTCAGATATTCGTTAGTAAGACTGCTTTTACACTTTCAAAGTTTACTTTGACAAACTTTTGATATTTGGTTGTTGCGTATACAACCGTCGGTAATGGAGATACGAAGAACCGCCGTTCGTTCTTCTCTTCTCTTCTACGAACTTAAGACTTTATAAAGTAAACTTTGTATTTGTAAAAGGGGTCTTAGATTTAATGAAAATTATAGAGTTATGTATGTCTGTATGCATATACTGACCCACACGTGCATATCTCACAAATACACATTTCGGTGTGTGTTGTTTTTTGAGTTTTCCTTTTATCGACTCCATCCTATAAATAGAGAGGATGTTGTTCAATTTTTAATTCTCATAGTTAATATGGATTTTGAATTTGTTGGGGAGCTTACCTTTCTTGAATCGGTTAATTTCCGAATATTTGTTTCAGTTTCATTTATTTCGTCGTAAATATTTTCGGTAACATCTTTACGTTTGGAGGTCTTGTTTAAATTATACTCAAAATTTTCATTGTCTTCCAAAATTTTTGAATTTCTTTCAATTTCTGTAAACTCATCAATGTAAACGGTCTTCTTGGGAGCCTCTACTATTTTTTCAATGACATCGGTGCGTGTTTTCTCATCCAGAACACGCCAGTCATTAATACTAGCATCGTAGATCTACAGAAAATAATTTTATTTGCCATTAAATGCATTGAAAAAAAAACAAAAAATAAATGAAAAAGAATATCCAAAGAACAATTCAATTGGCAATTGCTAATTGCTGTTTGATTGTCCGCATAAAAATTCAAGTTTCATTAATTAGGACATCAAATTATGATAAGGGCGGGAGTATGCTTCTAAATACTTGGAAAAAAAAAGAAACTAAAAATGAAAAAAGTACAGGGTCTTGCAAATTCGAGCCTCATTTTCTCTTTTTCGATAGGTTTGTCTGAATAAAAGTTCTCATTTTACTCAAATTGGTACAATTTCGTTTGAGAATCGCATTAAAACACAATGTCTACGATCTGGTAGACCTGAAATAATAACATTCAAGGATAATAAAGTCGCTGTAGTCTAGTAGGTGGTAGCATGTTGGCTTATTAGACACAAATCCCAGACCAGACATTTCGAACAGAACGAAATAAGAAAAAAATATATCTTTGGCGACTTTCTCTCAGCGTATTTATGGCAAAAACTCTCAGACTAAAATAAAATTGCCATTAAAAGTTTCTCAAAAAATTTGTCGCTCAGAATCGACTTTAAACTGTAGGCCCGTCCCTCCACTTATGGATAAAAATGAACACACATAATATTGTATTCGATGCGAGAATCTATGTCGTGATCCTGACTGAAGAGTTGTAATGGCCAATTAAGTGAGTAATAGCAGTCCAGACAGACATTAAAAATTATTCAAAAAAAAAAAAAAAAAAAACGTTGAAACGACTGACATTCAATTGTCATTGTAGAGGAGAGCATTCACTATTAAAAAGGGGACGCTTCATAACGAATTCTATGTACGGATTTGTGTCTACTAGATTCAGTTAACTCTAGAATGAAATCAAATAAATCAGCTACACTCGGTGTGATATTAGCGAGGGAGAACCATAACTACGTAGAAAAGTTATCGATTATTCCACATTTCCCATTTTTTAGTATGTACATACATACATATGTACATATTACTAAACAACATAAATTTCCATTTCATTTAAAATGTATGGCAATCATACTCAGTTGAAAAATAAATTCGAATTTAAAAGACCCTGTACTCTTATAAGCATTTGCTAATGATTTCAATAATTGAATTCTCAATTACTCAACGACTGAATTCTATTGAGAAGAAAAGTAAACAAAACAACTCCATTATTGATAGACAAAAGAGAAATTATAAAGAAAAAGAGAAATAAAAGAGAATTTGCAATGTAACTCTTAAAGTTACTCTTCATGTTTGCAAATGCATTGTGTTTGTTTTGGTGTGCTCTTACCTTTGTGATCTCAGTTGTTGTAGTAATATTAGCCACATCTGTATTGTCTTTCTCAATCTCACGAGCAATATCTTGTGGCACATACGCTTTGGAGTCCACAAATGATTTCTCATCAACAACTTTCCATTGTCCTAGCTTCGTGTCATATATTTTCGTTGTGTATGTAGTTGTGGTAGTGTTTATGACATCATCAACTATTTCGGGGAATACTTTTTCATTAGCATTGTTTACAGTTTTCTCTTCGACGACACGCCACTTGTTGTTGCGACGATCGTAGATCTTCTTTTTGTAAGTGACTTTATATGTGCCATCCGAACCCTGGCTAACGAAACGCTCATAGCTCGGCTGTTTGGTATCGTTGGCATCATGATGTTCACTCCAGGTTTTTGTTTTCACATCATAAATCTCTTTCTTTGATTGGGTAGAATTCTTCTTCGTTAACTGCTCTTGAGAGAGAGTCTCTTGTTCGGTAATATGTTTGGCCGTTAACGATGATTTCTTATTCACACTCTTGTTGGTTGTTGAATTGGAAATGGATGTGGAGTTTGTTTTGATGTCTGTAGCAGTGGAGGTGGAGGTGGAGGTGGATAAATTTTTATTTTCGATTTGTTGTTGCAGTTGTTTTTGTTTTTCAATACTGTTAAGTGACGTATTGTTATTGTCGAAGGCAGTGAAGTCATCGGTTGAGTATTTGGAAGACTCGAGTTTATTGTTTTGCTGTTGAGAAGACATCGTCATCGATGACGTCGAAGGTGTTGGAGTTGGCGGCATCAATACCTCATACGTATCGTGCGGTAAGAGAGCGTTGTTATCTGTACCAGCTGGATATGTGTAGTGTTGTTTTTCAGTGTTGGTGTTGCTTTGCTGCTCTGCTCTTGTCGTTGTGCCATTCACAGATTCTGCTGCTAAAAACTGGCTTGACATGGTTGACGATGATGTCATTTCAGTAGCACCGTTTGTAGTTTTAGCCAAACTTTCAAATGCTTTCTTAGTTGCCATCGATTCGCTTTGTATAATCACAGTTTCTGGCTTAAATTCCACATCAACTATAAAACCATCTCTGCCATCTCTGCCATCGGTGATGGCTTTATTCGTAGAACTTGAACTGTTGGCAATATTCTGCATGACAGACTGTGAAGTGGACGAGGAGGAGGTTTGCGAGGACGATTTTACAGAGGAAGAGAATACCTTTTTCATACTGCCCGTACTGGCGCTGGTACAAATATCTACCACATCTATGGGTACCGAAAAGACCGGTTCCTTAATGGCAGATTCGCTAGCCAAATCGATCGATGATATAACATTCCCCATTGAAGAGTATTCAGCATCGGACATCTCTTGATGCTGATGCATGTGTGATTTTGAACTGAATTTCGACAAGGAATCGGCATTCGTTTCACTGGTTTCGATAACGCTGGTTTCGCTCATGGCCGATGATTTAAAGGCCTTATACTGTTTAGCCACATGAAATTCTTCCGAAGTAGAAGAGATGTCTTGCATTTGTGCGATATCCATTAGATTGGCATCGCGATTTTTCACAGCCTTTATGGTTGAGGATGATGATGGCGATGGTAACGGTGATGGTGATGACTTGGAGGTGTTATAATTTTTTGTTGTTGATGATGATGATGACGTGGTTGTAACATTTTGATGTTGCTGTTGCTGTTGCTGCTGCAGCTGTTGTTTCTTTTTGGCATTTTTCGAGACCATTTTGAAATTTGTTTTTAATTATTTTCTGATGCCACGTGTAAATAAATAACAAATTTTTAAATTTATTTTTTTTCGTATTCGTCCGTTACTTTTTTAACGTACACCGCTTACGCTTAAGTTTTATAAATTAAATTTGAAAAAATTATTTTTTTTTCTTTTCTATTCTTTTTCTAAAAACAACTTTCGAATTTATTGAATTTATTTATTTATTTATTTCTTTATTTATTTATTTATTTATTTATTTTTATTTTATTTTTTATTCGTGTTATTTTTCGTGTTATTTTAAATACAGTATTCGTTTTGGCTTTTTGTTTATTTCTTTGATTTTTTTTTCTTTTTTTTTTTTAACAGTCACTTCTTTTCGTACAAATTTATTTCTTTTTATTGATTAGTTGTCACATAAAAAAATAAAGAGTAAAACACATTATTAAATATACAATAATACTTATATAGAAAAAACAATAAAAAAAAACAAAAAGAAAAAAAAAATTGGAATGAAAAAATAAAAAACACAAAAATAACGAAATGTTTTATTTTTAAATTATTATTCACTGACTAGCAGACTGACGGCAGTATTCTCACATTTACTAATTAATGGACTTTTTCGAATACGCGTTGCTTTGCATGTGTTTTTGTTGCTTTCGATTCAGAATTTCTTGTTTCTTTTTCAAGTTTTGTTTTTTTTGCAATGAGGAGGACTTCAACAGTAGAACAACAACAATTTTTTTCAACATCAATTAATAGTAGAAAAATATAAAAAAAAAATATTTACAAAAATAGCTTAACAAACACGACTAACACTGTGGAGCTCACTCTTTGCTAATAATCAAGGTACAACGAAATGACAACACTAAATAATAGATTTTCTTTCATTTATTTCTCGTATTTTTTTTTCTATTTATTTGCTCTCTTCTTCTCTTTATTTCTTTAGGGAGAGAACAAAATAATTTTATTGTTGTTAGTTGTTGCTAGTTGGTGGTGTTGTTGTTGTTGTTGTTTGCTAATTCTATTTCAAGTTAACAAAATTTTTAAGCACACTAAATAGAATAGAACAATAACAACAAACTATTGTTTCACTAACACTAATACTAACACACTAAAACTCTATAAAATTAATACACCAAATTTTAATTCTCTTTTGCTCTCTATCTCTCGCTCTCTCTGCCTCTCGTTATAGACTTTTTCTCTAATATTGTGTGTGTTTGTTTTGAATTCGTTACAAATTGTTATGCTTAAATTTATTTTTTTTTTATTTTAACTTGTTGTTGTTATATTTTAATTAAGATTTAATTTGTTTTTGCTTATTATTTTACTTTGTTTTCTTTTTTTTTAGTAATTTATAGAGGATTATTTCTTTTTTTATTTTGATTTTAAAAAACTTTTTTATTTCGGAAAAGTCAACCGTCGCGTACCAGCACTAAATATGAACTGATCATTTCGTGAAATGCTGGAGCTTTAACAACCTGGCTGCTGTCGTTAGATTTTGTTGTCTGAAGGCAGCGTCAACAACAACGGCTTTTAATTTGTTATTATTGTGATTTTTTTTTTTTTTTTTTTTGTTAACATATATTATAAAAGTGGGTTTCATCGGTTGTGCTTACACACACACACACACACTCACACACACACAGAAACACTTTAAAACTTTCAATATTTAATAAAATTTGCATAGAGGCTAACTCTAGTCATCACACATAGAATATTGAATAGCGAACAGTTTTTTTTAATGATTTTTAAATGTTCACATAAAGCTAAGTACTTCGAAATTCGAAATTCGAAATTTTTAATTCGTATGTAATTAACAAATCTTATATGTTTTTCTATTTTTTTTTTAAATTTTGCAAATGCTTCATTCGTTTCATATCAATGATAAGATAACTAACCATCCATGGCATTATAATTATTTGATCTGATTTTGATCGAAGACGAGGCTTTACTTTTAGTTAGCAAAAGATAAAATTTTTTTTTATTTTTGCATTTGTAATACAGTCTTAGTGTCAGCTCTATTGAGGTTAACTCGAAGATAATATGGGACTATTTGGGGCTACTTAGGTGAAACAGATAGGTAGAGAAAATTGGCTTCATATTGGGAATTCAAAAACGAAGATAAAAAGAGGCATAAACTCTTTTCATCAATCAAATTCAAGGTTTCGAGATAATAATATGGTTTAAAATGTTAACCAGTTCTTCAGAGTGATAAGCTTCTATGAATGACTACTTTTGCAGTAAGTATATATTTGTAATTCATTTTAACCCTAATCAAATCCGATAGAGTGTAGAAATGTTTAATACAGTTCTCCAAACATAGCTGATGGGGACTTGTAATCGTTCAAAAATCAAACACTCACTTGCATATTTGTAAAGCAATACAACACACACATACACAAAACAAATTTGAAAAAAAAAGAATAAAATAAGCAAAACTTGCTTAGTCTTAAAAGGCGAAAGAAAAAAAGTCAAAAGCGTGTAGGCACCACTGGTGAGACACAAACATTGCGTAGGAAACAATTTGACGCGACTTGTAGCACAAATTTTGTGTTCAACTTAATCATTCTTCTCATAAATTGCAGCGTTTTAAAGCTTTTATTTTTCTAAGCCAAACTCAGACGGTGCCTCTTTCCAGAGAAAATTTACATTTTTTTTTATTGTTACAACATCAGTCAATTTCTTGTTGCTGTTGTTGTTGTTGTTGTTGTTGCTGTTATTGGCATAATGACAAGCTACTTAATAACCCTATACGTGAAGCATACTCTTACGTATTGCCGCGATTGTGTGTAATTATTTGAAATATTAATCGATACTGCCCCTCGTCTAATACCTAAACGCTATAAATTCTGCGGTTATTGTTTGTGGCGTACTGATTGTGTGACTGAATGAATGAATGGTGGTTACAATTGTTTCGGTTTTGGTTTCAAGTTTCATTTTTAGCGCAATTAGTTCTCACACTGGTAATTTGACTCTGAATGAAATTGGAAAACAATTGAATTGTTTTTGTTTTTAAAATTCCATTCATTCAAATCTTATACTACAGTAGCACAGTATTTTATTTAAATGCCGGTATTTGTCTTATCATATGCCGGCACTTCTTACAACAAGTTGTTAAAAAATGTTTAAACTTGAAATTCAATAACTTTACTTGTATATCGAAATGTTATTAAGCCTATAGGTGAGTATAGAGTGTCTTAGATTACATAATTACGCTTAGACTGTTACTTTCAAGCAGCACACTGGTTCCTTTACTTGCACTTTACATGGAGATTGTGTGACAAAAAAAAAAAAGGAAAAATGTTACAGCTTTTCGATTGGATGGCTCCACATCAATGCCACATCAATGCGATTCGATTTTTAAAAATACGATATTATTTTCGTTAAATTATCTAAACAGTTGAACAAGTTTCGTTTTCCGTCTCTACTGCAGTCTTCGATATGGGGAAATACTAGCAACGGAATAAGAGTACTGGACAGTAATGTAAAACGCTTTTAAGATATCAAATTTTACTACAGACTAACGCGTTTTTGTGCAAAGTTTACTTTTAACATCAAAAAATTTCCGAAATAGACGTCAAAAGGTTGTCACATGATCATAACCATACTTCTGCTCGCATTTTTCTTTACTTATTTGTAACTTGTGTTCACAAATTATCAATTCAATTAAACTTATACTATCGAAATAGTTTTTGAGTACAAATATTAAATTTTCTATTGCCAAATTGAAAAATTTTCTATACCCACTCATAAATTATTTGAAAATTGCCTTTGGATGGAGATAAGTCTAATTTATTAATTCATAATTCTAACGGTAATAATCGTTACAAAATTATCATAAAAATGTCTGCCATAAAAGTCTACCATTAAAGTCTAGCTTTGGCTAGCAGCATAATTTATTGTTGGAGTAACGTGACCAGATACAACGATTTTATGTTATTATTTGGCTGCTTTTACAGATCCTATGTACTTTAAAGGCAATTGAAATTACTTACCTACTAGCTACTTATATCACTCATGTTGTGTGTGTGTGTGTGTTCTTCATAAGTGACGGTACCTATAGTTTTAAAGTCGATTCCGAACGACAAGTTTTTGAAAAACTTTTCAAAATTTTATTTTACTCTCAGAGTTTCTGCCAGAATATTGCTGAGAGAACGTTTTGTGCGAGATATCTGGATTGAGGTTTGAATCACGGCTTCACCTCTAATAAGCCAACACACTACTGTGACTTCTAATTGGAAAACGATCACGAAATTAACGATATATTAAGTATGCCCTGCGAAAGATGTAGAACGGGATGACAGCTGAATAAATAAAGTAAAAATAAACATAGAGGCCTTGTGCTACCTATGGGAATACAGCGAATTGTTAGAGACAAAACAAGGTGGCGCAAAAGTTGTTACCCACTGCTGTTTGTTAATAAATGAAAAACTATATTTTTGCTTTTTTGCAAAATAAGAAATTCGGCAACTTTACAAAATTTTGATTGTAGATTGTGAGGTTAGGATAGATAGGCTTCAGCCTATTGAAACCACATGTTCTTCATTATCAAGTCATGCAATTGAGGTGGGTTTCTCTTTCTAAGCTTAAATCTGAGCATGGATCTGTAACACTCTTTGTTCGAATCTCCAGAGTAAACGCCACAGTAACTTTGAGCGGCTGTAATGATACTAATTGCGGCCCAGAAAACCTCACTTTATCAACCGCAAAAAGAAATCTCTGGTCCCATTAATCATTTTTCATACGTTATAATACGATAAATTACAAAAAATATTGAAAATAAATTAGTCATTCAAAGAACGAAAAAAAAAAATTGAAAAAATTGTTTAAAACGTTAAATACGTGGGCGCCTTTAAGCCAATGAATCAGGCAATACAACACGTACTGCAATATTCAATTGAATTGAATTTTGCAAAAAAAGAAAAAACAATAAATTTCTCTCTTTTTTTTCCTTAATACGGGGCTCAGTTTTAACACTGAGACAGACGTTAAGACCAGACTTTTTATTGAAAAAAAAAAAAAAAAGAAAAAAACAAATTTTCAAAAACATTTGTGCGATCAAAGCTCATTTATTGAGTTTTATGGTTTTGAAAGAATTAAAAAAATAAGTTTTTCTTCAAACGAATAGCTTAAATAAAAACATATCGATAAAGTATCATTAGAAATTCTAAGAATATTCAATGATTTCAAAACAGATGTCATCGCTAATGAAAATGATACGATGATTTCTCTCTCTTCTGTTTAATTTTTATTTTTTAAGGTTTTTTTTTTTTGGTTTTTTCTTTTCTTTTAGTATTTTTAAAATAAATAAAAGAAAAGAAAAGAAATCGCATAAATTACCCTTAAATGTCAATTAAAAAATAAATTTACAAAGCGATGATGATCGTCATCATTTCGTATACAACAATCTGAGATACAACATCACAGTATCTGAAGCTGGATAATATCCGCGTATTCATTCACTCATTCATTTACTTACGCCACAAGTATTAAGTGACGAGTTCTCGTTTCTTTTTTTTTCTTCTTCTTAACTTTCCTTCAGAAATAATTTTTCGTTTTTATNTCGTTTTTATTGTTCATTTAACGAAAAGAATTTTTTTTTTTTTTTTGGAGACTGAAACTGAAACTTAAAATTGATATTCATACAAAACTACAACAATAACAACAATGACTACAATAACAATAAAAAATAAAAAAAACAAGTGAAAAATAGCAGTGAAATAAATTACGTCATTTTTTTCAAATTTTTCATTTTTTTATTATTTTGAAAAAAAAAAACAAAAAAACAAAAACAAAAAATAAATTACGCTTCAGAAGGTTAATTTGTCTGAGTTTTTTTTTTAAATTTATTTTTCATGTTGTTATTTTTGTTGCTATCATTATAAATTTATTGTATTACTGTGAGAGGTTTTTAATTTTTTTTTTTCACTTTTAATTGTAATTGCAAAATTCGATTTGAAATTTCATTTAAAATTTTCTCCATTATCATTAACTGATCGCTAAAATACACAAAATGAGTGCACACTGAACTAAGTGGGGTCATTTTCATATGGTTATCGTACTTAATTCGTCATTACAAAAGTTCAGTCAGGATTATGTCTTGTGACATCGAAGGAAAAGCCAAAACTGCACCAAGAGCGAATAATGGGAACAGCGAAGTACATCAGATTTTGGGCTAGTGACTCTACATTATTTGAAATCATTCTAAAGGTTAAAATAATTGTACAATTTTGCAAGTGAAATATGTAGCAATTATCAGCGATAACACGCAAATGACTCTTTTGTAAACTTGTTGTAAAACAAAATATTATTTTTTTTATACACAGAAAAAAGAAAAATAATTGAACTTTAGTTTTTCACTAACATGCATATTTCAATTTCAATTTCAAGGCTCAATATCAATTCTAATACATTTTGAATTTGATTTTTTTTCCTAGAATCTAAGTAGATTCCTATTCCTATTATCTATAATTTGATTGTCGTTTTTTGTTTTTATTTATTAATTAATTATTTATGTAGGGCCAACCTGAAAATACAGGAATGAATATATATATGTACACCTACAGTGGCTTACAAGTATTGTTTTCGTGTGCTTAATTGTCAACAGCAAACATGCCTTTTTTTTATAATGACAAACCCAAATGAATTTATTCATGATAATATTTTTTTGTTTGTTACCCCAACTAATTCAGTTTTAAAAACAGTAAAGTTTTCTTTCTGTCATTAAAAAAGACTAGAGCAGAATTGTCTATAGAGACTTAAGCATACGAATTTGATTGTGCGTCACTGTATGCATACTTCCTATCAAATCAGTCTTATTATCTTTCTCTTTACCTTCCACCCATCCTTCTGCTTTTCTTTCCATTGATCTGCTTCAGGTGTTTACAGGTTGTTTACATACGTGCTTAAACAAGCTTACGTTCTCAATTACTTGCCTATTCATAGAGACTTCTTGACTGGCTTCTCTACATTGTAAATCGCATTTATAGCCTACATAGTCAGAAGTGTAAAGGATTCCTGTAACACTACATCTGTGTCTTCGGATACGATCATGATAGCGAAACAAATCTAGACAAGGAAAGCCTGCTCAAACTTCCACGAAGCTCGTTCAGTGTGGATGTCGCTGCTTTCTGGACAATCTCGCGAGTCTTATTGACCTTGGCCATATGATAAACAATTTCTGCAGTAGCTACAAAGACGAGGAGAGTGATGATACAGTTCTACACCTTTTCGATGCCGCCATTGTCTAAATGGTTTCATCAAAAGTTCGGGAGTTCATCAAACTGCTCGAAATGTTACTGCACTTCATTCATAGTGTGCATATATTTTTCTCTCTCCAAATACGATAATTTTTATTTAAGAAAATATTTCTTTTTATAATAAAACTCTGCTATAAATAATTATCACTTCTTTGTCATTCGCAGGTATTTTATTTGTTATTGCTTTTCTTTCTTAAAGTCCATAAAAATACAATAAATTAATTTTTTTTTTTTTTTTTTTTTTTTTTTTTTTTTTTTTTTTTTTTTTTTTTTTTTTTTGAAAAAAGTGCATGAGTTCAGACTTTATTTTCAAAAAAAGTTGAAATATTTACTTTTATGAGTCAGTTTTGATAAAAGAAAAAATGAAATAACGTAAGGGGAGATTGGTTGTCTTTAAAAAGATAAGAAACAAAGAGAAAGAGAAAGAGAAAGAGAGAGAGAGAGATTGAGAGAGAGAGATTTGAATAATTATAAAAGCCATTGACTGATTATATTAGCTTAATTGGTCATTACAAATCTTCCGTCAGGATTACGACCTAGTTCCTTACACCACATATGTTGTGAGTGGCGGGACTTAATTAAATTTTGCTTAAGTTGTTTAGAGCCTATATATCGTGTAGTATGTTGGTTTAATAGACGTAAGGCCACGTTTCAAACCCCAGGCCAGACATCAAAACAAAATATGAAAAAAAAAGAACTCGTCGGCGACTTCCTCTCACCACATTTCTGGCAAAAACTCTGAGAGTATATAGAAAAATTGCCATAAAAAAATTTCTCAAAAATCTGTCGTTCGGAGTCGATTTTAAACTGTAGGTGCCGCCACTCATGTATAAAATTAACACACACAACATGAGTGGTGTGAGTAGCTAGACCGAAATCCTGACTGAAGAGTTGTACTGGCCAATTATGTATGTATGTAAGGATTGTAATGGAATTAAAATTTTTTATCACAAAAATAATTCGTATAAGCTTACGGTGAAGAGTGTATAAATGTAGCGAAGTAGGTCAACAATAGATATTTAGAGAGCAAAAAAAACCAAAAATTAGCTCATTTTAAAATATTATAATTTACAAAATGTAACAGAATTACTGTATAATATTTAATTTATTTATTTATTATATTTAAAACAAAATACTGTCACAATATTTTTGATCAGTGCAGTGATTATCATTACATAAATTATGACAAACAATATTTAATTCGTGATAAATATTCATATTTTATTTATTTTAACACGGTTTGAATATATCTATTTATTGTGTATTTATTATTATTTGTTTAGTTTATATGGAAAATATTTTTACTTTGTAAATAAAACCGGTATCTACAGTATTTGTTTTCAATATTTGAAAACTTTTAAATTTTGCTAAAGTCTACGGAGAACATACGGCAAAAAAATTGACTAAAATTATGGTTAAATAATGATGTTTTTGTCGTTTTAGTTGTCTAAACAAAAATAACAAAAAAAACAAAAAAATAAATAAATATTTAGAAATCTAAGAAAAAGTAGAAAGAGAAAGAAAAAAAACTCCAAAAACTTATTAATTAACACCTGAAAGGTTAAGCATCTTTCTAATTTAAAAAAAAACTGCTATTTCTTTGGCAAATGCGTCATAAGTTTTAAAAATAGAAAACGATCGAAAATACAGTGGTTTAAGTCCAAGATCGGCTTATAATAGCATTTCAATTTGGCATTCAGATTTGAAGTTCCATTAAGAGTTAAGACATGAACTAAAGGCACTTCCTATCGCACCGAGATGTCAATAAACATGAAACCAGTGCTCTTAACGTGGATTAACTATCTATGTGTGCATCTCTAATGCCGCTTTGTAGGCTTAGTTCCACATTGAAATCCCAGAGTTAAACTTCTTTCTTTACCGAAAAGTATAGATTAGGCCCTCAGAGACTTTGCATTGTTTCCGAGTACAGCTACTACCCAGAGGTCTATCTGGAACCTCACCCAGATATTTAATTTCATTACAATGTCTTTACAATTGTAATTATACCAAGAAGTTTCAACTATACTGTTAGAGGAGGGCAACAGGCAGAGCACAAAAATGCAAAAAAATAGAAATTTTCAAAGTTGATAGGGGTTATAGATAGAAATAGAATAGAATATTTTTATTTTATTATTTACAATTTTTTTCTGTTTTTAAAAAAACAAATATATGCAAAATTTTTTTTTGTTTTTCAATTCACATTCAAACAGAAAAACAGATTGAAACCTGGATAGCCAATTAGAATAAAAAAAAATTAAACTTTTAAATCCATAAAAACCGGCACTGAACGACAAACTATTAACCAACACAACAACAAATTAAACAAAACAAACAAATAAAAAAAATTAAAAAAAAACTCCATTAAAAAAAAAATAATTGAAAACAAAAAATAATTTAATAAGAGGAAGCAAAAACAAAATTCATAAAAACAAGGCCAACCGTCAAGAGAGTAGTTTTAGAATGCTTAACGCTGAAAATAGAGCGATGTTTGTATTTCTCTGTCTATGTTTTACAATACACTAACAAACGTTAAAAAAAATAATTAATAATGCAAAAAAGTAAAAAAAAAAATTTTGTTTTCCATGGAGTAAAGAAATCATTGTATTGAATACAGTTACTCCCACAATTAAACGTACGTGTTGAAGACAATTGTTCACAAAGGAAACAATAATTCATTAAATTAACATAAAATGTCTTTAAATACAACAACAGCAATAAAAAAAATATATAAAAAATGATCTTGTTTTGCGATGTTATTCAAAATAATTTCTTTAATTAAATTATAAACAACAAGAACAACAATCAACAATCCTTATAGGGATGACAAAAAACCACACAGAAAATAAAAACAAATCAATTTCATATGCAGGTATTGGGTTTGAATCTTACTTGAGTCTTGAGTCTGTAGTTTATTTTTATTATTTAAATATTTCACAGAAAAAAATTTAATTTAATTTTTATAATAAAAAGAAAATGTTTTTTATTTCTTCCCCTAAAGAATATCTGTATGGCATATGACCATTGAATGGCAATGAAATCGGCCTATTACTGAATCGAGTAGTAACTTGCTAGGAAGGCAAGCGGTAACGATGATGTTCTATTCATGATATTATTATTTTCAAACACAAGGTCTGCGACAATACAATCTATTGTTTTATCTCCCTCTCGGCGAATATACCCTTCCCCACTCCACAGAAAGCCTAAGGTCGTATATGCAACGTGGAAACTCTCCTTGAATGACAAACTCATCTGCGTACTTGTGAACTCACCTGATATCCCATGATGCCAAAATATTCCCGAGTCAGCCTAATACAAATCTAGATCTTACATGTTAGCAGAATGCATGAAGGAAGAGCATATGGCCACTGAATGGCAATGAAATCGGCCTATTACTGAATCGAGTGGTAACTTGCTAGGAAGGCAAGCGGTAACGATGGTGTTCTATTCACAATTACCCAGCTATGGATCACGATATTATTATTTTCAAACACAAGGACTGCGACAGCACAATCTATTGTTTTATCTTCCCACTCGACGAGTATACCCTCCCCCACTCTACAGAAAGCATAAGGCCGTATATACAACGTGGGAATGACAAACTCATCTGCATACTTGTGAACTCACCTGATATCTCAGATATCTGGCGGATAGTACTGATTTATTCTGATTTCGATGGTGAAAGTTATAAAACACACATCCACTCCTATTCCTAAGTATTCTTGGCCCATCTCTGTACTACAAAATGATCATGAAAATGATTCGTTCAACAATAGAGTCGATCATACAGTGAGACAAAAAAGACGTAACAAAAATACAAAAAAAATCATTTTGAGTGATAAGCGGCACTTTCGGATGCCGCAAAAAAATTTCAAATAGAAAATTGAATTCACGACGTAATATCCACTCCAGTTAAAGTAACTTATAGTTTGGTTTCATGGTTTAAAATCTTGACGGCGTCAGCTATTGTATTGAAATTATTTTTGTTTTTAATTTCCCTCATTATTAACTAAAATACGTAAAAAAAATTATGAATTATTTAATCAATAAAAGCATGATTTATACAAAAAAATAATGTATAAGTATGTGGAAAGTTCAAGTTCTTAAAAGAAATACAAAACAAACAAAAGAAACGAAACGAAAACATAACAAATCGATGTAAAAGCACGCAGCAATTTTCAATGAAACCCCCCTATTCGATATTAGAATGTACACCGTATATACAGCGTAAAATTGCGATAAATTTTTAATCAGTTGCGATTCTTTGTTTGTTTGTTTGTTTTTTTTATTGTGTTTTTTATTTACCAAATTTTTAAAAAGAAATTATTTTTTATCAATTCAAAAGCCGCACCAAAAACCCAAGTAATGTTAAAAATATTTTAAGAAAATATGTATACGTTAAGGTATTTGCGAAAAAAAATATAAAAAAAAAAAAACTACAAAATAAAATAAACAATTGATAAAAAATATAGGAAATCATAAGAATTCTAAGCAATGATAACAACAATTTTGTAGATTTCTTAAACTATTTCTCATAATTTTGTTTTTCGTTCCTTATTTATCCACGAGAAGTACAAGTAAATGAAAAATATCGTTTGCTTGAATTATTTTTCTTCTTGTTCTCAACAATAGTGAAAAAAGAAATATTTTTTAAATTTTATTTGTTTTGTAGTTGTTATTGTTGGTTGCAAACAAACTTAAATTGTATTCACCTTGAAGTCTGATTTGGGCGCTAGCTACTAGCGAACAAGAGTACAAGTAAGTAAGCGAGCGTGCCAAGTTAGTGAATGAATGAATGAATAAATGACTGACTGACTGACTGACTGACTCCCCTAGCAAGTGAACAGTGCGCTGACGGAATTCATTCTCAGTAATGGAATGAACAACTTTGATTAGTTTTATAAATGGAAGAAAATACTAAATAAAGAATGAAAAAAATAAAATAAAAACAACAATAAAACAAATCGAAAAAAGTGTACATTGTTTAAGGTATTACGCCAGTGACATAGGCAGAGTTTTCAAAGAACTAAATAAACTATTAAAAGAGAATTTTTTCTATACTTTTATAAGAAATTTTTAAGAATACATACTAGCAAGGCTCTGTATAATACACGTAACAACTCAAATACAATACTTCGTGCGGTTTCTTTATAAAGAAATGACAGCACACTACAAAGTATATTAATAACAACAACAATTGCACAACAATAACAAAATAAATAAAAAAAAAATAGCAAAAACCCAAAAACAATTTAAATACTTCAACAAGTGTGTTTTTTGCGGTGCGATATGCCGGTACATACATATTTACATATTTCTAGTGATCGACAATCGAGTAAAAATACGTACGTATGTACTTATGTGAACCAAATTAAAATCTTTTCGATATAAAATTATATTGTAATCAATTTAATTCCTAAATACCATATGTCATACGAAGTATTTGGAATTTGTACGACTCATACATACAATAATATTGTGTTCAAAAATAACATTCTCCATGTAAGAAAAAGCTAATGATTAACGCTAATCTATCCGTTTGG
Source organism: Sarcophaga bullata (assembly GCA_005959815.1). Lineage (NCBI taxonomy): Eukaryota > Metazoa > Arthropoda > Insecta > Diptera > Sarcophagidae > Sarcophaga > Sarcophaga bullata. The sequence goes on from QOCX01000002.1 coordinate 959,836, forward strand.
CTATGGTGTAAACATTATTTCTTCAATAAAAATTTTTCAAAAATCTATAAAGAATTGCCCATATAACCCTTAGGTAGCGAGGATCTGCAGTCAAACAAAAATATCGACCTGACGTGACACTACTGAAGACACAAAATTTATTTGTTTTATCTCTTTTTTTTTGAAAATTTCTCAATTTTACAACCCACTGTAATTAGAAGAGCGACACGTACAAGTCTAACACGCAACTTCAATCAGACAATTTAAATCTTTCGCAAAAATAAACAGAAAAATAAAAATTTTTTTTTTTTCAAATTCAGTCAGTCAAGTCAGTCTCTTTAATAATGATCGCAACGAAGGCACTCATCCACAATTAACCAATACAAACACGATCAGCAATGAAATATTGTTGGTTGGAAATCAGGTTTATCTGGACAGGCACACATACAAAGACTTTGACTGACTGATTTTAAATTTTTATTTTCGAAACACAAGATTTCAGTATATTTTGCTTTAGCTTGATAAAGAAGCTCTTGAAAAATGACGTCATGTCAATAAACAATTAAAGTAAAAAAAGAAATGAAAAAAATTCAATAAAAAAAAACAGCTCAAGGAAAACAGTAAGAGATTAAGTTTTATGCTTTTTTTTATTTTGCTTTGCTTTACCGAGAGAATAGTTCTAGCAAAATAAAAAAATAAAAATAAAAAAAAACTATCTCTTAAAGAGAATATCATAATTTACAAAATAAATTAATAAATTCTCTTTTTTCTTTTCTAAATAAGATTTTGAAACTCATACGTGATAAGAATCTTTAACTAGACAAGGGGCTTGATTATGCCGCAACAATATCAATTGTTTACTGTTAGCAATTAACAAATTAAATTTAAACAATAATGACAGTCGTCAAGTAAATTAATTTTCAATTTTCTTCCTCTAAATATGGCATATAATTAGTAGTTGTTGCCTATTTTTAGGGGAGTAACACTGGCTTAATGTTAAGCAACACTAATGGCCTGTTGAACACTTGTCGATAAAAATCTAAATTCTAAAAAATATATTTTCTTTTTGTTTTTTGTTGCTATTTTTTTATTTCTAATCAATTTGTTTAAATTTAAATTGAATTATTGCGTTGTTTTTTTTTTTGTTCTTTGTGTTGTTGTTGTTGTTGTTGTTATTATTTATTTAATAGTCTATGAAATTTGACTTTCATTTTCTTAAGTTCAAACTTTTTTCAAATGGAAGAAATACTAAATGATTCATTTATTATTTGTATGTACATATGTATGCATATTGATTGTCTGTACATATTTGTATATTCATTTTTGATTTTTAATTAAAAAAAAAACAACGAATAATTTCATGTGCTTTATTTATACACTCAATGAATAATAAATTTAAAAAACAAAAATATTTAAATAAATTACACAAAACTACAATGATTGTATTTTTATTATAAGGATTTATAGGCCAAAAATAATTTTACAAATAAATTTAAATAAAAAAACTGAAACTTCTCATGCATATGTTACAAAATAAAATTTATTTTAAATTTATTGCAATCATTTGCTTTATAAGTAATGACCATGAAAATAGCCTCAAGTTCAAAGGAAATAAAAAAAAGTACTTTAATTACTAAGCGATAAAATTGTTTTTAATTGTGAAGTACAATGTTCAGTTGAATTGGCAAATCAGAAGTATTTTCTTATTGCCTGTCTTACAATAAATGCCAATCTCGTGCCTCCTGCTCTCGAAAGTCATATAAAGTGAATAGATTTCCTCCAGAATCATCAGGCATTTTGTATATGCATATATCTCCAACCAATTGCAGAATATAAGCTTATAAAATATTGAAAAATTATATGGTGTAGTAAAAAGAAACTCATTACCTTTTACAAGAACTGAGGGTATAGGTTTCTTACAGTTAAAATGTCCACATTCAGATCCAATATGTACTTTTAGTTCCATTATGACTCAACGAAATGATTGTGTTGTCATTCATTTTTCACAAGCGCCTGCATAATTTAGGTTCCTCGGATCCTCTCTGAGAGATAAGGTTTTACTTACATTAGAGACTATAAATAATACCACAAGCTTGGATCTTCCAATGTCTGAAATTTCAACTAAATTTTGCTATTGCGTTACTCCCGATTTTGCACGGCTCACTAAAAAATGACAGGTAATTAAGTGAACGTTAGTGTCCTCTTTTCCCACAGTCCCTTTCCTGAAATTTTAAAGTATGGGAATTCCAAATCAAATGTAAACCAATATTCTGGTCAATTTTAGTGGCGAATCGTGATTTCTATCGATAAGAGAATAAATTCGAGTCGGTAACGGATACTGAGAGTATTCCAAGGCATACATAGACGATCCGTTTATAATCAATAAACTGTGCTTACCTTTTAAATAATTTGTTTTTTAAATTCTTGCCCGGGATTTCTTTGGTTATACTTTAAGGCTTCTTCAGTAGAAATACTCAATTGTTTAAAGTACTTTACAATTTTTTTTATTTTTTACTTTACTTCGTTTTTTTTTTCCATTTTTTTTTTGTTTCTTTTCATATTGAGCTTATATTAAAATATATATATTCGGTTATTTTTTTTTTAATTCTTTTTTATTTTTTTGTGTTTGTAATTTTAAAACTTTTTAATTATTTTCTTATTATTTAATTAATTGTTGTTTTGTTTTTTGTTTTGTTTTGTTGTTGTTAAATGATAATGCTTAACTAGAAAACTAATTTTATTATACACAACGTTTGTTTTTTATTTATTTTATTATTAATATTTTTTATAATTAATCGTGTTTTTAATTATAATTTTTAGTTTTTATGGTATTTTTTTCTTTTTTTTTCTTATTAATGTTTGCTTTGTATGATGTGTGAGTGAGTGAAGAGGATTTTCACCGCTTTTCTTTATTTTCTTTAATGAATGCTTTATTATGATTGTTTTTTTTTGTTTTTTATTTATTTTTTTTAATATTTTACATGCGTTTAATGTATAACGTATTTATTTATTTGAACAGTGCACATCATAGGCACATTATAGCTCTGTTGTGGTGTTTTTTTCTTTACTTTTTTCATTATTATTATTATTTTTTAATCTTTTTTTTTTGAATTTTTATGTCTATTTTATGGTTGATTTTATTTCTGAAAGAGGGTGTATGTGTGTGTCAAGTGGAATTTACATTTAATTTAAA
>QOCX01000002.1:965741-1066107 GCA_005959815.1 Sarcophaga bullata
ATCTTTTCTTTTCTTTTCTTTTCTTCTTTTTATAACTTTCATTTTGTTTTCTTCTTTATCTTTTAAATAATAATTATAATTATAATATAATTATATAATAACTAGTATGTACAAACTAAATAATTAAAAAAAAAAAGAAATATATTTGAATGAAGAAAATAAAATAAAGAAAACAAATTCAAACCTAAACAAATACAATTTACGGGCTAGGCTACTTTGCTTAAAAGTATGTTTTTAAAAGAACTTGTGTTTTGCGTTTGTATTTTCTCACTTTAAGAAGGGAAATCTGTATTGATAAAAACTACAGGAGATGCTTAATAAATTTGTTTGTTTTTGTTTGTTTTTTGTTTTGTTTCTGTTTTGTAAAGATTTTAAAAAAAATGTGTGTCAATAATTGTTAAAATAAAATAAAAAAAAAAAAAATATACGTATAATTAAATAAAATTAAACAATAAAATAAACAACAACAATTATGTTTTAAACAAATTTCAGCTTTAAGAGAAGCATACATGAGCAAAACCATCATTAATATTAGCTCATAATGAGAGAAATTAAAAGAAAAAAAGGGCAAAAGAATAACCAGACCAAGGCATATATATTTCTCTTGTAGAAGAAATATTACACTTTCTGGTAATGATTGTTAAAATATTTTGTTTTTCCAAAATTCTTAAATGCTTCGTATTGTTCTGTAGGAGAAGTGTATGTAAACCTGACCCCTGTGTGTCTGAGTGAATATGCTGGTTTTTAAATGAAAAGAAATCTTTTCGTTTTGCCTCCTTTTCTCCTGTCTATCGCATGTATCGCATTTGCAAGGAGCTAACGTGAAGGAAGTATTACAGATTTATTTTTGTTTTTGTTTGCATTTAATGCGACTGGGCGTGAGCCGTCGTTTGGTTAGCTCATTCGATATTTTGATTCTCTTGTGGTAAATTGATTTCGTATTTTATAACTTGTGCCGTATTTGAATCCTGTAACACTTGCACATGAACTGCTTGATTACCAATCATTACTTCTCTTGTTGTCATTTGTTGTTGTTGCTGTTGTTGAGGTTGTTGGTTTTGCTGTTGTTGGTTTTGTTGTTGTTGTTGTTGTTGACTTTGTTGCTGTTGGGTCAGTTGTTGTTGAGCCTGCTGTTGTACATGTTGCTGTTGTTGCTGCTGCTGCTGCTGCTGTTGTTGTTGTTGTTGTTGATTGGCGGCATCCTGTCGAAGAATAAAATCAAGCTGCTTGTATTGTTGTAGTGAACAAGTCTTATGCATAAATTACTAAATTCTTAAGAGGTTTACTTTACTCTTTTTTTTTTAATTTTTTTTTTAACAAATGAAGTCAAAAATAAACCGAAATAAATCAAATCAATAAAACAAAAAATAACACAAAAATTGAATGAAAATGAAAATTATTCTGAACATATATGAGGTGTAGTAAAAAGAAGTCTATTATTTTTTCCCAAAACAAAACATATGTAATTAAATCAAACCGATGACGACAAAATTACTGATTGAGAGTCTGGCGTTTAATATTGTTGGTGTGAAAAGTTGTCTTGAATAGAACCTAATGGTGACAAGGGTGTCATGAGAGATTCATAATAATGACAAACGGTTTATTGTAACAGTACTAAATTAAATTAAATTGATTTCTTTTTATTACACCTTTCAGTTAATGTTTTCATATTGAGCTCAGGGAACAAAGGTAGTTTAAGTTTAAATACGGTTGTGGCGTGTGCAAGAGATAGGAATATTTTTTGAAATAATAATTAAAATTGACAAAACTATTCGATATAACGCTATGTCCGTTTTGCCGCTATGTACCGCTTACAACAGTATTCGAAAACAAAAAGGGATCCCCCCCCCCCTAAATTATGTCTTATTGTAAATCTCATTACGTGAAATGCTATTAGAAAAATTTAAAAAGAGGAACTAACTGTCATCTTTTGTTATGTAACTATTGATTGTTTGCATCTATTGTAACATCTTTCAGGTTTTGTTCTTTTATTTACTGCAATAGCTTTATAAAGTTATAAATTTCAGAGAAAATATTTTCAAATTTAATCGAATTGCATTCCTATTTCAATGTATAGCCGGAAAACTTTCATTATTCTTAAAGTTTTATTAAAAAAAAATAAAAACAAAGAGGATTAGAAAAATTATTGAAATACCAACACCAAACAAAATTTAAAGGAAAATGATAAAAACAAAAGAAAAATGAAAAATTTGAAAACCTCTTCTTCAAAAAAGGTTTCTAGAAATTTACGCAAAAAAAAAGTAACACAACTATACCGAAAAGAAAGTACGATAAAACAAGAGAAAAAAAACAGTAAAAACAATAGAAATCAAAATAGAATTTGATTGGATTTTTAAGAAGAAAGAATATTATTATATTATCTAGAGTATATACTATGTTTATAAAAAAATATATGTACGTATGTATGTAATATTATATAATCAAAATGGATTGAAAAAATATCTCAACACTTACGTTGCACAACTACAACCTTTTGAAAAAAGTTTATTTCTCATTTAGTTTGTTTAGAGAGTTTGATTTGAGAAAGTGATTGTGAGTTAGAGGTTCAACACACCTGTTGCTGCGAAGTTGGTGGTTTCGTTTCCAAGTGTTGACGTTGATGTAACATTAAGTGATTCTTTTGGAAGAATGCTTTGCCACATTCACAGACGTGCGTGCGTACCGTGCAGCCACCATTCGGGTGGCGACGATTATGTTGCATGAGACCGTGTTTGGCAGCGAAACCTTTACCACAACTAGCGCAGAAATGCGATTTCGGTTTGGTGGGTGTTTGTTGTGATTGCTGTTGTTGTTGCTGCTGTTGAGGCTGTTGTTGTTGTTGATGCTGTTGGTGAACAGCACCATTTTGTAAATGTTGCTGTTGTTGCGATTGCAAACCAACTGGCATACCGGGGACAAGTGTCTGCGGATGAGATGTGGCGGCGGCCTGCACCAGTGTCGTCTGACTGACAACTTGACCCGTCGATGATATGATTTGAACTGGCATTTGGTTTTGGGCTATAATATTTGGATTGGCAGCCACAACAGTGGTACCCGAATTCATACCGGACGTGCTTAAAAGATGTGTAGGCAAGGCGGCGGTTAAAGCACATAAATCGGTCATAAGACTTTTATCACCGGTATGTAAACGCAGGTGTAGAGCTAAAGCTTCGCGACTATTGAAGGCACTTCCGCATTCCCTGTAAAATCGATTTAAAAGAAAAAAAAAAAAAAACAAGAGAAACAAGAAACGAAAAACACTTGTTATAACGCAACAGTGCTACTAACAACAATTTAGAGGAGATTTTATACTCACCGGCAGCCAAATTGTGGTCTACCTGTTGAATTATTGGCATCATTAGCGGTGACCGTTAGCAATGCCGAGTTGTTGGGATTACTAACAACCGTTATAGTTTGTGGATGATTGTTTTGAACTTGATGTCCTTGTTGCTGCTGCTGTTGCTGATGTCCAGTATGGGCTTGCGTTTGATGTACTTGCTACAATTTCAAAAGAAAAAACAAAAACCAAAACGAATTAAATGTTTTTCAAGTCTAAAGTTTAAAAGAGATCATCCATCACATACTTGTATCGTTTGTGTTGGCTGCTGCTGTGATATTAACGAATTGGACGGCACTATGGCGGTATTTGAAGAATTCGGATTAACACCGCCATGGGTGGTGCGAATATGTTGATTTAAATCGGGTCTTGTCATAAAGCCTTCACCGCAACTGATGCAGGGATATGGTTGATCACCGGTATGTACACTAAAGATAAAAAAACAAGACGCAGAAAATTAAGAAATCAACGTAAAAACATTAAAAACCACACATGTGTGGCGTTGTGTTATGACATCACACTACATAATAGATAAATGTACTTACCGCATATGTGCCACTAGTGTTCGTTTTTGTAGAAATTCTTTGCCGCACACTGTACAGGAATATGGTACTTTGCCATGTATACGGGCATGGTTAACCAATTGAAATTTACGCGGAAATGTAACACCACAGTCCTGACAAACAAATGGATTTATAGAGCCATGAAAACTGTAAAGCAGACAAAAGATTTCAATTGAATTTCGTTTTCTACGATTTAATTCCTTATATTTATTATGATTTACCGCGAATGCATGATAAGATGATTCTCCTGGGCGAAACTTTCGCCACATTCATCACACACGTACGGCCGTTCGCCAGCATGGTATTTGCTGTGAGTTACTAAATGACGTTTCAGGGGGAATGAACGTCCACACTCTTGACACACGAATGGACGATCGCGTGAATGCACTCTTGAATGGGTTAGCAAATGATGCTTGAGTGTAAAACTCTTTTTACACTCTGTACACTGATAAGGACGATCGGTGGAGTGTAACAGCAAGTGGGTATTTAAACAGTGTTTATGGGCAAAACTTTTACCACAATGTGTGCATATATGGGGTCTTTCCCCTGCAACGAAAAAAACAAAACAAAATTAAATCACATTGCAAATCACACGTAGTAAATTCTTCTCACCTGTATGTACTCTAGCGTGTGTAGTTAAATGATGTTTCAGTAAAAACGATTTACCGCATTCATCACAACTGTAAGGGCGTTCCTTTTTAATAGTAGCGTCGGTCTGAAAAGATAACACACACCATAATGCATCATGTATTCAATTAAGAATTTATTGCTTAAAACTGATATTTGCTTTTGATACTTTTGTTTTTCTTCTAATTCATTTAGTAAATTAAAAAGAAAAAATAACAATAAGAATAATAATCATAAGACATATTGGAAAAGCAATTTAAAATTGATTCGAGGAGTCTTCTTACATCACTAAAATTCATGTTTTCTTGTAATTCTGTTTTCGGTGAGAGTTCCAATGTTCCAGGTTCTAGTTTTAAATGTGGCGCATTAGCTTGTGTTTCATCATTGTCTTCTAGACCTTGTATTACTTTTTGTACTTGCACTGATATGCCAGGCAACATGTCACCACCTAACATTGCATAAACAATGGTTGAGGACAAAATGGACGAAATAAAAAAAAAAATAAAAAGAAGTGAAAGAAAGAAATTATAATTCTAAACTCTTTTTGGGGGGAAATGGAATTATGAGTCTTACTTGTATTTGTATTATGACCATCATTCGACGATATGGTTTGCGGATGAGTGGCGGCCAAAGCACGTTTCATTAGAATTTCATTACATTCCTCGGCCGTCAAATGTATCGGACCAATTGGACTGAAATGTGTCTTATTAGCTGCAGCAGCTGTTGATAATAGCGTTTGAGCTTTAGAATCGACTATACCGTTCGATAAATGAGACTGATCCGATGGATCGACAAGAAGATCTAGAAAAATTAATGAAAATTTTATATCCACACTCTCCACGATTCACGATCTATTCGAACTAAAAAAAATTAAAACTTACAATTTTTGTCACAATTTAGGCTTAAAACCTGCTGTTGATCCTGTTTCTTAACAACTGATGAAGCGCCGGAGGCGGATGCAGCACCAGTGATTACTCTAATTTTTTGTATAAAGAATTGAAAAAAGAAAAAAAAAAGTAGAAAAAAAAAAATGCCACACTTTATTAACAAAGAAGCCCAACGGAATTGATTTAATAAAAAAAAGTTTTGTTTTTTTAGAAAAGAAAATTAAAAAGAAAAAATCATAATTAAAATGTAAAAAAAAAAAACAAAAAAGTAATGCAAATCAAAAAAAAAAAAATAAAGAAGAAAAAAAGAAAAAACAAACAAACAAACAAAATGAAAATTAATACTTCTGCTCACCTTTGAGCTCCTGGTGCAAATGGGTCATTGACCAAAACCATACGTCGTACAACACTTTTATTGCCTGCTAATGCTCCTTTACCATCTTTTTGCACTGTTAATGATCCATCAGTGGATAACAAATATGGCATCTGAAAATTATAATGCTATTATAGTCATAGAAGATGAATTGCAAACATTTAGAATTAGTATGATGTGATTAACAAACAAAACAAATTTCAAATTCAAGTTCAAGTTCAACAATTTTTTTTTTCTTTTAATTTCGTTTTTGGTTTTCAAATAAATTTTCAAAAATAGATTAAAATTTTTTTGTTTTTTCTCTATTCTGTGTTATACGAGTGTTCTTTTTTTTTTGTAACAATTTTGACAACAACAACAATAATTTGAAATCATTATTACAGTGCTCAAAGAAATAAAGGAGGAGTAGTAGTCTCATGTCATTTTAATAAATAACACAAGACACGACATAAAATGCAAAAGTTTTTTTCAGTGCTTTTTCATCTTTTTTCTTTTTTTCTTTTATATATTCAAACTATGGTGATTTATTGTACATGCTGGGATCTGAAGAAGACAGGGAATTGAAATAGGGAAATACTAGGGATGTGTTTAATATTTGCGCGCCAAAAACATCGTTATCGATCGTTATGAATAGACTCAAACAAACTCTCACAGGCTTAAAATAAGAATAAGGGAACATTAGAACTCTTTTTCTGTGTTAACTAAATTACTGACGAACGACGTCAATAAATTTCAATCGGAAATTCGTTGTATCAATTAACAAATATTTAATTGATTCGATGATGTTGTGTGTTACTCTACTATGAAAGCCGCCATGCTTTTTCGTTTTCTTATACGACATTTAATCAGTTGCAATAATACATACAAAAATTATTTATTTATTGTAAACCATGTTATAGAATATTTATTATTTACTAAACAAATAACAACCAAACAAAAATTGTAAAATTATTAAAAAAAAAAAAAAAAAGTTTAGATTTGAAAAGAAAACAGAAAAATATACAAATACAAATACTTTGTTGGTTTAATTAATAAATTTTACTACTCTAAAGGCCAAGCTAAGCTGAGCCAAGAAAAAGCTAAGTCAGCTAAAAATTACAATATTAACCAAATAAATATTGAATACACGGTGTACAATAATAAATTTCTAAAACAATCAAATAAAATTCAATAATACTTGGATTATTATTTTAAAAAATTTATCAAATAGGACTTGTGATGAAATCAACTCATAACTACTAACTGCTCTTCTGCATCCTGAGTGTCTAATGACAAGATTTGGAATGAAATAAAAACCTTTATTATCATTATGAATCACATATAATCAAATAATATCAATTGCAATGTTTATTGAATTAAACAACACAACTGAAATAAATATTTGTAAATATTTTTCACATAATGACGACGATCTTTGTACGGCCACTCCCAACTATAAGTCTAAAATAATTGTTTTTATAACTCCAGTATTAGTGGATAGAAAATTCCACAAGAGAAAATATTTTATTATGCGAATTCCACGTGTTAGGAATACAGTGCAGATTCGGTGCGTCCGTTAATTTCATTGTTAAAAGAATCCTGCGTCCATATATGCAATGTGATATAAATAAATGATCATTTCAATTTCAATTAAAAGTAGTATTTCATTATAACTCATAAAGGGAATTAAAAAAAAAAGCCCGCTAATTTCTAGCAAACAAACTATTAAATCTGGCAACTGTGTGCTTCATAGGAGTAACATATAATCACATTAAATATTTATTTTTCCACTTTTGAAAACTATTTCTGTTAAATTTAATTAGCAACAGAGGTGATAACTGTTTTAATACGAATAACAATTTGGAATGTGCTGTGCGCTGTGGTAAGGTAAACAAATCATTGAATATCTGCACCATAGTTGTCAACTTTGCTTTCCTGCTACTCCTTTTTCGCATTTGTCAAATCTATTTGTCAACAACACAACATATCAGGCATTAATGCATAGCACATATGCATAGAATAGGAAAATAGAATTAAAGAGAAATAAAAAAAAAGGAGAGAAAAAAAACCAAACAAAACAAAACAAAAATAATAATGTTTTTGCATCAACAACAATACAAAACAAAAATTTTGTTGCTTGTTCTTCTTCTATTCTTTATACATATACTATATACGTATATGACTACATTCTTTATATTGACTTCAATACATAGACACTTTACCAACCCAATACATTTACAACCACCCCCACCCCGCCCCTTCCACAAACGATACATTTCATACTGAATATTTATGAAACAACTAATCATACTTCTCATACATCATCACGCGCGCGCTTTCTCAAACACACAAACGCACACACACACACACTCCGATCAACAGACACATCATACACACATGCAAACGTAACGTAAAATATTTCTTTAAAATTTTTCTTCTTGTAGTTGTATTTTTTCGTTGTTGCTTCGCTACTGACTGACTGGCTGCTCTTGCTCTTATTTAACTTTACTCTGAGAAAGCAACAACAGCAACAACAACCAAAAAGAACGATGTTTAAAAAACGACCACACGACTAACGAACAAAACAACTACCACGACTACCACAAGTACAGTCTTATAAATTTATTTTTTATGTGTTGTACGTTGGTTGTCGTTATATTCCCTGCATTTTTTTTTTGTTTTGTATTGTGGGCTTCAAAAACTACAACATTTTTTTTCTTCTATTTATTTATTATTTTTTTTTTTTTGATACTTTCTCATTAACATACAGAACACAAGAACATAACACAGAGAGAAGAGAAACAATAATATAAGAGCAATAATAAAAAAATATAGAAAATAAAAAAATAGAAAATCCATATGAAAACGAAACGAAATTCAAATAAAAACATATTGAATGCAAATGATAGAATTCAAATTCAAAAGAATAGAATTGCAATTGCAGTTGGAGTTGTAGAAGACAGAAGATTACTTACAGATTCACCACTGACTGTGTAGTTTATGTTGGGCGATATTTCCAATACAGACTCGGCGGCACGAGTATTATCAGCAAAACCCCAGGCATAAGGACCAAAACTTTGTGTTGGGTTACTTTGAGCAGCACACATCCTCAAGGCCTTTTAAATTATTTTTCTTTTTACAAAACAACAGACACACGCACGTAAACCACGAACGTATGAATGAAAATTAACAAAAAAAAAAAAAGTAGAAAAAATAATATTGAAACTGAAATGAACGAAACGCGAACTCAAAAAAAAAGAAGAAAAACTAAACGGATGGCCACAGTAATTTCGTTTTTTTTTTCTCACAACTTTTTTTTTTTATTAAATTTGCTTCAACTTTTTTTCACTCAATTTCTTTGATTTTTGGGTAGTATTTTAACATTTTTGTGTTTTTGTTTTAATTAACATGTTTTATTTTGTGATAATTATTTATAATTATTATTTAGCAGAATTCTGTTTTATGCCAAAACGTTTTTGTACCACGAAAACACAAGAAATATAAAAAAAAAGAAAGTCAAGACGTCGCGGGCGCCATTTTTATTTTTTCTTTAGCGTAACTTTTTTCTTCACTTTTTTTCACAGCGTTTTATTTGCTTTTCATTTAAAACACTCGTATTTTAGGCATTTGCTGAAATTCTATGATATATTGTTAATTTGTATCGTATTTGTTTGTTTTTAGTTTTATTGTTGTAATTGCATTAAAATATCCACCAATATATAGAATATGAATATAAAAAAATCAACACAATTGAAAAAATTCCTCAATTCCATCACTCTACTGACGTCGCCATTTTAGTTTTTGTATTTCTTCACACAAAAGAGTCTCACAACGCACACGAAAGCAAAATGTATGAATGTGTTGAAAACACAGTTGTGAACACATTGTCTTATTTCAAATACTTCACAATAACTACGTATCACATGCAACCCTGCCGTGGTGAGTTTTAAATATTAAATACAACACTGTTTAGAACAAATTGTTAAAGCAACACTGATTTTTAGCAATTGTAATCAATGTTGCCAGAATGTAAATAATTTTGCACCCAAACAACCTTTGAAAAAGAAAAATCACGAAAGAGTTGTATAGTTTTTTTTTAAATTAATTCTTTCTTCCTGATGTTAAGTACATACATTTAGTTCCAATATTCCTTTCGAACAAAAAACAAAAAATGTAAATAATTTCAAAACATAAGTCCCAATTTGTTGCTTTTTTGCAAGCATTTTTAGGCAGATGATAGATATTTTTTACATTATTTATGTTTGTTTATTATTAGTCGGAAAGAAAATTTACGGTTTTATTTAATAAATTTAAAAAAAGTAAAAATTTTATTCAAAAATTTAATCGCAAAACAATTATTATTTTTTTATGCATTCATTACACATTTTTTTCTTAATTTAAATTTTTTAGATGCGTAAATAAACAGAATTTACTAATATAGATTGCAACACTACACACATCCTTGTCTCACGCGCCAATTTATATATGGTAGGTTCGATTTAATCCCAATGGCTCTGCTAATGGAGTTGAAAATTCCGTATCCTAGACATATACCGGTTAATTCGACGCAGACAGTACAGTGATTTATCATAATACAGTACCATTTCGAATAACGGCATTTTGGTGAATTTCAATTTTATTCACCACATTGTAAAAACTCACCACCTCGAAAACTCACCACTCATCATAAATTCACCACGATTCTCAAAAATTTACCACATTCGAAACACCCACAAAAAAACTTTTCATTTTAGGAGAATCCGGGACAAACCCCGTCCGTGATCCAGTCCCGTCCATCCATTAAATTCCACGATGATGCAACCAACCAACCCGCCACACAACCACAACCACAACCGCACACACACCCAACCACTAGCCCGCACATACAACCAACAACCACAGCGAATCCACCCACCCACCCACAATCAACAAACAAAACTAAACACCCTCCCTAGACAACAAACAACACACACACACACACTACTCACCCACCCACCCCACACAACAAACATTGTTCGCAGTAAAATCTTCTTAAGCGGCATATATATATATAAATCGAATTCGAAAAAAGAATGTGGGAATTATGAATGAAATTTATTCAACGTTTTTGAACGAACAAAATAACCAACCAGTGTCAGTATTGCCAAGACGAAAAAAATTTTGAATAAACTCCTGAAACAAAAAAGCACCAGTTTTGGTTAGAAATAACTAAAAACGGCAACACTGGAGTGCTTATAGAAAAAAATAATCACTGTGCATAAAAAGGAGAAAAACAAAAGTAAAAAAATGGTGTAAAAAAGTGCTAAAAAAATACATTAAAAGGATATATATGATGCTACAAAATCGTTGAAAAAACAAGATGCACAATTAAAAGTGAGTGTCCTTCTCTCTCTCTTCTCTATAATAATGAAAAATAATAATAAATATAAATAAGAAAATTGTTACGCAAAAATTAGTGACATTCCTGTGGGTGTTTAAAACGATGACATAAAAATGCTTTCTTTGCACAAACACTAACAAAAAAATGACAAAAAAGGGTCAGGCAATTAATAAATATTGTGGGTTGAAAATTACAAAATTCACCTCCTTCGTTGTCATTTTTCTCTTTTTCTCTTTATCATGTTGTCTGGATGCTTTCACAACGGTAACATTTATTTATTTATGTATTGTATGTATGTGAACAATAGAGGGAGAGAGACAAAGTGTAAAAAATGCCATTGAGTGTGTGTGTTGACTTTTTCTCTTCTCACTAGTGTTGCCATAGCCGTGAAAAAAAAAATTCAAAAAGGTATTGATATATTAAACCCAAAAATTGATTGACATTTTGTAACCTTTAGTTTTTTTATAAGTTTATTTTTTATACTTAAGCTAGAAAAATAAAGAAAAATTTCAATCTAGAACGAAAACTATAAAAAAAACCATAAAATATAAAGTTTATAAGTTCAAAATGAGCACAATGGCAACACTCAGTGTTGGGAAAGAGTATTAGAATATAAGATAGCAAGTAGAATGTATGCATGTGTGAGTGCGACAAAAATGTATGCCGGTTCGTTCTTCTTATTCAGAATTTTATTAATAATTATTACAAAATAAATAATCAATTATTTTTTTGATCTTGCTATTGTTTTTTTATTAAATTCTTGTTTGTCCTAGGAACGAACATACAAATTTCATTAATGCGCTCTTTTATTATTATCGCTACACTGACTTTGCTTTATTTGTTGTTGTTTATTTATGTTGGCTTTGTTACTTTTCGTTCATTTTATTTTTTTTTGTTTAGTTCTGTTTGTTGTTTTTGTGAGCTTGTTTTGTTGTAAGTTGGTCGTTCGACTCGCTCACTAGGTAAGTAGTTGACGATTCAAATTGGAATCAATGAACGTACGATGTAAACGAACCTACTGAACGAGTAGCAAGCATTAGCAACAAAAATACAAGAAATACGAACGAACATTGGCCAAACGAACGAAATAAACACGAACATTCATTCATACTTACCTACACACACAAGCACTCACATGAAACTCATAAAGAGACAGACAGACAATCGCACAGACTCTTTCTTGTTTGGTTGGTTTAGATCACTTGAGATTTTTGGCCTAAATCTGTAGGCCTTGAGAAAAACGTACACACAAACCCACACACACATACACGTACACACACGACAAAAAACAAAAATATACGAAAGAAACAGAGTATCATTTGATTGAGGGAAATACTTGCAGCGTTAACAAAGCATGGCAAAGTTGACGTTAGACGGCCACAACATAATTACATGACGTCGACGTTAAATTTTGCAATGTGCCGTATGCAGCAGCAGCATCGTGGGCAATAGCAACAGCAACATTGTATGAAATGTAAACATTGGATAAAAAAGTACATTGTTTTTGTTGTTTTGTGTTTTGTGTTTTACTGTTTTGTGTTTTGTAAGGGTAACCTTATGCATGTAAGTAAGTAAGTAAAGAGTGCTTTTTGTTGGTGTTATTTCGCTTCTATTATTACTATAAGTGCTGCTTGCTTGTGTGCTTATTTTTTTTTTATTTTATTTTTCTTTTTATGTGAACCCACCATACAACGACGTCATCATTTAGACATCGCAGGCGTCGTTATCGTTTGCGTTGTCGTATACTTAATATTTGAGATTTTTAGTTGCCTCAACACCATCGCTAGTCAGTGTGTTTTTGTTTTGCGACCATTGCGGATGCGGAATTTGGCGTTTAACTGTTTTTATTCTTACGATTCTTTTAGTTTTTTTTTTCGTTTCGTTTTTTACTGTTGTTGCCTTTATTTTCGTAACGATATTAATTCTTCAATAGTTTTTTTTTTCTGTTATTGCTGCTGTTGTTCCGAATTTACGTTTACAACATAAAAAAGCAGACAAATAAGAAGGAAAAAAAAAGAATTCTCGTGCGTTTGTAACTGATTTTCGTACGCTGGTACTTTTAGTGCGTTCGTAGGCCTGCTAAACAACGCGTCTTGGAGCGCTTATTCTTTTTTGTTTTGTTTTTGTTTTGCATCTAATTTAAGCTGATTGATGCCTTTACACACCGCCTTAAGTAGCAGTAACTCTTAAAAAAAAAGGAATAACGAAACAAGAAAAAAAACACACACACATACGTCCAAAATTTAAAAAAAGAACGTGTTGCAATAATTGTAAAATTAAAAAATATTACAGAATATTTATTATTTAATGGAAAAGGAAATAAAATAAATAAATAAATACACTGACAATTTAAAAGTAAAAAAAAAGTTTTTTAAACAAAAAACAAAAAATTAAAGCCCTATTTTAAGGGTTTTTAAGTAAGGTTGATCGATTTTATCTTACGTGTGTAATAAATAATAAAACCAACAAAATAAAAAATAAAAACAAAATAAAATAAATAAAAAGTGAAATAAAATAAAACGTGAGTGTAAATTTTAATTCTTTTTTGCTTTTAATTTTTATTTATTTATTTATATGACACTCTAAACGAGCGAACTGACCCAATTAAATTTTATTTCAATTTCAATTGAATTTTCCTTCTTTTTATTTTCATTTCACCAAAAAACAAAAACGCAAAGAAAAAAAAATCACAATCAAATAGAAATTCTAACTGTTAAAAAGAGAACATTAAGCAAGAGAATACAAATGTGCGTGTATTGCCATACATTCTTACGCATGCATGAATGTGCTGTACGATATGAGCAGATTTTGTTTGTGTGGTGTAGTGTGGTGGTGTGGTATGGTGGTCAGTGGTCACAGACTGTGTAATCAAAACATCACCAAAATGTTAACAAAAAAAAAACACAAAATTTACCTTAAAAATTCTCTAAGAAAAATCGAAATTATTAACCAATAAAATCATCATCAAATTGCAATAATAATTTATTTATTAGTTGGAAATGTTAAAAAAAACAACAACAACAACAACAATCATCATGTACAAACAATATGGGAAATTGTGATGCAATTTTTTGTTTTCAAAACCAACCAGAAGAACTGGGTTGCCAAATGTACTATTTTCATTTGGCTTTTTATAGCTATATATAGAGAGAGCATTGAAATTTTGTGATTTACATAAATTATGGAGAAAACATGTGGTTAAAATGGATATTATTTTAGAAAAAAGCTGCAGTATATACTTATTAGTGGAATTATTAAAAAAAAAGTATTACAAGAGTTCTATAAATACAGGCTCTTCGATAAAAATTATAATATGTTCGTATGTATTTCTTGCCTTTATTGATTCATTGGAACATTGTTGCAATGTGGCTTGTGTCAGTCTCACTGTTCTACTCTTACTACAACAGATTGTGCAACACATTCGTTTGTGATCGATTGTAGCGGCTCTGTCACTTCTACAACAGATTGTATTCTGGTGAATTAAGAAACCATATTTTCGGAAATTCCATACTCTCATAAAACACGTTTACAAGATTAGCCTCTAGTACTCTACATAGAGAACTTGTGCTCTAACCGCACTGTTTGTATGTGAAACCCTTTTCATGCGGAAGATTTTCCTGCCACTTAGAACATATGTAGATAGATTCACATCTTTCTCACTTTATTCTCTTTCTCAACCTATTTTTGTAAATTCAAGAGAATGTACTGCATGGGTAGAGGCCATCCCCTGAGTGTCGGGTGTGTATAGTGAGTGACAAATTATATCATCTCGAATCCAATATTCAAATTTTACATTGATATCCGTGAATCTATGAAAAAAACTGTTTCTTCTTCGTTGCTACGGCATTATTGTCCTCTCCTCTTCTTTTTTTAAAAAAGTTGCAAAGCATTTGGAAGCGTTAGTCAGTGTGTAACTTCCAACCAGTGTCTCAGTGCCACGCAATGTTCATGCTCATTACAGTTCAGTTGTCTCTGTATGCTTATCATCTTCCAGAAACGTTCACCTGACCAGCTGTCAGTGACGTTGTTGTTCCAGTTGTTGCAGTGCTTTGCAGTATGTACAAAACTCGGCTGGTAAATACATTGTTGGGTAGCAATCCATTTGGCATATCTTGGTCATAAGATTATCAATAGTTGGCATAATTTTGCTGCTTCGAATTCACCGGGCTCGGGTCTTTCTGTCAGCTTAAATCGATGCATCCATGACCAGACAGGTTCTGTGTAATAGTCTTCGTAGTCCAGGAGATAGTGTGTGGTCTTATTAGCTGTGAGGCCGTGGTTTAAATCCCGAAAGTATAAATAAAATTGCCATGAAAAGATTCTCAAAAATCTGTCGTTCGAAATCGATTTTAAACTATAGGCTGGTCACTCTCATGGGTATAATTAATACATACAACATGGGTGGTGTGAGAAACTAGGTTGTAATCTTGATAAAAGTGTTATAATGACCAACTAAGTAAGTAAGACAGGATGTTCATGAGGTAATAAGGAATTTATGTGTTAATGGTCTGGGGCTTGCTACATCTCATGTAGCAAAGCAAATTTCATACTCACTTTGATTGATCGGACTTGAGCGTTGAAGATATTTCACGCCATGTATTGTGAAACATATTTCCTGGCCTCCTTTTACAGGGCTTCTGTTCATCTTTCTATTTGATTTTGATCAGTTCAGACTGATCTTTTTAAAATTTTAGTAAAATTTTTAATTCTTTCTTATTTCCAATACAAAGATAGATGGATGGCCAACAAATGATTATGTTGTGCTATGATTACAACACACTAGAGCACTGTTAGTTTACGTTGCAACCTGTAAAATTGCATTCAAGATTCTTAAGTTTCCCTTGCAACATATTTTTTTTTCTTCTAATTTTTTCTATTTTTTTTTTTTCAGGGCAGTTTCAAATTACCACACAAAGATCTTTAAATGACTTCTCAACAATTCTCAATTTACTGTGTGTATGTATGTGTGTGTATGTGTGTGTATGTATGTGTTCCTATCTGTTTTATTTTTCTTGTGTTTCTGTTCTGCTACCAAATTGCGAAATCTTGGCTTAAAAACCAACAGCCAACCAACCAACCAACCAACCAAGTATTAAACTGGGTTATTTTATAAGCTGACTTACCTTGTGGGCCGTTCGTTGTTCATTGGTACTCGAAATGTTTAATAAAAAAAAAAACAAAACAAGACACAAATAACTATATGCACATACACATAAACATATAAACTAACATATGCACACACAGAATACAGATACAGAACGGCTTAAATGATTTCATTTCATTTGCTGCAGGTGGCTGACGACTGATTGTTGCAGTTGCTGTTGTCTGCACGAAAAAAAAAAAACTGACAATTAGTCAAACTATTTCACTCACTAAGTAACAACGAACTGACTGACAGTCGTTACTGTTTGTTGTTAGTTTGCCACACATTGTAGTTTCATTCTACATTTCAAATTTTTTTTTCTTCTGGCTTTTCTTAACGATTTTATTGCTGCTTATCAGCGTATGTTTTTTGAGTTTTCTTAAGATATGTTCTCGTATTTTCCAAAGTTTTTTTTTTTTTTGTTCTGTTGCTTCATAAGAAAAACAAAAATTTTACAAAAAAAAAAAAAAAAAAAAAAACCTAAAAAGAGCAGAAAAATAAACACAAAAACAAAGTTATTCAAGTCTAACACAATAAGTGTTGGGCTTAGAGTGTTGGTTGGTTGGTTGGTATTCAGGTGGGGGAGATTGAAGGGGTTTATTAGCAAAAAAAAAAAAAATGATAAAATTGTGACACCAAACTCTACTAAATAAGGAAGGCTACCCAAAGCCAAGATTTGCAGTTCTGTTGCAATCCAAAATATTTTTTTTATTTTTTTTTTTTTTATTTTTACTTTGTGAGAATGTTGTTTCTAAAATTTTGCAATTGTTAACAACCATTTCAAATGGAATACAATGGATTTTAAAGGCTATTTCGAAATAACAGTCTAATCTTACAAGCATACTATCCTTGAGCAGTTTTCCTAAAAATTAACACTGATGTTCCATGCAGTTTCGTTGCAAGATGACATTTTATATTGAAAAAATCTAGTTCAACAGAGTGCTTGAGACACATTTTAAAATTTTTACAAGCTATTCTCCTAAATACGAATAGATTTGAATTTCTATTTTATTTTCTTTTAGCTGTGATCGTCCTACAACTCGAAGTATTTCCTTTGGCCTACTTCCCTAACTTAAGAACTAAAAAATAATTCCAAACATCAAAGCAAAAAGAAAAAAAAAATAGAAAAGATTGCAAATAAGAATGCGAAAAGAACCTACAAACAATTAATACAGGTTGGCTTGCTAGTTTTGGATTGGCTTCGTCGCTTGGCAATGCATGAAATGAAAGAGAACACCAAAGAACTCAACATCGCAACATTGCAACAAACAACCGAACCGAACCGAACAAAGCCAACCAAATTGAACTGAACTGAACCGAATCAAAAACATTTGGCAATTGCATATAGACGGACAGCAGCCACAGTAACATTCATTATACGGGACGAAGAGCAAGAGTAGTGGGAAGACTTTAACAGCAAAAGCAAAATTAAACCCCCCCCCCCCAAAAAAAAAACTGTATTTGTTTCCGTTGCACTTCCCACCATTCATTCATTCTGAAAGATTTCTCAATTGGACGACTACTGCCTTCGTTCCTAACCGCACATTCGTCTAACTGACTCACAAACCAACAACAGAAAAAATATACATTTTCATACAATCAAAATAGACAAGTAAACGAATGAACAAACGACCGAAATCAAGCCAACCAACACAAACGCTTGCACAACTCCCTCAGAGCATTGCAATCGAATGCAATGCCATGTCATTCATGCACACTCAAACGAGACTCAGAAATTTTGCATCCATCATATTTACTCACACATACATACACACATAAACAAATCGGTTTGTAATGTTTTTTTTTTGTTTGTTTATTTGTTTGACGATCTAATAATCAACTGATCGGAAATAACGAACAACAAAAACAAAAAGTAAAACAAGAAGCAAAAAAAAAAAAAAACAATCGTTGCACATTCTCAATATAGTTCTCACCGTGAATACAACAGCAACAACAAAAAAGAGTTCATTAAACATGCATTGCAGTGTTGCCAATCTCTGACGAGTGAAAAATAGCCATAATAGCGGCTAGAGATGTGCTCATCTTGATGTTGTTGTGAAAAATAAAAGTAACGTCTAAATGGGAACGTATTTGGACGCCCATTAGTCCATTTTTTATCCGAGATTTAGCCCCATTTTTACAGAGCTCTTTTTTTTGATCATTTGAAGAAAACGATTAACTTTGTCGCCTATATCTCCGGCCCCTAGTGACGTAGGAAATCCTTTGGAATCCTTGATACCTAGGGATACCCGCATCAGGATTGGGAAGAAACATTACAGAGGTACTTTGCATATACACACGGAGGGAGGACGTAGTAATCTATCACCTCTACGCGACAATAAATGATCATTATAAGACTATCAATTTCATGGAAAAATGTACACTCGCTCATATAACAAAAAGCGCTTAATTGGCATCAATGTTGATCAATCATTTCTTATTATTTATTCATTCAATACTACATACGTACATACACATATGTATTCAATATTACAGCAATAGTGTTGTAATCTGCTTACACAGCGCTTCCCAGCGTTGGCGGTAGATGTTAAAAGAAAAAAAGGAAGGAACAATTTGAAAATTGAGAACATCGAATAAATATCATCTCAAAGCAATAGCAATAGCAAAAGCAAAAAAAAAAAAACAAAAAAAATGGAAAGAGAACGCGCTAATTATATTACAAGAGATAAGAAAAATTGAACAACAAAAAAGAACGAAAACGAAAAGAAACAGTATCTGGCACACAGATATGGATTAATTTGGTATTGCCGCTGCTGCTGCTGCTGCTGTCATTCATTCAGTCAGCGCGACTACGGGCCATTTAATAAATGAGACAAACAACGACATCGTTTAAAACAACATTAGCAGTGGCAGCGTTTGTGCGAGCCCACTCCAAACCTGTTGACCTAATTTCACTATGTCCGTTCCTAAAACTAATGCGATGACGGCAGTGCTCTCTTTTTTTTACTTTTTTTTTATTTTTTTGTCTGCTATGTGAGGTGTGTTGAAAAGCAAAAGAATAACAAAAACTAAAAGTGGTAAAACAGAAAAGAGAGAATGAGAAAAAGTAAAACTAAAATTACTCTACTCGTACAACAAACAATGTTGAAAACCTACCACACACAGTTTATTATATTTAGCAAACATACAAAATAATCAAGCAAGCAAGCTAGCGAGCTGGCTGGCTGGCAAGCAAACAGCTGCCGTCATGGCCATCGGCATTCCAGAGTCGGTTACACTTCCATACGTCAAACAACTGAAGCTCGCAAAGCTTCAGCTAAGCGAAAATACTATTTTCCGTGGATTATAATAGAAACAACCAAACAACTAAACAAAAAAAAACCAAAAATAAACAGAAGTGGTATGAAAAATTAAATAAAAAGAACAAAAAATATTCTTAACAGCAAAAATAATCAAAACAAAAAAAAAATAACAACAAAAAGCAAAAAAAAAAAAAAAAGAAATAAAAAACTATGCCAATGTTGCAATATTTTAAAACAGGAAATTTTGAAAATAAAAATTCCCCTTAAAAAAATCCCAATTTCTTGTTAAGAAGACATTGTGCATCGATTACATTGAATTGTCAACTATTTTGGCTTTTTTTCTCCCATCAGCAATAATAAAGGATAGCATGTGTTGGTGTTGTAATGGTTCTTAAAGCATACAAAACAAACAAAAAAAAAAATAAATTCAAGATGTTCACACACACACATGATGCACACACAGTTAAACAAAATATAAGAAAAGAAAAATAAAATATTGTGTTGGTTGGACCTAACCTACCACATTTTGAAAATCATCTCCCCCGTTCTATCAATAAACACACAAATTCAACCTCACACACATGCTTGCATGCCAATTTACATGCCTACCCAAACAAAATGAGCACAAAATAAAACAAAACAACAAAAATAACGAACTCGTACTGCTACAGAAAAAAAAAGTGACAGCAAAAATATTTGATGAAGAGAAAAATTAGGTCAACAAAACATTCCCCGCTATACACCTGTCGCCCTCTGCTTATCAATAATAATAATAAAAAAAACACATACACACACAAACACATTCATATAACAACGTTGGAACAGCACAGCACAAAACGAATTGAAACAATCATTTTAACACACACACTCAAGCTGTTTTACTCTTTCGTATTCATACGCACGCACACATGCATGCATACGTATTTCGTTGGCTCTGCAAAGTAAAAAAAAAATAAAATAAAATAAAAGAAAAAAAAACTTAAAAGAGTATAAAATTATAAATGGGAGCGTAAAATAAGAGAGAAAAATCGCATACATGAATTTGTTATTGCACTTGATGTAAACACACCAAAACAAAAAACAAAAACAAAAAAAATTGAAACGAGAACAAAAAAATAAAAGAAAATAAACCTACTACTGTGCATGCATATGCAAGTGCATTCATAAAAAAACTTGTGTATGTTTTAAAAACAACAACAACAATAACAACAACGACAATACAAACAATATGTGGGAGTAAGCAGCAAAAACATTGGAAGCACAGGAGAATGAGTGAACGAACATGTGTTTTGTTTTTGTTTGTGGCTATTTGTGCAGATATCTTTATTGTGCATGCAAAGGGAACAAGTTCATAACATCCTATCGTTATTCTTACATACATACATACATACATACATATGTATGTACATGCATACATATTTAAATATTTATATTTGATTGGCTGTGTGTGGGTGCGATGTGCGAGTGTGTATGTGCAATTATTGTGTGAATTTTTTTTAATCGTTTTATAAATACCAAAGTTTGACACCAAACGAGGAGTAAAAAAGTGTGTTAAATAATTAGGGTTACCAGGTTTTGTATCTCCATCTATGATTTTAAAATTGATATGGGATGGATTGTATATATTTAATTGAACTCTCTTTACTAATAATATTCTCTGGCTACACAATATTTCGCAAAAAGTGCCATATTTTGGGTTTAAAATAGTGAAAATGTTTGCTTAGATTTTTTCAGTATATTAATTGCTAAATCAATAATTAATGGTAAAAAACCGTTATATTTTATTCTAAAGACTACAATCTCCTTATTATAAAGGATTTGAATTTGTTTCCTAATTAATAAGCTTTTGTACAGTTTTTCAAAAGAAATTAAAAAGTTCAGCAGTGCAAACAAATATTGAGGCCTTCAAAATCAGATGGCGAGAATATTTCTGGTGTAAAGGAATTTCTTCCATTAAATATTTGATCCTGCTTTCCTAAAATTGTTAATTTTTAAAGTATTCACATAAAATCCTTGACGAACATTATAAATATTACAGGATTTCGTAGTAGAGGCTGCATCGCCAATTAAAAAATTATGCGCACCTTTTCTAAAACCTATTACTTACTTTACCATAATGGCCATTCCAATAATATATTCAAAATTACGTCTTAACTTCTCACAATATAATTTTTTATTCGCGACTGGCGATATCTACAGTTAGCCGTGTAATCTGAATGATAGACTTAAGGAGCTTTTTTGGCAAATTTATTTACTATCAGAGCTTTTGCCAGAAGAGCTGAGCTAATTTTAACATAATTGTGAAATAATTTTTGAAAAAAGTAAATAAAAATGCACGATAGTCGATTTTTCTGCTTTCGATTTAACGACAGTTCGCGCTCTAAGGGTAAAGCTCAAATGACAACGAATGAAATAATTTCTTATTATCACTATAAAGCCTTGATTTAAACGCAATTAAATTTTTTTTCAGGAAGCTGTTAAAAACTTTGTTGCCACATTAAAAGTCAGAAGTTATTATTTTCAATAACTATTCCTTTAGATAATAGGTTATAAGCTATAAATACACATCTTTGTAGCACTGATTAGTAGTGTTAGCGCTTAGAAATGTAGCCTTGATTTAAAATTATCAGAATATAATGATCAATTCCAATCAATTCAAAAAAAACCCTTGTAATTCCTTTACTTGAAAAACACATAATATTTGAGTCTTGGCAACCCTTACACTTTAAACTCTTGAGCGCTCTTTACTTTGCTTTTTGTTTTTGGTTTTCTTGTAACACAATTCAGTAGGCGCTCTCTATTCACCACCAGTGTTTGTTTTCTTGTAACTACTATTTGCTATTGCTCCATGTGTTTAATTCCACCACTAATACTAGTACTGATACCACCAGCACCACTACTACCACCAACAGCAACAGCAACAGCAACAGCAACAACATTCAAAAGCATAAAGAATGAATATTAGCAAACAATGTCATTAAGTTTGGCCGCATTAGGCACACCGCTGACTTAAGTAATTTGCTCTCATTTTTTATTTGTTGTTGTTGTTGTTGTTGTTGTTGCTGTTTTTGTTTTTTGTCTTTCATAGAAAACATGTGTAATTGTCAGACAGACAGTCTAATAGGCAAATAGACTGAAAAGAAAAATTCTCTTTTACAGAACTTGTCTTTTACAGGCACTGGCACCTTAACGGTGGTGCAACAGTGAGTTGGACGCAGCGACAATGTGTCTGATTTGCGGGCGCTTGTTTCGTTTGCTTTGCGTTTATAGTGTGAGTGGCAAGTGTTGGGTTTCGCAATAGCATACACAGAATGAAGAATTGAAATGAAACACAAATCTGCAGCAAGCAGGCAATCAGGCAGCATGAAATCATCGTGCCATAACGTTGGCGTATCAGATTAATCGTTCTTCTTATTTTTTGTTGTTGTTATTTACACCATTGATGTTGTAGTTGTAGTTGTTGCTTTTGCTGTTGATTTTTTGTTGTTGTTTTGCTTTGGCATTGATGGAGCTTGCCAGCAGAAGCAGTACTTTGTTAAAGTAGGGAAAAGCAAAAAGAGAGTGAGTGAGTGAGTGAGTGGTAAAGAGAGGCCGAAGTGGCAGAGGTAATTCCTGTTCCACTTTCTATCTTTGGGAAACAACAACAACAGAAGCATGCAAAGAACCAGCAGAACATGACTCGAATGTGAAACCAGTGGTAATAATAACACAATCAAAGTATGCCATGCCGTGGAAAGTGTTTGTTTGATTGCTTTTTTTTTTTGGTCTTCTTTTATAATTTTCCTTTGGTTTTACTACTGATAGGTATTGGCGTTGACAGCTGGGTTTTCTTTAATTAAAAGCAAACTAAAAAAAAACGCTTTAAGTTTGCTTTTAATTCTATTATGATCAAATTTTTTCACTCCAACAATTTTTGGCGCTTTTTGTACAAAAATTGGCAACATTGTTTGTGTGGGGTCTTCTCTGTTGATGACGTTGAAAAATTTTTTGCATTTTTTTGTTGTTGTTGAAATTGCGTTTACATGGTGTTGGCACATGCCGGTGTATTGTTTATGTGTGTGTGTGTATGTGCTTCTGTGTCTGTTTCTGTCACAAAACATCTGCAGTCAACTGCACATTTCTAATAATTCGTATGACTGATGGTGTTGGTAACGTTGACTGATTCTGTTTCTATTTTCACAACTCATTCGTTGTGTATATAGTTTGTTTCTATTGCTGGTGTTGCTGGCATTTGTGTTATTGTTACAACGAATGTGTAAACTTATGTTCTGTGTGTATGTGTGTGTATGTGTGTTTTTTTTTTAAATTTAGATTTTTTGTGGGATTTAGTGCGGTGGCCAACTAATCTTGATGGTTTTTCCCATTTTATATTTTTAAATTCTTTTTTTTTTTTAATTTTTTACTCTCTCTTTTCCTTGTTTTTTCTTTTTTTTTTTCTTTTTTAGAAAATTTTGTTCTTGCTGTTGTTGTTATTTTTACAGTGTTTACATTTGTTGTTAATGTTTTCTTTCTTTCTCTTTTCTTTATACCGTTGGCAATTATTATTATTTTTTTTTTGCGTTTAAACAGGCATACACACATACATACATAAGAAAAATGTAAAGCAAAACAAAAAGAGAAAAGTAAAAACAACAAAATCAAATTAAACAGGTCATGGTGAAATGACCGCTTAACATTGTTACCTAAAAAACCAACATGCACATAAACAGCAGTAGCAGCAGCAACAACAACACTATAACTGTGTGTGAGAGTGTGTGCCCACGAGTATGCTTGTAAAACTGAGAGAGTTTTATGTGTTTTGTCGTGTGCGTGTGGTGTATTTTTGTTTGAAGTGTTGAAAATTGGGATGAAAAGTGAAATTTTAAAGGGGGTCGATTGCTAAAACGGGTTGAATGGAATGAATTATGTGTGTGGCATAAAATTTGTACTTGTTTGTTGCGTTTTTTTTTTTATTGATTTGTGCCCATTCCTGGATATTAATTTAAACATTTTTAAGGCCTAATATTGTAAAATAAAGGTACATAACCAAATTGGGTTGGTTAGTGCACATGAAATAAAGTTTTTGCAGAAAGTATTTTTTAAAGGGTCATGGAATAATTTAAATACGTGTCAACTGAGATGTCGACGTAATCATTAGGTTTTCAAATATTAACTCGAGAAGATGCTTTCGTCATGCTCATGTTTTCCGTTTTCAGAGAAGAGCATTTGATTCATTTTGTTTTTTTTTACACAAACTATAATTATTTACGCAAACTAATTCAAAGTATTGAGTTAAATCTACAACCAGATCTAAAAACAGCTAACCTTCTTAAGTCCTCTCCCATGGTGAGTCACTGTGAGCTAGTTTCTGTTTCTGTTTCTGCTTTTCTGTGTTTCTGTTTCATAAATTATTATTATAAAATTAATAAGTTTCAATCGACCACAAATACCTTTTTATTTATATTCCATTAGAAATAAAATAAGAAGGAAAAGAAAAAAATAACCACTAACTATTCGTATGTGTTGTTGTTATAGAAATAGAATTTTTTTTTTATATATAAGTCATCTAAGAATTTATTATCCCACTTGCACACTTGGCATAGTAAGTATGCTACATACACACTTCATACACTGCACACCATTTGTAGAAAATTTTTTTTAGCATACTTATGAAATAGAATAGACTTCAGTATTCTTAAGGTATTCAGACATCGTAAACAAGCAATAAAATAGATAGGAAAGAGTTCTAGCTTTCATTCAATGTCGTATAGGAGTGATTCGAACTTTCAAGGTTACAGCTGACAATTTTGTAATTACTTTTGTTTCAGTACTGCTCTGGCCATTAACAGAGAGGAACTATATTCCATAGTTTAAAGATTATCTTCTAGGTATGTGCTTGAATGGGTATAGCTTAATTGGCTCCTATATCTGTAATTAAAACTCTATGTTGGCATCTCTCAGCCATGCTGAGAGTTTTATGGATGTGAATTTCATTCAAATTTTCATTGGCTACAATGTTTTGAATTGTTTGGGTTTTCATATGATTTTAATGAATTCATACATTTATGGATCTGCTTTCAAACAGCATATTCCATTCATATGTAAGTAGCATAAGTATGCATGAGTGTGTGTGCAAATGTATGTATGTGGTGTAAGTAAATTAGGACTAGTTTCGCTTTTTCTTAAACTGTTGTTGTTGGTATGGTGTGTGGTTTTGTTTTTGATTTCAAATGCTGTTGTTGGCTGTTGTTAACAAGTGAACCCTATTTTTAGTAGCAAAGCAAAATAAAACTATGATGGATGGGGTGATGGGTGGTAAGTCCCACACATTACAAATCGTAATTCACTATATGCACACCTTCATACATTCGGATATGCATACAAGGGGTCCTATGGTATTAATAAAATCTAACACACATACATACATACATACATACATACATATGGATGTGCTCATCTCACATCAAAAGTGCACACATACACACGCTCATATACCGTATATTTACATTATTTAAATAGAGTAAGTTTTCAGGGCTGCCATTGCACAAAGCAAAAAAAAAAAAATAATAAAAAAGAGAGCAAAAAAAAAACGGTTATGCGTGTTTGATTGCATGTTTGTTAAATTGTGTCACACTCCTATTTATTATTGATGACGACGTGTTCCTTTAAAGTTTTTTTACAATGTTGCCAACAGGTTAACTGTTTTTTTAATCCCTTTCTTCATTAAGTTCCCATTATATACGAAATACGATGCCAAATACATGATTGTATTTGATTTGTTTACAGCACTCGATCCTTTAGAGCTATATTCTGACCAATGTCGAGGTGGTATATCCGCGAAATCTTAATGAATATTGGTTTTACAAATGTGTCTGGATAGACACGACATGAAGTTAATTTTACTGGAAACTTATCATGCAATAAAGCCATCTTGTTGAGATCTAATACCGTTCAGTTAATAAACTCCAATGGGGGGGAAAATCTCTGTTATCATGGCCAATGGCCATTTTAGAATATAATGCATGTCAATCATCAATTTTTTTCCGGATATAGTGGCTTATTCATAATTATCTCTGGGTTTCCAAGACTTTTCTGCGATAATTTCTGTTGTAGCAGCCAATCAGCATAGCTACAGTCGGTTTTATTGCTGCGTGAGCTGGTTGGCAGTAGCGATATTTTTGCCAATGCGCTACATTGTAATGTGTTTCCAGTCTCTTAAAATTTCTATGTTATCCTGCTAATTCCTTGTAGAATAGGACCATTATAGCGAACATAATCACCTTGTCATTGAATTTCCATTATATTTGAATGTGGTTTTGGACGCTATTAGTTTTCTTAAGTTTAAAATTTATGACGTTCGTTAGTTAGAAAAAAAAAAATTTATTTTTATCTAAAAACCCCGTCAAAGAAAATTAATTATTCATGATCAATATTTAAGTTTTAAGAGTTTATTAAATATTTAAAACATAAATAAATAAAACATAAATATCATAAATAATGTATAATGTATGTATTGAGTTTAAGGTTATAACCTTTTTTTTTTTCTTCTTGCACTTCACTTCTTCGTCTTCATCATTATCAACTGGCTGTAAAACACTGTCACGAAATCTAACCTGCATAGTTATTATGTGGGAATAATTAAAAAATTGGCAGCACTGTTGTTATCAATACACAGTTTCCCTTTAATGTTTCTATGCATTTGTGTGTGTTTGTGTTATGTTTTCTAGGTTTTGTTTGATTTTCTTTACGTGCTTATTTCGAATCTCTTTTATTTTATTTTTTTTTTTATTTTTATTTTTGTAAGTTATTTATGGCCAGTGTGTTGTTGCATTTGTTTCTTTGTTGCCATAGCATGTGATTAAAAGCATTTTAGATTTAATGTTAATGGGTTTCTTGAATATATGTGCTTGTGTTTGTGTATGTGTGTGTTGGGTATCATCATCATCATAAGGTGACCCAGTTGGCCTTAAAAACTTGACCTAATGACTTCGTTAAGAGGCGCGCTGTTTATAGTTGCTGTTGAAGTTTTAAATCATATACACAAACAAATGCATTTGAACTACACACACACACAAAGACACAATTTTCATAATTTCATACAAAGTTATCCCCATTAAAGAAAAAAAGAAGAAGACACACACTACACGCACACATTCCATTGAATGGAATCCATTAAAATGTATTTCTTTTAATTTAATTGTGTGCTATTTTGCTTGGCTTCTTTATTTTAAGGTTTTTTTTTAAACCACACACACACCCACACTCACACAAACTTGTATTAATTGATTAGTGGGTGCTTCTTCTTTTTAGTTTTACACTTTGATTATGTTTTGATTTTTTAGATTTCGTTGTTATTGTTGTTGTTTTTTCTTTTCCTTTTCAAATTATTCTCTTTGATCCAGTTTATCGCATATATTGTGCACTTCAAAATGCGTGTGCATTATTTTTATTGTTGTACTTTTTTTTCTTAATATTATCTTTGTGTGTGTATGTGTGTGTTTTAGTTTCATTCACAACGTACGAACCATAATGCAATACAATAGAAAACATATTGTTTTTTTTGTTTTTTTTTTGTTTTAAAGTGTCTTGCTTGTCATTATTTTCGTACCTTAAACCCATAAATCATATCAATCCGTCTGCCATGCCTTTCAATCTTTCTGCCGCTATGTCTGTCGTTTATTTCGTAATTTCAAATGCTGGTAGTGTCGTCTTTTGTTTCTATTTTTTTCTATTTTTCTTTTGTATTATTTAAAGCGGTTTGGTAGGTTTGTAAAGCTGCTTTGACACAAAATTCAATGTTAATTGGATGTGTTCCAAAAACATAATGAGCCCACATTCACACGCATACGCTTTTATACGCATACATCCATCCATGCATACATATGATTATGTATGTATTGGTATACAAAAAAAAAATCTGAAAAGATCTGCGCCATACAAATATAATTCAATTGCAAGGAAATAAATTAGAACAGGGTGACACAGATTTTGTTATTCTCTTAATCACCGTAACACTTTGATTAGAGCATCCTCTAGAAGCTGCCGTTACTATACTCTACAATACTTGAACCCAGCAAATGGATAATTTCCGTTATGGAATCAATCAAGTTCCATGCTAAGCTGAGATAATTACACAAACTTAAGCAACTTTCTCTGAAATAAATACTCCTGCCTCTCTCGGCTTTGTACTGTAGGGTTCAATAGGCGAATTCAAAGACTAATAAATAGCTCTAACGATGCTACAATTTCCGGCCTGTGAATTCGGTCTACTAATCTAAGCTGCCTAACAGTTTCTCTTCAAATTCTTCAATTCTAACAAAAAGTTAAAAAAAAAACTTGGAGACCCTAGCTTCTATTTCGTCTATAAACCAACCACACACGCATTCTCGCCGTATTCAATTTGCCAAACACGATCGACATTTGTTTTGCGTTGTTGTTCAGTTGGAAATCACTTCTAATGTAGATTTTATCCATTTATTGTTGTTGGTTTGTTGTTGTTAAATTTGTTGTCGAGCATGTATGACACATATGTACTTAGGCACACTCACACACACAGGGATAGAAAAGAAAAAAAATTGTTAATTTTGGCAATATGTCCGCCAGGCTGCATGCCTGCCTGTTGGTCTGTCAGACAGTCATAAACTAGTTTTTGTAAGATTTCCCAACAACTGAGTAACTTAGATCGAGGGGAGGTGTGTGTGTGTGTGTGTGTGTGTATGACGATCTGACTGACTGAGCAGTGGTTATTTCTTGTTCATAAATATTGGCAACACGATATAGCAGAAGCTGAAGCAAAAGAAAAAGCCGAAGAAGAAGAAAACAAGAAATAAATGTTTCTTTGAACATTGACTCTGTACGTTCTGGTTGTTTTACTTGTTGTTGTTGTTTTCGTGTTTTTTTTTGTTGTTTTGTTTTGTTTTTTTGTATGCCATCAGGTGGTTACCAAATCCAATATTGTAAAGCTGCGTTAGTGGGTTTCCGGGGCAAACGGAGCGCGGCAATGGGGAGAACTTAAAGAATTTTTATTATATTTTTTTTCTTCTATTTTTTCTTGGTTTATTGTTGTTGTTGTTGTCTAACTGCTTGTCTGTCTGTTTGTTTGTCTGTCTGTTGGCATTAAATGCAGTCGTGTGAAGCGCGCGCACTTGTGCATAGAAGTTATTGAACGAACAGAGATTTTGTGTTTATTTTAGGTTCGGTTGTTGTTGTTTTCTTATTGCGAAAATAGACGTGTTTCGAAAATTTGAAAAAACAACAACAACAACAAAAAACTACACCAGCTTGAGCTTCAAAAAACAAAAAAAATATGTTTTTGTGTGTAGTTCATATAGCGTAGTGGTGTTGCAATCTTTCAAGCCATTTGTTATTATTGCCACTGACGTTTGAGGCTTAATGGTATTAAAAGAATTGAGTAATCTTTTCGCATACATTCACGCTAATCTCACACATGCATACACATGCACGTTTGGCTTAGTTTTATTATGGCTTATCCAAGCTTTCTTTATCGTTTCTTTTTTTGTTGTTTTCTTATTTTATGGCCATAAAAATTCTTAAGCAGGTTCTTCAAGCGGCCATTGAAAAATGGAACAAAAATTTCACTGTTCAGTAGCGAACGGACGAACGCACATAGACAGGCACGCACGAACGCATCATCACGTAACATTGACCTCAAAATGCAGTTAGTGAAAGCCCGTCCATCCCCATTTTATGACTTTAAACCGGATCCGGATTTATTGCCTATTAAGACAAGCATTCTTTTATTTTTTTTCTTTCTTCGTTATCTTGTCTTCTTTTCTTCTATTTTCACTGAATTATTGGGTCAAAAATGAAATTAAAAAATGTATGTCGCTTCATAACGTAGAATCATAAAAGTATTGTGAATTGTTTTGAATAGTAAAAGCGTTCCAGTTCCAGTTAAAGCGTTAAGAATTTTTAAATTTCTTACAAACATTGTGTGTTTTTGCATACGCATTCATGATTAATGGATAATGACTTAAAGAGAGGGAAGGAAGGAAGGAAGGCAAAATAGATCATTTTCAAAAATCTACCTGCTACAGTGTACAAGTGAATAATTTTACAACAAAAGCATCGCAAACATTACTGACAGGTTTTCTTTGGAGACTAATGTGATGCAGATGCCCATGTGGATCCAAGGCTTTGTTCGAACAGTTTATTGAATCATTTTTAATCTGAACTTAAAGCCTTTCTTACAATTGAAGTTCTTCTTCGCCATTCTCTAGTTGCACAATAAGTTCCCATTAAAAATCCGAATGCACTTTAGCTAATTGAGCAATTGAACGGCATTTAAACCATTCACCAGCCATAAAATATGTTGAAGACTTCCGTTGATTGTGCAAGAACGACTTTGCAATGCAAATAATATGGCAACATTAGAGATGCTACAATCAAATCTAAAAATTATTATTTTTTTTTTTGACATCGAATAGAAACACGATTGTATAGTGAGTGAGTGAGTGAGTGAGTGAGTGGTTTACGCAATTGCACAGAATAGTTACGAACACTTCGTAAATGTGAGATGTCCATAGCCAGAACATAAATTGGCTAAAATGACTAAAGCAACCAGTCTTGAAAGATGTCCATTAAATAGCAAATATTCTGCAATGATTGTTACTTGCCAGTAAATGTTAAACCAGTAATGAATGTCAGCTTTTCAAAGATTTTGAATAAATTAACGACTAAAGAGAATTACTGAACGATATTGTGTTTTAAAACAACATTTTCTGTTTTTTTTTCGTTTTCATTTTAGCAAAATGACCGACACAATGAGTTCGGCCGGTCAAATGGACATCTCGTTAAAGGATAACGGACTCATTGTTGATATGTCGACTACAGCCTCTTTGTTACATCACAATACATTGGCATCGCACGCCCATGCTTTGCGCAGCCTCAAGGAACATCATCAACACCAGCAGCAGCAACAGCAACAGCAACACCAGCATCAGCAGCAACACCATCAGCACCAACACAGTTCCGAAGAACAGTCATCTTCGTCGTCAGATAATGGTGCAGAAAATAAACCGATTGTTGCACAATTACAAACAACAGCCATCACAGCCAATGTCAGCAGTATATCGCCTACAAATCTATCAACGAATACCACCACATCCCCTTCGCTTACAACATTCCGTTGCGAACGCTGTGAAAATTTCGAAACCAGTTCGAGAGCTTCGCTACTCTTGCATGTTGTTCAGTGTCTATCGAATACAGCAGCCCGTCTGA
Organism: Sarcophaga bullata; assembly: GCA_005959815.1. NCBI lineage: Eukaryota > Metazoa > Arthropoda > Insecta > Diptera > Sarcophagidae > Sarcophaga > Sarcophaga bullata. Next base: position 997,513 of record QOCX01000002.1, read on the forward strand.
AAAATGAAGATGGCGAACCGGAAAATTTACAAACGCCAGCAAGTTCGGTTCCACCACCCGATACACATGCCAATGCTGTAGTGACCGCCATAGCTAATGGTAGTGTCAGCAGTCCAGCAGCGAATTCGTCGAGTTCATCGCAGCCTGCCTCGCGCAAAGTTTTCGAATGTGATGTCTGCAACATGAAGTTTTCGAACGGCGCAAACATGAGACGCCACAAAATGCGACATACCGGTGTAAAGCCTTACGAATGCAGAGTGTGCCAAAAGAGGTGAGTACTTTATTACTGAGCAATTAATGAAAATTCTAAAATGTTTTCATTTTTTTTTGTTTGTTTTTTTCGTTTAAAGATTCTTCCGCAAAGATCATTTGGCTGAGCATTTTACAACGCATACAAAAACTTTGCCTTACCATTGTCCCATATGTAATCGTGGTTTCCAAAGGCAAATAGCCATGAGAGCTCATTTTCAAAATGAGCATGTGGGCCAGCATGATCTTGTCAAAACCTGTCCACTGTGCAGTTATCGAGCAGGTTCGATGAAATCGCTTAGAATACATTTCTTCAACAGGTATGAGAGGAATTTTGAATTGCTTATCTTATGATAACAAACGGCTTGTATTTTATTGTTCTCTTTGCGGTTACAAAACAGACATGGCATAGATTTGGATAATCCGGGACCGGGCGGTTCATCGTCGCTGTTACTCGCTCTGGAGTCACAGGTATCTCAAGTAGCTGCTGCCGCTGCTGCCGGTTTTGTGCCAACCGGCCTAAATGCGGTAGCAGCAGCGGCTGCAGCTGCTGCTAATGCCGTCAATTCGAATGCCGCTATAGTTTCGGCAGCTGCCAATAGTATGCCCAGCCACCAGAGCGACAGCGGCGAATCGCTACGATCCGTGGAGAATGCTACACCGCCCATGCACTTTCTAACACCTCATGTGGAGATCTCAACCTTGCCCGACAATGGCCTCTCGGACAACGCCATATTCAATGTAAAGCAAACTTCCAATATTAATGATTCTCTTAAGTCTGTAGTAAATTCATTGACTTCCTCTACTTCATTCTATACTCGTTCGTCCGTTGAGAATGTGCTCTTATGCGTTTTGCGTGCATTTGATTTGCAGGGTCACACCAATAGCAGCGCCAACACTGCAGCATCCACAGCCTCCTCATCTACATGCTCGACTTCACCGTCAGCATCCACTACCATGCATACGGTCGCTGGCAGTACAACAACCGAAGGAGGTGGTGGAGGTGGATCGATTAACTGTAATAAGGATCGTGATGCCATTATGCAGTCGCCGGTACCCTTAACCATAAGCAGCATGCCGCCACAGGAACATCCTTTAGATTGTAATGCCAAATCGTTGCCTTCAAGCACCAGCAGCAGTGCGAATGGAGCCCTTTGTGGACCTTTGACGTCGGCATCGCCAAAACACCATCACCATGAGAATCATATAACACCCTCCATTAGTTTAATACCCATAAAACAGGCATGTACACAAAAGAAAACTTTAAAACTTCCTTTCTATTTTTTAATTCCAAATGTTTCAAATGTTCAACAGGAGCCACCCAGTGACGAGATACTTAAAAATTCTCTCAATGGCGATTCCATGAATGGCGGTGATAGCAGCGAATCGGAATTCTCAGCGCCCAATACAAGATTAACATCACTAATTAAGGTAAATTGTCTTTATATGTGGTGGAAATTCTAAGCCCCTGTAATATTTGCTTTCCTTAAAACATTCTTTTTTCGGAGAATTTGAAACGAAATAGTAGTGACTCGTATAACGAAATGTTTGTTGGGATGGAAAGAAAAGAATTTGTTTATGTTTGATCTTGAGTAAAGGCATTTTTCCCCCCCTCCCTATTACAGGTATCACCCTTGAAATCACTTTTAAGGGAGGACTTGAAACGACGCATATGCGCCAAAGCCAATAATCGTATTACACGTAATGCTGCCACTATGGAAATCAACAACAATAACAACAATAACAATGTGATACAAAGCAGTCTTACGCCCACATGTGGAGCGGCCACATCGTCCACGCCCATTTGCAATGGCACCATTACCTCAACGGGTCCCGAAAGTGATTCGATTAATCTGAATCGCAAACAAATATTAACATGCCTCTTCTGTGGCATTGAGTTTCCTGATGAAACGCTTTATTTTTTGCACAAGGGTTGCCATTGCGACAGCAATCCCTGGAAATGTAATATTTGTGGCGAACAGTTAAACAATGTTTATGAATTCAATGCTCATCTGCTGAGCAAGAGTCACCAATAGCAACCAATGCCCAAAGATCTTGGGCATCGAACAACTATGACGGTAGGCGATGAAGCAAAAGGCTGTTTGTAAGTAACACAGAGGTACACAGAGGACGAGTATGATGAGAAGGAGGAGGCGGAGGGCGACAGTGGAAAGGGGTAAATGAACAAATTTTAATAGTCATTTTGAAACTAAAAACGTAAGTTGGTAATGCAGAGCTATTGCATAATAATACCGCGTCTAGAGAAAGGCATTTCAATTCAAAAGAAAGCGAAAGGGAAAGCGAAAGCAAAAGAAAAAGAGAGAATTTAATTTTTATTTTTGTTGTTTATTTTTTTATTTTATCTTAACCAATTACCGACAAAAACATTGTTAAACATTTTTTAAGTTTTTTTTTTTTAGTTTGTAAGTTAAAATTAAACTTTTTAACAAAAAAAAAAAATAAAAAATAAAATAATAAATAAAAAAAAAGTGGGACAATGGCAATATTTTAAGTAAAACAAGAAACTTTTGTTAACAAATTTAAATATAAATTAAAAAGAAAATTTATTAAAAACAAAAAGAAAAAAAAACAAAATAAAAACTAAAATAAATTAACATTGGAGTGTGATAGTTAGTCGTTAGTTTTTAAAACAATTCAAGATTTAATTGAAAATTAATTTTTTTTAACAAAAACAGAAACAAAACAAAAACAAAAAAAAAAATATATTTTAGATTAAAAACAACAACAAAAAATAAAACATTTAAATGAAGAAAAATAAACAAAAAAAAATAAAAAAATAATAAAAAAATATTATAATGAAAAAAGATAAAGGAAAACCAATAGTTGCACTTATTAAATTTAAAAAACAAATAAAAACTTCAAAGCAAAAACAAAAAAGGAAATACAAAAATAATACAAAATAACTAAAAAAAAGAAAAGAAAAAAAAATAAAACAAATAAAATTAAAATTAAAATATTTTAAAATATTTAAAGAGGAGAGAATTTTAAAAATTGTTATTCAGTCAGTAAACGTATTATTATTATTATTATTTTGATTATTAGTTTTTCTTTTAGATTTTAGATCCAGCCCTGATATTGATATTGAAGTAATGTACAGTGGATTATTTTGAAAAAGAAATTTTTTAAAAATTTTTTTTTACAAGGTACCTGAACATCCACCAAAGAAATGAAAACGTTCTCAATCCATACGAATTGAAATTTGTTTAAATAAATCAGCCAGTTGTTGTTGTCCTTTGTTAAGGCCAATGATATAATTACGGTTCTTTCAAGGATCACAAACGGGGGTGACCGTTTCTACATTTAAAATTTTTTAAATGATGAAAAAAAAACCAATTGTGGGTTGACATCTTGTCAACATATTGGTAGTATATACAGGTAAAGAGTATTTAAGACAGATTTGATTATCTAGAGAATGAAGATAAAGATAGAAGTGGAAAATATAAGTAAAATGTATCATAAATTCATCATAGAAAAATTATTTTTTTTCCCAATGGTAAAGACCGATCTGTTCGGTGCTTGACTGCATACTACTGGGACTTTTACATCAACATTGGTGTAGTGTGATCCGAGCATTTAAGACCTTTAGAAATCAGAAGAAATAATCCAATTTTTCAATTGTTTTTAAATAAAATTGAAAACTTAAATTTATAAAAGCATTTTTCGAATACCCACTGTACATTTTATAAAGAGAACCAGATTTCGTAAAACGATAACTTATGGCTCGATTACGGACGGCAACTGAAAACCAGTTTGTAATTGCAGAAAAAAAAATCTTTTTAAATGCTGTTTGGCAATGCAACTAAGAATGAATTGCCATCCATAATCGAACTATTAGTTCAAGAAACTTTGAAAGAAATTATTTGAAAAGCATTCACAGAAAGTACCTCAAAAATTTAATTGAAAATAATAAAAAAAAATAAAATAATATTTACGGTACCGCATATACCAATACTTGCGAAACAAAATCTTACGATTTTTTTTTAAACTTGAACTGGAAAAGTGAATCAAAAAGGAAAAGCAATAATTACATATGTAAACTTAGAAATACTTTGTTCTAAGTAAACAAAAAAAAAACAATTAAAAAAATTTAATCAAAATGTAGCCTCTAGTTAAAGAAATTTAAAAAAATTTATTAAAACTAAAAACAAAAACAAAAACATACAAAAAAAAAAAGAATATTTTTATAAAACAAAGCTACGTAGATACCTATCTTCCTTAGAGCGTTAGTAAAAAACAACAAAAAAATTTATTAAATAAAATTATAGTTAAACATAAAACACTTAATAATATTTTCTATTTGTTTTCTATTATTAAAATTTAAAAAAAAAATTCTTTTTTTGTTTTCTTGTTATAAAAAAAAAACGAAAATAATTAAAATAAAAATAAAAATAAAAATAAAAATAATATTTTTGTTAAATAAATTTTAAAAAATTTTTAAAACACTTATAAAAAGTAGAAAACCCAGTTAACGTTTTTAACAACAAAATATAAGAAACATTTTAATAAAAACAAAAAAAATCGAGCAGTTTAAAAAAAAATAACAAAACTGTTGAAAAGTTTTTTTTCTAAAAATTTATTAATTAGTAGTTAGATAAAGTTTGTTATACCATATAATAAAGTCTAGTAAAACAAAAAATAAATAAAATTAATTATTGTTATTGCATTATTATTATAAATATTATACGATAATAGTCTAAAGAAAAAAAAAAAAAAAATGTTACGAAAAAAAAATGATAAAAGAATCAAATTGTATTATTATAATTATATTGTATTAGAGAAGGATACATAAAATTTTTTTATTATTAAAAACAACAACAATTTATTAAGAACAAAATAAAATTAATAATAATAGAATTAGATTTTAATCAAAGAAAAGAAAAGAAAAAAACAAAAATAGAAAAATGAGAAAATGAGATAAGCACATCACTAAAATGGCCTTTTAAAATGGCTTTAAACAAATTGTTATTATTTTCAGAGTTTATTATAAACAAAATAAATCAATAAATAAAAAAATATTTAAATCAAATTAATTAATTAATAATAATAAGAATAATAATTAATAAATTAAAATAACAACTACACAAACTATAGTTATTTTCAAAATATTACAAAAAAACAAAAAAACTAAACAAAACCAAGCAAGGAAAATAGTAGATAACACAAGAATTATTATTAAAAAAAAAAACAAAATTATATATTAACAACAACAATAAAATTAAATTAAATTTAATTAATTTTAAACTTAAAAACTTAAAAAAAAAAATTACAATATTCAATACAATATAAAGAAATCTTTTCAAAACATAATAGTTTGCAGCATAAGATTTGAATGAATTTTCTTTCGCATTGAAATACATATTAAGACCCCAGGTTTAAAGCATGTATTCTCAGGATTAACATATGGATTCTTATTCCGAACAAGTGTTCTTTTAAACTAAAAGATCTGCTCAAAAATCCAGTTACTAGGGCCGTATATCTTTATTAACCAAACGTTGTAAACGTCTCCTTCAATATCTTTCTAAGAAAAGTTGTTTTTGATTTGTCCAGCTTCATGTCTCCTGCGGTTCCCATAATTTAACGTTTCCTTAACGTAATGTACATCCAAGCCAATGATATTTCCTAGCCACAAACATTTTGTTTTAAAAACTTTGAAAGCATCGCTTTATGTACGCGGGTATTTTATGTGTGATAGTTTCTGTTAATTGAAGTCACCGCATTTCATTAGATAGATGTCAGGCAAGACCCCAGCTTAAACGTCTCGAAAAAAAAAAACAAAACTTTTCTTCTCTTCTGGCAAAAAAAAAAAACTCTGAGATTAAATAATTTTTGCCATGGAAAGTTTCTCGAGGTCCCGCTACTCATGTATAAAATTAACACACGCCATGAGTGGTGTAATAAACTAGGTCGTAATCCGGACTACCAATTAAATATTGAATAAATTTCCATTAATTTAGCATACAGAGATAAAAAACGACTTTGCCTTGTCAATATTGTTAACTGGGATCTCTTAATTTTAAAATTAATTTTAATAAACAAATCAAAAACCTTTTACAAGAATTAGAAAACATTTTAAGAATTGTGAAAAATTAAGTTTTTAAGCTTTAAATTAATAAAGAAGAAAATCTTACTACAGCACTTAAACAAAATTATAATGAAGAAAAGCAATAAAACAATACATATATTCAAAAATTTCAATAAAAAAACAAAAAACAAAAAATAAAACGTATAATATTTGATTAATTACTATAAAAAAATAATAATAAATATAAATATAATAATACAGTCTATAAACAATACATAAAATAATAATAAAAATTTATTAAAAAAAAAAAATCCGTCCACAAAATCCAAAAATGGTAAAACATGAAATGAAAATTTTAAAACAAATTTAACAAAAATAAAAGAAAACAAATTATAATAATAATAATAATAATAATAATAATAATCGTTTAAATATTGTTTGTTTATACACAACCAAATAATATTTGGTAAAATTTAAGAAAATAAATTCCTAGAATTCATTAAACTTTCATGCAGTTGTCGAAACCATCGCTTCCTTTTGAATATGATGATAAATGAACAATACAAGAAAGCTTAAATTCAATGTTATAGGCTCCCGAACAGAGGGGCATAGTAGGCTCAAGGTACCACAGGCCGAGAGAACGGTAATATCTTAATGCGCCTTCTGTATAATTTATAGCGAAGAGAAGACCTGCTCAAAATCTTCTCTGTTACTTTCCGATGCTTGGGCACACAAGAATTTGTTAACACAATATGTCTAGATATGTCGCCGTAGTCTAGTAGGTAGTGTATTGGCTTATTAGATGAAAGGCCAGGGTTCAAATCTCCGGTGAGACATCAAAAACGAAATATGAAAAAATATTTCTTCGGCGGCTTCCTCTCAGCAGATTTCTGGCAAAAACTGCCATGAAAAGTTTCTCAAAAAATCTGTCGTTCGGAGCCGACTTTAAACTGTAGGTCCCACCACTCATGTATAAAATTAACACACACAACATAAGTGGTGTGAGAAGCTAGGCCGTAACCTGACTGAAGGGTTGTAATGGCCAATTATGTATGTATGTTATGTAATATGTCTAGATCGATTTGAATAGAATTCACAACTTCATAAAATTCCGAAACTGGAAACGGCTAAGAGATGCCAAGAAGGAGTTGAAAATATTTGATGGAATAGCTAATATCGATAATACAATGGAATCTTATAGGATCCAAGCAAACTACGTTTATTAAGGCAACTGTCAATTAAACCTAACCTATACATCGTATATAAGATCGTATTGCTAGTTTGCATAATCCTTATCATTGGATCGTGTTGCAGCTACATTCTGCCCTCTTCGGTTGCTAGTTACGGATATTCATAATGTGGCGTTCTCTTCAACGTAATACTTATTTTACTGTTTTATTGCTTAACAGCGTATTCTGGGGTTTGCGGCAAGCCCTGTCCATCTTAGGCATTGAGTTTTCATCAGTTTTCCTCTATTCTTTCCTTTACTCTGTTAAATCTTCATCATTTCCACTTTAGAGCAACTTACTGAACCTTATAAAAAAATTTTATTGAATGAGATCATGATAAAAAAATTTATTTTCAAAAAATAAATTTTAATTTGAAATAATTGTTTATGATTTCTTAAATTTTTTTAATAAAAATTAAATTAAATTTAAAAAACAATCTTAAAGTTTTACCAAATAGCAGACGTACAAACAAACAAAATGAAAACACTGAAATAAATTATTAAAAATATAATGTATAAACAATAAAATGTTAAAATAATAATAGAAATACTTTCAATAATTTGTTATTTTTTTATTAATTATTTTTAAAATAATTGTGTTACATTTGTAAAGAATATAAAAAATAATTCTAATTAATTTTATTTCAATATTAAATAATTAATTATGTTGTTAAAAGGAATTTTGTATAGTTTTAAATGCTATTTTATTTCTATTTAAATAATAATCTATTATTGTGTTGTTTTAAATAATATTTTATTTAATAATTATTTAAATTTACAAAGATTGTAATTAATTTTCTCGTTAATAGTTGTCGTTTTTTATTTTATTTTTTTTTTTGAATATAAATTGGTTTGTTTGTTGTTTTATTTTTTTAATGTTAAATTAAAATTTATTTTATTTTATTTTTTTTATTAAATTAATTATTAATTATTAATTGCAAATAATAAACAAATAAATCAAACACTGTTATTATTGATCTTTATATAGGAAAACAATAATAATATTTCTTTTAATAATACAAATCAATAATAAATCAATAATAATTAAATGAAGAAAAATATCTTAGAATATAAAAATTGTTAAAAAGAAATTAAAAAATTCGTTGTTTTATTTTATAAAAATGGGAACTTGGCAATGTTAGCTAGATTCCAACTAATAAATAATACGTACACCGTCCTCAGTTATTGTGTGGGGCACATTAATAATAATGCTAGGCTTAAACAAACGTTCACGGAACTTAACGTTCGTTTTTAGAATATGAAAAGCAATGAGAACGATTAGCGAAACGTAATTAAATTTTGGTAAGAAATTGCACCACTTTTGCTATGTTAAAAATAAGCGTTACGTTCCGTGAACGTGAATTTAGCTCACAAAATTCCGTAACCTAATTGTTGAAGCCTTTAGCTCTCTAAAAAAAAGTACTGTGGGGGTTACAGCGTGACACTCTTTACTTTCTTCTTATATTTTAGATATGGTAACTCTAATTTCTATTTTACATAATAAACTGCTTTAACGACAATGTTAAAACAGTTAACCATGGTTTGTATCTCTGATAAATAAATAAAAAAATTAACATCGCATTCAAATTGAAATTATATTTCAAAATAAAATTTTAAACGAACAATATTGCCAGATATAAAAATTTTAAATAATTTTTAATGCAATGCATATGGCGCCAGACATTTAGGTGAATATCTCTGCTAACATAGGTGAAAATAACTTATTATAGGCGCGCATCATACAAATCACAATTTATGGTAATACAGTACCATTTCGAATAGCGACACTGGTGAGTTTCAGTTTTATTCACCACACGCGACAAATTCACCACATTTTTGTAAAAACTCACCACAGTAGGAACTAAAAAAAAACAACAACATCCTTCTTCAACAAAATCTTTCCTCACAAACAAATTCCAACAACAACGAAGAAGGGCGTGCAGTGGACCGCCCGACCGACAACAGCAACAACCCAACCAAACCAACCCAACAAGCAACGCACGCACACACAAAAGGATTTTTTATTTTTAAGTAATTTTCATTTTGATGACCTGGGGCTTAAACTGCGGTCTGTCTAATAAAGCTGGCTACAATTACCTTTGGACAAACAGACCATAATAAATATTTATTAAACGAATGTAATAATAATAAAAAATAATAATATTAATATTCTAAACGCGAATAGACAAGGAATTAGTTGCATTGCGGTGCTTTAAATATGCATAGGCAAGACATAAACAAAATATGTCATAATAAAAAAAGTACTGAAAGCGTACCGCTACGCTTTTTGAAATGAAAAAGTACTGAAAAAAGTACAAAAGTACTGAATCAACACCGAATTTTGTAAATTATTTTATTTTTATTTATTAAATTTAAATGAAAATACATTTTATCTGTTGTTTTAGTAGCTGGATTGATTGATTAAAGGCAAAATGCGAGTGTTTTTTCAGCTGCAGAAACGCAATGAGGCTTAATACTCGCATGATAGTGGCTGCAAAATGTTGGTGTAATTAATCTGGCCATGATTTCAAACAACAACGCTACCTATCACCTTCATAAGTTGCAGTGTATTGTGACAACAACGCGCATATAGGTGTATGTATGTATGTTAAGCCTCCTCTATATGTCGTAGGAACGCAAAGAGACAGAGGCTGGCTTAAAACCCAAAGTGGCAAGTTAAGCAAACACAATTTTTATTGTATAAAATTCAATTAAATTTTATACAAAAAAAACCATGTCAACAGCGCTCTACATACATACAAGCATTATACAGAAAAATTTGCAATAGCAAGCAGCAGCAAGAACAACAACAAGAAAAAAACGCATTCATTCTGTATATGAAATGTGTCGTACGTACTTCAACATGAGTATGTTGTGTTGTTTGTATATATGTGTGTGTGTGTGGTGTAAAAAATGTATGTAATAATTACATTGACACACGTATTTGCGCATACTTGACTTTACATTTAAATGTAAACGGCTTTAAGGCAATGCATGGAGACAGAAGCCAGAGTTATTAAAGAAGTTTTTGTTTTTAAATTTTTTGTGAAAAGGTAAATCATGATGACCACATGAATCGCACTCCACCACCGGACAGCTAAATATGCTGTTTTTAGCTAAAACATACGAAATGTTAAGTTTTAATCCAAATATTCATTAAGGAGATGTGACGTTGTATGTTGTTGTGATAGGTTAAAGCGTTCAAATACAATTGTTTCGAATGTAGATTCGATATAGATTCCAATTCCTAGCAACCAATAGAAACCCAAGAGCCAAATGTTAATTTTTTGTTTTGTTTACGTTATTACGTTGATTAAAATCAATGACATAAGCTTATTGCTCAGTTACGAATTCATTATTTAAAATTACTGTCATAAACAAAAAAAAAAAAAAGCCGAAAATCTCATACGGCTGATGATGACGATGATATAATTTTGTTTTTGTTGTAACTGCTACTGTATCCGGGTATATGAATGGATATGTATGTGTAGTGATATGTGTAGTAGCTACATTTAGTATCTGCTGATATGTAAGAGAAGGAGGGAGATTCTTAACTCTCTCTCACATACTCATCATACTCAAGTGATACTTGAAATAACAGAAAAAAATTTACAATTTAAAATGAGAGGAGATTGAATAAGTGAATGCCAGAAAAAGAGAGAGAGAGAGTGAGAAAGAGGGTGTGAGTGTGTGCATTGTACTATCCACAATCATCCATAACTAACCAGGCATTCAAACTGTCCGTCATCCATTCATACCAAACCAAACCAAACCGTTATTCATTTATATCAACGCACTTATGTTCGATTTTTTACCGTTATTTTCCGTTTTTCTTTTTAGAAGTGTATGTGCGAGTGTTGTGTGATATCTGTTGTGGATATTGCAACATACACAGCAACAGTAAGTGGCAACAATATAGCAAACAATGTGATACCAACCGTCTAACAATAGCAAAAAAAAATGTAAGAAAGAAAAAAAGGAGGAAATTGTTGATAGCATGAGACACGCTCTCTCTCTCTCTCTCTCTCTCTCTCTCTTACTATGTGCCATGGTTTCAGGGTAAAGCTTTGCAATGACTAGGCAGAATGTTACAGCAAAAACAACAACAACAATAACTAATAAAAGCTATTATTATTATACAACAATTTGTCTAATAGAACAGAATAATTTTGTTGGGCTTCTGTATGGCTTAGTAAGTGTATATGTGTGTGTGTGTGTGTGTATGCCAAGGGTGGGTGTGTCATATTTTAGATTACAAAGTAACGCCCTGCCTATTTGGCAGTTGTTGTATTTTTACATGCTTCTGTTTTCTCTCTCTCTCTCTCTCTCTTTTCATTACGATTGCCATGTAAAGTGAACATTACCGCATTACATGAGTTAGAATAGTACGGCTATAGGGAAAACAAATCAAATTTCCTACACTTCCAAACATAAACGATTTGTTATGGTGTATTATGGTTGTTGCTGCTGTTGTTATTGTTGTTCTTATTTAAACGTGCAACAACTTTGATTTCAGTTTCAATTCCATATCCACAAATACACACACACACATCATCATCATCATCATTATTATTACCACCACAAAATAACAAAATCCTGGTTAATTTCAACGTATCGTTGGTAGATATGCATTCGAATGGTGTTGGTAGTGCCACCATGAGGCGTGCTTTGAAGTCTACTTAACACCAACATATAGAAACACACACACACACATCCATTCAATATATGGTCTGTAGTAGTCGTTCAATTCCATTCATTCACTTAACGAATGTGCGGGCCTGTTTTGAAGTGCTGCTGAGTGCTGTTTCGTTCGGTTGTTGACTTAGAAATGAAGTCAGACACTTGAGTTCTCATAATTTTTGTGTGCAACAACGAATGACAGACATTCTGTATTGCAAGTTCGTTTTTTTTTTTTTCAGATTTTTAAAATAATTTTTTTTTTGTTGTTTTTGCAAATAATCAAGTGCATTTGAATTTGATTCCGATATTGAAACACATTGAAGTGCATTGTTGGTGGCATTCATTTTACAACAGCAACAACAATTTATACAAAAAAGAAATTTTTAGAAAAAAAATTTAGATTTTAAAAGTTTTGAAAAGTACGCATCGATGGTATTCCTATGCGATGGAAGTGAAACTTTAATCACTAAATCGTTTGAATTCAAAACAAAACAAAAGAATTAAAAATATTACAAGAGGTGACATTCGATTTATTGATACCCACCGTATCAAAACATAATTTGAAGAATTAGAAACCGATTTAAATCGCTATCGAAGTCAATTAAGGTTGGCAATTAGGTTCACACTGCCAACCCCTATCAAACTAAAGCATCTTAAGGAATCATCGTCATTCATTTAGAAATTTTACTGAATTTTGTGTAAAAAAAATTTTGTAACAAACATGTATTGGTTCTAACTACAGACTCTCTCAAGTTAGGACTGTCACGTAAATTATGCATGATAAATAACATCAAACATATCAAATTGGCATAAGGTTGTGTTGTAAAGTTTCAATTGGTTTTCAAATATTCTAACAAATCCCATTGTTAAGATATCCATGATCAAATAATCCCATAGCTATCGAATTTAGAACATTAACTTACTTAACTTAACATACATAATTGGTTATTTACATCCCTTTAGTCAGGTTTACAACCGTACTTCTCAACGCCACCGATATTGTGTGTGTTAATTTTATACATGGGCAGTGGGACAGAGTTTTGAAAAACTTTTCATGGCAATTTTAATTTCTTTCAGTGCTTTTGAGAGAGGAATTTCATATTTATTTTTCTAGGCTGCCATCTCATGAGATGAGGACTCATCTCAACTAAATTGTATAGGAAGTTCAGAGAATTGGACTGCCCTGCATGCATTAGTTAACGTGGGGCCATGAGAAAGCTGAGGAATGCTATGCGTCAACTTGAATACCACAAGGCAAGAATCGTTTTGAAGGTCGGCATATTGTCCACAATCTGAAACTTTACCGTGTTTGTATATAAAGCTGTCTCATCCCATACCATTTATCATTCCATTAAATGATGTCAGTCTGGAAATCAAGCGTAGGATTAAACACTCTTGCCAACAGATGTACTATCTATGGCCTCAATAAGCAATTGAGTAGCAGAGACCTATCTCATACGCCTAAATTATAGCACCCCAGTAGTCGCTTATACTTCCCGTGCTTCTTTATGGCGCAAAAACATGAACACTATTAAACACTGATGTAGACACCTTGAAAGTATTTGCGCGAAAAGTCCTACGTAAATATTTTCGGTTCAGTGCTGGTAAGCGATAATTTCCACATCCGGTTCAATAATGAACTCTATGGGCCTTTCAACAACATGGTCGTTGTGCAGGTTTTTAATTTAATAATCTTTTCCAATTTTATTTCCATTTGTAAGCTTTTAATTTTGATTAAACGAAACATTTTAAAATAATTTGAATTTAAATAATGATGGAAATAATTGCACAATTTATTGTTAAGCATACAGCAGCAGTAGTATTATCAATAATGAGGCTCATTATCAATTTTATGGAATTTTTCAATTTCAATTTCAATTTCAATTTCCATCATTTTTCCCATCAGCAAGAACCAGTGACATTAGACAACAACAGTTCTGGAAATGCCAACAAAAAAAAAAAAAAAATGACATTTAAATAGAATCTTTATAAACATTTTAATTTTGTTTGTTTTTATTTTGTTTTTCTCGAAAGTTAACAACAATTTTTAATGACATGATTATGCCATAAAATATCGCTGCACTTATTATTGCACAGCCAGCCAGCTTACCTAACTACTACTGCCTACCCTACTCAACGTAAATGTTGCAATAATATCAGGGCATAACATTCATACTTCCAGCTCTGGAAAGAAGAGACAAAATGTCCAAAAGTGGGTGAAAGAGAATTTTAAGATAAAGGAGGGGGAGTGCAAAGAAACGACACTAAAAACGCCGATTTGCGTTAACGAATTCAATTGAGAAGAATTCGTTGTTTTTTTTTATTTTTTTTATTTTAAATTGTTTTTTTCTTCTTCTTCTTTATTTTTCTGTTTAATTGTCATATTTTTTTTTCCACTGTATTTAATGTACACAGGGAATGTATACAATACAATGGCGACAACAACAGCAACAATAACAATAACAATATAAAAATAACAACAACACTATTATTGTAACAGGAGACTGATTCGTTATATCTCATCATTCATACATACATTCATCCCCCATACCCATACCCATACCCATAACAAGTACTATTTCTTCTTCTTCTTTTTTTATTATCGTGCTTGTTTATCATTGTATTACAACGTGCTTAAATGTATGACATCGTAACGCTTCGCATTGTATATCGCATCTCTGGCTCCCTTGACTCCCGCTAATGTAAACGAGAATATCAGTGTGTGTGTGTGTGTATGTATGTGTGAGAGGGGGATTGATGCGAATAGTACAGGATGTGTTGTGATATTCTTCATAATGGCGACGACATTTTGTATTCGAGTATACGTTTACGAAAATTCATGTTCATGCCATGCCATGCCATGCCAATGGTTGTGATAGATGGATGGGCTGGCTGGCTGGCTGGTAATGATGACAATTGCAATAATACTCGTACAAGAGTACAAATAATGTCAGGTCGTCAGTGATTGTGTTTTGTTGATTCGTGTTCATGATGAGGTTGACTGGTTAGTTATTTGGTTGGCTGGTGTGTAGAAAACATTTCGCACACAATACAATACAAAAACACCATAAAGGACAGACGGACAGATGGAGCTACTTTTTTTTTGTATGCTTATAATTCATTATATTATATTTGGTTTTGTTGTTGTTGTTGTTGTTGTCATTATTATTGTAACATGTTTCTGTTGTTATTAATAATTTTCATTTTTTTTTCTCATGTTCTTTTTTTCTTATTTTTGTTGCTATTGTTGTCGTTGCCATTGCTGTGTGTTGCACATGTACAATGTGGCATGATTATTAAATGACACATTATGGTGATTTTTACAAATAGAATTCTCAATACCATTTATACAATAAATAGACACAAAACAGTGGGTAATAAAATTAATGAAACGACTTAACTAATCAATAATATTTCTACCATAATAAAGAATACAAAACAAAGAAATTAATCATAAATAAGGTTACCTTAAGTCTCTTACGTGCAATAATTTTAACAAACCAAAATGGCACAAATATCGCCAAAATATCAACGGTACGGCAACTCCTTCAATGGAATCGGTAGATTATTTAAACTAATTAGTATTACGAATTGACAAGATGATGTCAAAGAATGTCAAGTATGATGTGAGTCTGGAGATCAAGCGTAGGATCATTCTTGCCAACAGGTGCTACTATGGTTTCAATAGGCAATTGAGTAAGAAACAACTCTCTCCTACGGTCAAACTAATACTCTACAAGACGCTAATCCTCCCCGTGTTTCTCTATGGCGCAGAGTCATGAACACTATTAAGCACTGATGCAGGAGCCTTAAGAGCATTTCGATAGAAAAGTCCTACGTAAGATCTTCGGTCCAGTAAGAGTTGTGATGATTTTTGCCTTTAATCTAATAATGAGCTATATGAGCTCCTCAACGACATCGACGTTGTGCAGTGTATTAATTTTCAGTGGTTGCGTTGGCTGGGTCATGTCGTTCGAATGGAGGAGGATGCTCTTGGCGAAATGGATATTTGATGCGGAGATTTGCGTAAGTCGCCGAGGGGACAACCTTGTTTGCATTGGAAGGATCAAATCGAGGAAGCCCTGTTATCGATTGGTGTGACCAACTGGCGTAGGCGCATAAGAAGCAGAGGCGCCTGGAAGCATGTGTTAAGGCAGGCCGAAATCCGTCAATCGGGTTGTTAATGGCCAGTCAAATAAGTAAGTAGTCTTGTAAGTAGTGTCTTGGCTTATTAGTCGTAGAACCAGAACGAAATCTGAAAAATATTCTCTTCGGCGATTTCCTATCAGTAGATTTCTGACATAAGCTCTGAGGGTAGAATAAAATTGCCAAACAAATTTTCTCAAAAAAATGTATACTCCGCCATGACCTCAAATCGTAGGTTCCCACTCTTTTTTAATTCGGAAATTTAACTTATTGAGGTTGAGAATAAGCTTTACCAGCAAAGTAAGCATAGTTTTATCTTGTTGTTCTTGTTATGGACTTACAGAATGATAATACCTAAGCCATCCATCTTTAAGGAGCAGTGCTTACAAATTTATGACTTATTCTATGAAAGAGATTGAAGACAATAATCCAAAACTAATTCGCAAAACCGAAACGAATAAGTTAAACACCAAATGGAAAGAGCAGAAAACTAAGTCGAAAATATGGCAGTCACCGAAGATGGTATTTTTATGCATCGATACTCTTGAGGTCCTTAATATGCTGACAATGTGGCAAAAGATTTAAAGGCTGCTTTAGATGGATCATGACTATCTATTGGAGTGTTGTTTTAATTTTACCACATACTATATAAAAATATTTCATAATACATCTGTAAATTTAATAATACAAGCCTGTGTACATTGGACGATCCATCAACAAACAGAGGTAATGGTCGGTCGAGCTGATTGGATGATTGGAAATGCTCGTATAATGATGCCAGAATACAATGACAATTGAGAACATTTTCTGTTAATTTTCTATGCGAGTATGTTTATGGCAGATAAATGTCTGCAATTTCCATTTAGACTGTATAACATTTCCTGAAAACATTTGTTCAATTTCAAACCAAAAAAAAATTAATTTTTTTTTTTTTTGAATTTCAAAAATATTTCTAATAAACATGGCAGCACAAGCACAATACAGCATTAGAGACGAGATAAATTGACAATAAATATTGAGTTAAGCAGATGAATGAATGACTAACTGACTGACTGACTGACTGACTGTACAATATACTACTCTTTGGCTGTCAGTAAAGCATTTCAAATTTTATTTCTTTCGGATTTAATATTTGTTTATCGACAAATGTCAGCCATCCGTTCATTCATTCGATGAAATTAATTTTTTTTTTATTTCTTTACAAAATAATTCCCACATTAACTTGGCTTTTAAGACAAAAATTGGCCAAAAACTAATTGCCACTGAATGGTATGCTCCGTTGTGTGATGAAAACGTTCCGTCAAATGTCATGGGAATAAATATTTTCATAGTTTTTGTGTGAAAATGTTTGATGACAGGTTTGGGGAAAAAAAACAATCTTCAGATTTTGAATTTTCTTTTGTGACAAACAAAAGATAAACAATGGATTGGGGCCTAATAATTTCTTTGTTTGTTAATGGTTTAAGGAAATTATAGCAAGTGTTTGTTGTTCACTAGGCATAGCATCCCCCCTGTTAGATAAAGAAAGGCAAATATTTGAAATTATTATGGTTGTATATGAAAGAGAGCACCAGATAGTATTATTCCTCTGAGTTATTGAATTATTAGCCGTCGGAAAATGAATTGTTATTTTAAGAAAATCATTTTATTAGGCCTCACATCGAATAAGCCAATACACTACCTACTAAACTATGCCGTCTAATGAGCTCACAACAAACTCTGTCCTTTAATTGTAACTTGGCCAGTGGGATAGCTCTCCATAACTGCTTATGATGCATTTAATAGTTAGTGATCCACTTCACAACACTTGCTACCATCCACTACATTATTTTTTCACGATCCAATAGTGAATGGATCTTTGGAACTTTGATCCGCTGACTTGTATAAGACCAAACTGCAATCGAAAGAGTTGATATCTTCAGTTTTATTTGAACTGAAACAGATACATCCAACATGATACTTTTACAATGTCAATAATTTGCTCTGCTTTGAAGTCGGCGATATATGACCCCACAAATCCGAGCCTCTTTTTAGCCACCACTAGACGCATAATAACTGTGCCACTGATTTTTTAAATGATGTCTCCTTCACAGCTCCTTAGCTTCACAGCTAAGGTTTACAGCTTTATGCTTCTCGTGTTGCTGTCAACTTTGCAACTCTTTGATCTACTGTTGGTTTTCTATATCGATAAACTATTTGCTTACTTAATTGGCCATTAACAACCCAATTAACGGAGGAGGAGCTCATACAGCTTACTATAAAATCGGTTGCAGAAATCATCGCCAACTGGCACCTGGACCGAAGATCTTACGTAGGACTTTTCTTTCGAATACTCTTAAGGCTGCTGCATCAGTGCTTAATAGTGTCCATGCCTCGGCGCCATAAAGAAGCACGTGGAGGATGAACGTTTTGTTGAGTTTGAAGGCCTTTTTTATTTTCATGGGCATTACAGCGTCCTTTAATGTTAATTGACAAATTAGGAACTCGATAAGAGTACACTTTTATACGTAAAACTAGCCATAAAGGATACAAAATCTATTTCTTTATCATTTCAGAAAACGATCTGGGAAGATTCCATCTCCTCCTTGCTATAAATATGTAAACAGTTTTAGATATGAACATGTATGCACATTATATGTACATTATATGTACATTTTGTTCATATATTCATCTATTTAATGTATTTCCACAATAAACTTTCCCTTTATGGCACGTACATACATATGTACATATGTATGATGGTGTCAATGATGGCGGTGAATAAAACTTTTCCCTTAGAATTGTTACAGTGGTAGTAGTTGAATTGATTTCAAACCACTCCCCCTTCCTTAACCATTGTATTGTCCTCTTGAAAACATGACTTCATTTATGCACGTTCACATTCATGCACGTTTTTTTTGCAACTTTTCTTTACTTTTCTTGTTTTTCATTTTCTGTTAATGATTTACAATGATTATTTCATGTGTTAAAATAACTTTTTCTTTCCAACTGAGTCAACTAAAAACCTCCCCTTCACTGGGCATATACTTGCAACAAAAGCTTGTTACCGTCTGCTTAAAAAGTCATTTATTCCAGTATCACCATCTTCTTGTGATTACTGAACTTAAGTTAAGGGTCTCTGTGACACATACGGCAGGCATGCATGCCATGCATCATAGCATCTTCAGAGTACCATTGAATATCTATCTGACATGGTTAGTGTGTATAATTTATGAAAATGAAATTACAGTTACTGTTACAGTTACAATTACAATTACAATTACAATCATTATTTTTTTTTGGAAACTTTTCACACTCGTTCCCATTGTCCAAAATGTTACTGCCTCTCTTGTCGTCGTTGGCTGATGATGAAGGTTGCAACAGCATCATTACGCCTCTCTCTCTCTCTATTGTGGTATTGTGTCGTATAATGAAATTAAAAAATCTGTTACTGTTGCCAATTGAAAAGATTTTTTTTCTAACATTTTCAATTCATAATATTCGTTGTACATTAAATCATTAGTAAAACATCATTTTCATAATTGATGCATTGAATGTAGAACCAAAGAAACTCAACCTAGCCATACATACCACCATTCATTCATTCATTCATCCATTCTTACATTTTTTTTTTGTTCAATTGTTGCCATTTTACCCTCTGGGTCCCTGTATTCAAGAGTATATTCTGTTTGATTTTGGCAACCATAATTGTAATAGGAAAACCTATTCATTGAATAGCATTTCTATGGTGAAAACGAAGCCGAGTTCAAATTACACTCACTCACCTTTTTTTTTTTTCTTCTTCTTTATATTTCTGCTTCTCTTGTCATCCTTAAACATGTCATGGAATATGACAGGAATACTGCATACTACTCTCGTAGTTGTTGGACTTTTTTTTTTAAAAAACGTTTTCGTTTCATACATTCAGCGATAACCATCTCTGGTTTTCAATTTGAAACTGTACTTTGTTACGGCGTTTTCAAAAAATTTAAAAGATTTTTGCAGAACGATAATGATTTTCGGGGTTTTTTTTTCTTTGGGGGGGTTTTTTTTTTGTTTTCTATTCGAATTACAATTGAAATCTTGATTATGTTGTGGTGTGGCATTCAATAAATAATTTCATTTCATTTACACCTGGACAATTTAATTTCAATTCAAATCCTTTATTAATTTGATACTTGGGGGAACCACAATTGACAAAAATCCTGATTTTAATTTCATTGTGAAAATATTTTAAAAGTTTCCTTTAAATTCTTTAAATTGATCCTTTGATGATATCCATACTGTCCGCTGTTTGCTGTTTGTAATATTTTTAAAAAGGCCACCAGATTAGATTAGGTTAGCTTTAGGGGCAAAGGTCAAAGTCCCACTTAAACCAACGCTAAGACCCATTGTGACCACAAATTAATATCCAAGCCAGGCATCAAACGTACTCTAAAGGAAACCAATCTGAGCCAAGAATAAATTAAAACCCTTTAGTCAAGATTACAACCCAGCTTCTCACACCACCCAAGTTGTGTGGGCGTAATTTTATCCATTACTGGCGGGATCTACAGTTTTTTTTTTTTTGAGAAACTTTTCATGGCAATTTTATTTTGCTCGCCGAGTTTTTGCCAGAAGGCTGCTGAGAGGAAATCGAAAGAAAACTTTTTCATATTTCGGGTGAAAATCAGCGCCGTGAAAGGGGATAAACTTACAATAACTGTACAATAAGTCCATATATAACAGCACAAATGCTAACTGTTTTCGTCTGCCCGACGAACCTCTTAGAAGTGCATCGGTTCTAACAAAGACGGAGTTGCCAAATGATTCCTCAATCGGAAATTTTTAATCTGATGGGTGGTAGATTATGGTTAGGTTAGGTTACAGGACGTGCACTTGCCAAATGAGACAAGTACAGTATCTGGAGGTCCAGTTGACCCATTGTACAACGTCCTAAAGAGGAGAGAATGATAGGGAAGATAGGAAAAGAGAAGAGGAAGTAGGAAAGGGGAAAATGAGGAACCGAAGGAATTACGCACACCAACAAAATACACAGTAGAGCGAATATGATGGGTAGGTTATGTTAGGTTAGGTTAGAGGACTGGCACTTGCCAAATGAGACAAGAACAGTACCCGGAGGTTCAGTTGACCTATTGTACAACGTCCTAAAGAGGAGAGCATAATAGGGAAAATAGGAACAGAGAAGAGGAAGTAGGAAAGGGAGAATGAGGAAGCAAAGAAATTACACAGACCAACAAAGCACACAGGAGAGCGAATATGATGGGTAAGTGACTTAAAATGTATATTCTATGCAGCATTATAAGTTAATTAAGATATGTTAGCAATCGGAGAAGATGACTGCAGTGTTGAACGTACAGCATTTGAGAGAATGGTACTACTGGGTCAGCTTTTTCTAAGCAAGAAGAGAAAACTACTGAAGATTTCCGTTCGAATTGCAAACTTGACCTCACTAATATATAAGTAAGCGGCTAATCTTTCTATGGATATCAGAAGAGGCCTATCTAATCTCATCTAAATGAATACAACAGGCCATGTCTATTGCATTAAACCAGAACAATTAAGAATTCAATGCCTTTGCTTAAGGCAGAAAGAAAAAAAAATTGTCTTTAAAACTTAAACTATGATTGAAAACCAGCATGTGTTGGATTTTTATAATTTTCATTATTAATCCATGTGAACCCAGAAGAAATATGAGTACCAGAAGAAAGAACTTTTTTTTTTTTTTTTTTGAAATTTTTCTTAAGAAAACAAGGAGATAAGCTGACAGGAGGGTATTAATGTTTAGAAACGAAATTGATTGATGATTAATTTCTTTAACTTTAACTTTAACTTCAATTTTAATTTGAATTTTATTTCGTTTTTTATTTGAGCTGCTCTTATTGGGAATAGTTTTCTATACTCCACCACAAGATAGCTGTGTGGTGGTGTTGTTGTCTCAGTCACTTCTAACCATTATGGCACGTTAAAGAATCAAATTTTTGTTTTCCTTTTTAACATTTTCTTTTTGAATATCAACCGGATATCAGATTACGTTGATAGATTTTTTTTTGAGTGTTGCCACTTCCTTATGTTTGGAGGGGAACCGAAGAAAATCTTTACCAAAGCATACAGCCAAAGAAAGTAGTGAAGCTGCTGTTATCTGCTGATATTATAGCAAGAACAAGAACAAGCACACGAACTAAATATTGCCAATTAATCATGTGAAGATAGATGCAAGAAACTCGAGTGTTAGAAAAACTTGGCAAAATATTTTAAATTCCAAATGTGATGCAAACGAAGAAGACAAAAACAAAAATGCAAAAATAACGAGAAACGATATGAGGCCACTCACTGGCTGGCTATTGATTGGAATTGGAATCGTGTAATCATTACTCAGTATATGTACGAGTATCTGTGGCCAAGGTATTCAGTTGATTGTCTCATTTATGTTGGCTTATAAGAATGCCAGTGTTTTTGTTGCCTGTTTTTTATTTTTTTTTTTTTTATTTTTTAAATAGTACGAGTAGAGTTGAGTTGATTAATACCCATTTAGAGCAAACGAAAGCATTTGTTTTGATATGACATGTAATTACTGCTTGATGTTGATGCTGATGCTGATGATGCTGCTGCTGCCTGCCTGGGTGCTGTTAGATTCCATTCCATTCCATTCCATTCTATTCGCAGGCAATTCCACATTTTTTCTTGTTGTTGTTGTTTCTTCCAAATGAAATGCCGTTGGATGCCTGTTTAAATAACTGGCTGATGAACTTGCCTCGGCTGCCTCTGTTCTAATAATTAATCACTTGTCAGTATTAGAGTCTCTTCCTATGCACGAGTGTGTGTGTGTCTGTCGATGTTGTCTACTCACTGTGTTTTAACACTTCTGGCAAACGCTCTCATATGAATACGAAACAGTCAACAGTATTGTGGCATACTGTTGTTGTTGTCTGTTGTTGGCAAGAATGTAATGTGCAACTGAACGAAAAACAAAGAAAATACAGTGAAAAAAACAAAAGAAAAAAGAAAAAAAAAATGAAAAAACCAAATCTAATTACGGTTCAACAATTTTTCAAGATATTTATCTAATTAATAGCGCTTGTCGGTGTTTGGCGGCACTTTTTTTTACTTCTCCTCTCCGTTTTTTAATTTTCATAAACTTGGCATGTACGTACGTAGTACATATGAATTGATGACAGTGGGCTGGTAGATCTAATTGACTTGTACTTTGAAAATTTTCAAATTCTATTATAACGTGCAGTACATAAATTGATTGCATTTGATTATTTATTCTGTTTCTACAATAAGTTTTGTAATTGAGAGGATAACATTAAAGATTCAAGTATTTGGGGGTTTATTTCTGTTCTCTAACTCTCCTATAGAAATAGTACAATGAAGATTGTAAAGAGAACAATCGTAGCACTCTATGCTTCTAGAAGGGCTGTGGATAAATTTTGGGTTAACTAGCCTTACAATCTTCGATATATTAGAGGACATGTGTAGGCGTTCCGATGACTCACTGACGTAATTGGTCGTTACGACCCTTTAGTCAGGACTACAATCTAGGTTCTCAAACTACCCATGTTGTCTCTGTTCATTTTAACCATGAATGGCGGAACTTATAGTATAAAGTCGTCTCCAAATGACAATATTTTTAAGAAATTATTCGTGAAGTTTTTATTTTTATTTAGAGTTTATGCCAGAATACTGCCGATAGGAAGTTGCCGAAAGAAAACTTTTTTCTTTTGATTTCGTTTTATTTGAGGTGTCTGACCTGGTGTTTGAATCGCGGCTACCTTCTAAACTACGACTACTTCAAGGTGTTCTAATTACTTGCTTTAAACTGAGAAGTCTCCGAACGTTTAATGCAGTTGCTTAATTTCGTTGGCATGATTTTATTTTGATTGTGATTTCTTAGATTTCTTTTCATACCACTGTGTTGCAATAACTCTCAGGCAATGAAAGACGTAAATGAAGTGACGTTACCAAATCAAATGAAAAATTTGTTCACAAACTCAATGAAAAAAAAAAAAAACGAACGGGGGGGAAAAAAGAAACCCAAAAGATCTTAATGACTTGTTGTATGTGGTCACCTTTAATGAGAATGTTAGATGATGATCTCAAGAAAATTAAACTGTTTTTTCTTTTGGCCCCATTGTCACCATCACCAACACCGTCATCACCAGCGATTTTTTTTCTTCTTTCACCATTCACTCTATTACTCTATCAGCAGCAGAATATTTTTTTTTACTCTTTTTTTTCCCAATTTTATTATTAAAAAGAAGCCAAATACCATGTACTTAAAGCGCACATGCCGTTGTAACAGTGGCAACATCACTCTCCAGAAGTAACAATAGAGCTGCAATATAAAATAACTACAATAGCAACAACAACAATAACAAAATATGTACAATACAATAAATCGTTAGAGGCGTTAAAGGTAATTTGTTTTCCCTGTTTCATAGCCGGTAAAAGTGTATGTAAAAACGTCAACTGTTAATATCAACAAAACTTAAAGAAAAAAAAACATTAAAATTGTTGAAAAGAAAACCAAAAAACAATGTCTTTGTAATTATAATTTTTCATAAACTACCAAGTAAACAACAACAACACCAACAACACCATCACACCAACAACAATAAAAGTAATAACAACAAATAAAAAAAAAACATTAATAATAACAAGCTTTGGGTATAAAACAAATGGAAAATATGCAAAACAACAACTACGGCTACTATTAAGAAACAAAAAAATAAAAAACACATAAAATACCAGCAGCAACTACAACAACAGCAACAATATTTATTATTATAAAAACACAAGGAAAGATAAGGAGAGAGAGAGAGAGATAGAGAGAGAGAGAGAGAGAGGGAAAAAAATTAAGGGTATTTGGCGCTTAGTTTGACATTTCATTAGGCGTCATCAGTTTATTTAGTGTTTTTGTCTTACTTCTTGTTGTTGGTGTAGTTTAACGTTTAATGATGATTTGATGGTAACGATCATAACAACTACAACTTATGCTTACATTGTACAACAACATTGTTGATGAAACGATCATTTTTCTTGTACGGTTTTGTTTGTTTTTGTAATTCATTCGTTCTTTTTTTTTCATTCTTTTTTGTTCGTTTGTATTAAGTTTGTACAGTGGCCGTCGTTAGTTAAATTTTGTCAGTTAGTTGAGTGTATGTTTTCTTAAATGTCATTACAAGACAATGTTTTCCTTTCTTTCTCTTTCTCTATTCATTCTCTCTCACACTTCACTGTTATTTAAGCCATTGATGATATTTGCTTTGCATAGTTTGATGCCCTACATGATCAACTAATTTCGGCGTTTTTTTTTGGAGTTGGGAGTTCTATATCAGCTCCGTATTATTCAAGCTTTATGGACTAGCTATGGCAGGATATTGGCAAGATTATAAAGAATTTTTAACAAATTAGAAGCGTTATAGATATAGTCAGAGAATAACGCTTCTATTAGTAAAAGCGTAATCCGTATAACCCGAATTCCAAGGCGTTTGGTTTGCAATCAAATCTGTCTTACAGCAGATTATGGCGTATATTTGCACTGCAAATTCAAAGTCACTGGCTTTCCTAAACCTGTTAGTGAGAGTCACAATTGTGTCATGGATGGCCATGGATGGCCATGGATTTAAGGACAAGAGTGAGTCAGTCCTCTTCTTGTCCATACGTGCCTAACAATATTGCACGTAACCTTTTACTGTCAACGGGATTGAGTTTTTCCATAAAACGAGTGCAGAATATTTAAATCAACTGAAACAATCGGAATATCTATGGCCTGTATCATGTCGGAGACTGACCACTTCATTAACAATGCAATTTCCAACGATACCGTTATGTCCCATAGGAGTTACCTTTGAATGATCGTACATTTCTCACAGAAATCCTAGGAATTCATGGACAAGGATGAATGTTGAATCTACGTTCGTAAGGGTGTTAAGTAAGAACGTCGCCGTAGCCTGGTAGGTAGTGTTTTGGCTTATTAGACGAAAGGCAAGGTTTCGAAAACTCGGTCAGTATATCTTTGGCGGCTTCCTCTCAGCAGATTTCTGCCAAACACTCTGACTCAAAAATCTGTAGTTCGGAGTCGACTTTAAACTGTAGGTCCCGCCAATCAAGTATAAAATTAGCACACACAACATAAATGGTGTGAGAAGCTAGGCCAGACTCTTGACTGAAGGGTTGTATGTAAGGATATTAATTGCAGCCTCGCTGTCAGCGTAAATCAAGATGATAAACTAAAATTGTTTTAAAATCCTTATCAGACATGTAAGTCTTTGTATGCTTCAGAGTAGGGTATCATTTAGTGCTCTACTGACTGTAATTTCGTTGTATATTTTTCTAGTTTTTTTCTTTCTTTAATGGGCTGTTCTTTCACTTGCCAAAGTCAGCCATCCAGTCAGCCATCCAGCCAGCCAGCCGGTGATTAACAAATTCTCACTGTTTAAACATCATTAAGTTTTGCTTATCATCGATAAAATAGCTCTCGACAATTAATCTTGCAACACCTTAACGTTTTATTATAAAAAACAGAAATAACAACAACAACAACAACAACATTAACAGAATAAATAATAGAAATAAGAAAACATAAACGTACTACAACGATTCTATTTAATTACGTATTCATTATTCATATTCGTTTAAGACATCATTTAATAATAAAAGTCACGTTTGTTAATTTGTTGCATTTGTGTTGCCCTTTCGTTTTAGGGTCCCTTATTTTTCTTCTTTTAATTTTTTCTTTCTTTATTTTTTTAAGGCTCTTGGAATATGGTGTTCCGTATGCGTGTGGCTTGTGTTCATTTGTACTTAAAAGACAAAAATTTAATTTCCTTTCATTTAACCTTGCTAAATAAGGATCACTGATCACACATTATTCACTCGCTTCTAATAAAATTCAGGAATTCCTATTGACTAGACACCCTTACTTACCTAATTAAATTGGTTATTAAGAATTACAATTTCGTGTGACTTATGACAGCCTAGTTCCTTACACCGCGCATTTTGTGTGTTGCAGGACCTACAATTCTAAAATCGTCCCCGAACGATAGATTTTCTTGAAAAACTTTTCTTGGCAATTTTATTTGACCTCAGAGGTTTATCTAGAAGTCGCCGAAAGAAATATTTTTTAATATTTCGTTTAGTTCGAGATGCCTGACCTGGGTTTTGAACCCCAGCCACAGGTTTAATAAACTCTCACACTACATAGTAGACTACGGCGACTTCTAACTACACCTAATCACAATAAAGCGCGCATTAGATCCCTAAGGAGTATATAAACGACATCTAAAATTAACGTAGAATGTCGAGAAGTTTTTGGAGGAGATAGCGTTTATCCTAATGAGGGTTTCTGGACAGAGACAAGTGAACACATTCCATTGAATTCATCTCCTTAGAACATGTGTTCATTTAACACTAGGGAAATGAAGTATCAGAGTAATGTTGAAAGGTCTACGGGATTAAAAAATAAATTTTTCAAAATTAAAAAAAAAGAGGAAAAATTATCCACAGCTTGTCTGTTGGTTGGACTGATGACTGATGACTGGTGGTGACTTGATTACTGCGTTTATTTGTCTTCATAATCCTATTATTTGTTGGCAATAAAATATAAAAAATAAGCCCTCAAATGAATTAAATTGTTTATTTAATAATAATAAACAGCAACAGCAGCACCAAATATCTACAATTATTACTTGCAACATAACAACAACAATAAAAAAAAGTATTTACAAAACACAGACAAATCAAGCCGAATTAAAAAATCAAAAAAAAAAAAAAAAGAAAAAAAAAATTGAACTGAAATGAGAAAAAAAAATAAATTTGATTGACTTGATTTTAGAATGAGGGAATGAAGGACTGACTGATTGACTGGTTGACTGCTTGACTGCTGGGCTAGGGCTGACTGTGTTTTTTTTTTCAAACAATTTATAGTTGTTTTGCTTTTAATAGGCCTGATGGGTTGGTTTTGTTTGTTTGTGAATGTAATTTTTTATTTTAACATGTGTAAACTTTTCATTTGATTATGCAATCGGTTGACAAATATGAATACATTAAACGAATGAACAACAACAATAACAATAACGACAACGTCTTGGTTAAATAATGAAACAGTTGTTACACACAAATTACAATAATAAATTTATTATCCTCCCTCTCTCTCTCTCAGTCCTTTGCTTCTTATCCTGGCATTCTCTTTTTTTTTTGTCTTCATAACAAACCAGCAGGATGATGATGCTGCGAATGTATAACGAATGAAGCTGGAACAAAATAAATAAACAAATGAAACAAATGAAACAAATGAAATGAAATTTAATCAGAAATTCAATAATTTAGTTCAGGTTTTCATTCTTCTTCTTCTCTCCTCTCTCTCTCTCTCTCTCTCTCAGCATCTTTGTAGCACAACCAACCAACGTTTGGGGGGGGGGTCTTCTTGTAAAATAAATCTTTTGCTTTGATTTTCATTAAATATTCATAAAATTTGTTTAAACAAAACCAAACTGACGCATTTAACTGATTACAACAACAAATATTTGCTTTAAATTAAATGAAAACAACAACAACAACAAGGGAAATTATGAATTAAAACTAAACTCAGAGTAATTATAATCACTTACTAAAAATGCTAAGTAAATAGGCCTCTACGCAGTTTACATACGACTTAGAACGACAAATTTTTGGAAAAGCTTTTCATGGCAATTTTAATTTACGTTTTGCCAGAAGACTGCTGAGAGGAAGTCGCCGGACCAATAGATGCTCTATGGCCTCAATTGGCAATTAAGCAGTAGAAAGAGACAGACCTCCTCCCTCGCACAGCAAAACTATAATCAGACGTTTGCATTAATAGCCCCCGGGGACCGAACATCTTCGGCTTTTTACACACGTATTACACGAACATCAACAATGTTCGTTAAAAAGAGTGTAAAATTGCATTCAGTTTCTAGTCAGCTTCTAAAGCAGAGGGTTATTGTCCCTTATTTTCAGCTTTCAATTATCAAAGAAATATTACAGTAAGATTCACTATTTTCCAATGAGTTTCACTAATAACAATTAGAAATGATCCCGATTTTTGGAAGAATATTTATCAAGTTAAATACGCTGCCTTTAGGCACATATTACTACATATTACACTTGAAAATATTACTAACAATTTTCCTCTGGGTTATACACATGCCTCCCACAAATACACTCACATTTATATCATGTTCTCTTTGGGCCGATGTCTGATTATAATACTCTACAAGTCGCTCATCATTTCTGTTCTTTTTTAATGGTATTTTGACGTTATTAAACACCGCTGAATGAGAGTATTCGAGAGAAAAATCGTACATAAGATACGACATCCAGCAGCTGCGTTGGAAAGACCAATTTAAGGAAACTATGTCATCGAAATTGTAAAGTCATCATCTAAGAAGTAAGTCATCTCAGTAACCGATAATTTTTTTTTAATTCCCCGGTCACATATCAAAAACGAAATGTGAAAAAAAATATTTCTTCGGCGACTTCCTCTCAGCAGATTTCTGGCAAACACTCTGAGAGTAAATAAAATTCACATGAAAAGTTTCTCAAGCAATCTGTCGTTCGGAGTCGACTTTAAACTGTAGGTCCCGCCACTCATGTATAAAATTAACATACACAACATAAGTTGTGTGAGAAGCTAGGCCGTAATCCTGACTGAAGGGTTGTAATGGCCAATTATTAGGCAGAGAGTTTTCAAGTTATTCTTCTATTTTCAGTTTATTTTCAAAGTAAATTGGAAGTTTTCAAACAAATTCAATGAAGGACGTGCCAAACATACAAATTGATGAATAAATTTCATTCATTCATTCATTCATTCATTCATTAAAAGATAATGTAAGTATTTCTGTTTTTATATGCTTATCAGTGTTTTATAACAATAACAAAGCGATACAAGATTAAACATGTTTACTCATCACAGTCAATTCTTAATAAAAATTTATTGATATTCTGAAATAAAAAAGAAACTATTCCTGGGGTTACATTGAACGTAACATACAAACGTATTTGAGTAATAATATGACCCCCTTTCAATGAAAATCTTTCCATATGTACAATACCAGTGATAGCAAAGCAAAAGCAAACGAAACTCCAATCATTTTAATTTAAAATCTTCTTCCAGTATGGAAACAAGAAAATTTTTATTGAATTTTATTTAAACTTTTTGACAATTTTTGATTTCATACAACAAAAGGATAACAAAAAAGGGACACAATCTATGTCAGTAGATCAAGGAAAATATTGTAAAACAACGATAATAGGCGTATAACACAAGAGGGTGAAAAACTGGGATATTTTCAAAATACTGCTCTAAAAGCTTAATACCACAAAAGTTGACCATTACCAAAGAGACTAACAAAGAAGTGAACTTTTTTTTTTGGAGGCCTATTTAATGAGTATTTACAAGCCTCACAAAAAAGTTGACGCACCTGAACAGCATAAACAACGGAAATTTAAGACGAAACACAATACAATACAATGAAATTGAAAATCAAATCATCTGCTCAGTGGTTTATTTAATGAACAATTTTCTCTTCTCTTCTCTTATTTTCTCTTCTCTTCTGCCTTTTTTTTTCTTTGTTCTTGTAATAATTTTTGTAATAAAATCTTATGCAAAGATTTGTTGTTGTATTTACGAAATAATTTGTTGTAACAGAGAGAGACAGAAAGAAATTTTAATGAATTTTTTAGCCAAAGGCTTTAAAAACAATTAAAATTTAATTGAAATGGTCTCTGCCTTTAATTGAAACTCAATTTACGCAAAAAAGGAACATGTAAACAACAGATAGAAACCACAACAAAGAGTGATAAAAAACACACACACACACACACACAAAAAACCAACTAGGAAGTGTAAAAAGCAACGAGTAATAATAACTAATAAATGAAAATGAAGTAATCAAAACCATAATAAAAGTACAACAACAAACAAGCAAAGGGGGTTCGGTTTAATAAACTGTAAGAAGTAGAAATTAAAAGATGAATGAATGCCATGGAATTTTCAATTAAAGAGATTAACGAAAAAA
The DNA here is from genome assembly GCA_005959815.1 of Sarcophaga bullata. Lineage (NCBI taxonomy): Eukaryota > Metazoa > Arthropoda > Insecta > Diptera > Sarcophagidae > Sarcophaga > Sarcophaga bullata. The sequence continues at coordinate 1,028,879 of QOCX01000002.1, forward strand.
CGTAAAAGAGTACAACACATACCATACCATGCAGCAATTTAATGAAAATATGACACAATAACTAGAACTGTAACTGTAACTGTAACTGTACAACAGTGACAGCATTTAAGGCCAGTATAACAATATCATCTACAAACACCAACACAATCACAAAAAAAAAATGCAAACATTTTATCATTTTAATTTATGAAAACAAAACACACAAACACACATGCATACACACTATAGCCACTAACTACTACTCACATAATGAATGACTTTCTATGGGAGAGTATTAGAATCAAAAAGAGAAGAGAGATTATTAAAAAAGAAAAGGGGTTGACAAGCATACTCATTTGTTTACGCACACACACACACACACACACAAAATATGCTTGTTTTAAAAACCGTTTGTTTGTTTTGATCTCCTACGAATATATCCTTTGCCTGTAGTTGTATGTGTGTGTTTACGTATTTATAAGTAAATTTCATTATGATTTTACATGAATATTCATACGCTCAATAAAATTCTTGCCATGGATTTTGTTTTGCAAAATTTTTACACTGTGGCAAGTAATTATTCTTACTTAGCAAAGCAAAAAGAAAAAAAAATAACATAACGATAGAATATATTTTTAACGCACTGTAAAATCATTAACTGTATTAATTTATATTGTAAATATACGTGTGTTTATATGATCATTTCTTTCTCAAATGTTTTCTATTCATTTGCTATTGTTTAAGTACGCTGCTATTCTGAATGCCCTGCTTATTTAAACTGCCAGTGTGCTCGACTTTTAACTTGTAAATGTTCTGAAATAAACTGTAATTTTTACCAGATTACATCTTAGGAATCCCATAGCAGTTGTTATGGTACACTGGTCTCTACACACTTCCGAAGACGATGTTGTAACGACCAGGAAGATAAGGGGATCACAGATCAGCTTAGGAACCTAAGAAGAATTCTTGTATACATTTTAGGAATCTCATAGCAGTTGTCACTGTACACTGGTCTCTGCACACTTCCAGGGGCCGGGAATACCTCAAAAGTACCAGGATGACGAATGGATCTCAGATTATCTTGGAAACCTAAAGAAATTCGTGTATACTCAGAATTATTGACGATCTTATAGGATCGTAAGTAGACTTCAAAGTTCTAAGAACGGTTTTTCTGCGACTGGCTCATAACTGAAATGGGATAAGGTATTCAGAGTTTTAACTTGATTAGCAGCATGAGAGCACATGCAAATATTGTCATGCTTTCCTGTACAGACTTGGATAAGAAGCGAGATTAATTTGTTTTCTTTTCTTGAATTGCTTGGCCTCCTTTCGCACTTATTGTGAAGCATTGTCGAAGTGGATAGCATGCCGATGGCTTCAGCATATTTGCGCATGATCTCTATGATCTTGTCATCTTCGCCCGATATCTGCAAAATAAAGATTGTCACAATAGTGGGTTTTATTTTGGAGTCGTAATGATTTTCTACGGAGACTATTTCATAATGTATTGCAATAAGTCTGGTCTAAGGCTTACATTAGGTCACTATAGACTAGTAGGTAGCGTGTTGGCTTGTTAAACCTAAGGCCATAGCTTAAGCCCCAGGATGTATGCTGAGACTTACTCTCAGCACTCTTCTGGCAAAAGCTCTAAGTACGAAGTAAAATAAAATTGCAATGAAAAGTTTCTCAAAAATCTGTTGTTGATTTGAAAAACGCTTAAATAGCTTAAAAGCACGAAGTTGACTGTACGGATGATATCACATATTCATACATACTTATAGTATATATGTATGTGTGTATGTAGCTAATACGTGTACATACACTTGCAACTCACCCATTTTATTCGTTTAGATTTGGCCTGCGGCATATAAAAAAAAACTCTCTATTTGTTGTTGTTGTTATTGTTGCTATTGTAGTCCCTTTTGTCCCATTTGGTAATCGAATTTTGCTTGGTTATGTAATCACATTTTAATTTTTTATTGTATTTTTTTATTTACTCTGTTATTGTTAAAGTTTTTCATTTTATTGTAGACTTTATGCGATTAAAAAGGGATTTTAAGAACGAATTCTAAAGTAAATTCAAAATTTAAAGAATTCGAATTAAAGAAAAAAAAAAAATTAAAGAAAAAACTCTTGAAAGATAGTTTAGTATCGGATTCACATGCAAATTTTGTGAAAGGATGAATATTTTTGTGGATATTAGAGCGCCGTTGGAATGCACATCCGCCAATTGGCCATTACAACCCTTCAGTCAGGATTACGATCTAGTTTCTCACACAATTTATGTTGTGCGCGTTAATTTTTATACATGAGTGGCGGGACCTACTGTTCAAAGTCGACTCCGAACGACAGATTTTTTCAGAAACTTTTCATGGCAATTTTATTTACTTTCAGAAGTTTCGCCAGAAATCTGCTGAAAGGAAGTCGCCGCAGAAATATTTCTTTTCATGTTTTGTTTAGTTGGAGATGCCTAACTTGAGGTTTGAACCGAAACCTTATTTCTAATAAGCCAACTCACTACATACTAGACTGCGGCGACTTAAGACTTCTTAAAAAGGCCAACTCCACTGGAAATACGTTTAAGCGATTAAACTTATTTATTTAACTGACCATTCACAATGCGCTTAGCGGATTTCGGATTTCTCTAGCACATCCTTCTAAGCGCCTCTGATTCTTGCAAACCTCCATCTAGGGTTTCCTCGATTTGATCCTTATCAGTTTCACAGGCATACCGAGCTCAGATATTGCGGCAAAAACCAGAATTCCTTTTGGGGCTATCGAAGGCTGTCTTGTAGTCAAGAAACGGATGGTGTGTGTCGATTTGATTTTCATTGGCCTTTTCTAGAAGTTGATGCAATGTAAAGATCTGGTCAATGGTGGACAGCTATGAATCCGCACTGAAAAGGACCAATCAGTGCTTTGAAAAGTGACTTCAATTGTTCACATAATATGCTCGCTTGTAAATAATAGGAAGAAGGTTTATACTTTGTTGTTGGTACATTTCGTGGTGTTTCTCTTTTACCGGCAATGACAAAGACCACTAAGGTTCGAAGTTAGTTGACTAAACAGTTTAACAAAAGTATCCTTCTATGGTTGATGCTATTCAAGTCGATTTAGAAAAAAAAAATAAAAATTTTATCAAAAGGTGGATATGCTATCATAAGACATCATTATTTAATTTTCATTTGAGCAGCAATTATTTTTTAGTGTTACACTCTTGCTGCGTATCTGTATCTATTCGTACCGTCTGCAGCATAAATATTTATGATGCAAGAACTTGAGACAAACCAAAAGCATACTCATACGTCGTAAAGTATGAGTATTTCAAAGATTAATTATTAAGTGGGTTTGTTGTTGTTTGTTGTTGTTTTGGTGTCTTTTATTATTATTATTATTATTTTTGTTGTTGTTGTTGTTCTCGTTGTTGTTGTTGTTGATGCCTGTGAAACATGCAGCATCAAGTTAAGAGGATCATTGCATCGCTGCTTAAATGGTTGTCTGTTAAAATTGACCAAGAAAATGACATTAAATAAGGAAAAAGAAGTACAAGAAGAAGAAGAAGAAGAAGAAGAAGAAGAAGAAGAATTAAAAAAGTGGCAGATCGCACGGTTGCTAATGACTTAATTAAAGTTCATACTTCAGTTGTATTGTGGCAAAATGGAACGTTTAATGCGTAACAATAACCAAAAAGAGTTCTCAGCTGTAAATGAAATCAGTGGAGGAGCGTAGACATAGGGTGTGCATGTGTGAACCTTAAAATATGAAGAAACTTCCTTTGATTGCCGTTAAAGGGTTAATTATGGTTAAAAAACAAATAAAAATAAGTCGACAAAAACTCAAATCAAATAAAAATATTTGATTTTCATGTTACTGAGTTAAACGCTTTAGAAGTGGAAGTCACACCATCATCCACAACAAACTCTCATCATATTGCTGATGATGACAAAAGATGATGATGAAGAGGCTGAAACCAACAACAAAAAACAAAACAAAAAATACCCAAAAGCATATAAAAAAAAAAATTGACCGAATGGTTGGACTAACTAACCTGACATATTATTTTAGTTGTTGTGTTGCATAAACTAAATCAAGTTCAAACAACAACAACAACAACACAAAAAACTTCATAACAAAGTAAACTGAAAAGTAAAGAGAAAAAAAGCAAAAAAAAACTTCAAAATTATGAACAAAATTTTACAATGTTGATGAAGAAGAAGACTTTTTTTGTTGCTTTTAAGGAACTTTTATAAGAAAAGCAAAAACAAACAATAAGAATAATATTAAAACTATTGAAAAAAACAACAACTACAACAACAAATAATTTGAAAAGAAATGATCATATTCATATGTGAGTCATTCCACCTTTGAATACAATAGAATACGTTCGCAATATGCAATGCCAGTTTCTGTATGTCGAACATGCGTTTGATAGATTTGATGGAAGCATAATTTTATTTCGGCTCTTTAGTGTCTTTAGTGATAGAGAACGGGATCAGGCAGTACGCGAGACCTATACGAAGTATTTGTTGTCAAAATTAGGAACGTGAGCCGTTTTGGGTCTTAGATTACAACTTAACAACTTCGACATTGTTAAGGAACTTGGTGTCCGCCGTTACTAACAGAAATGATGTCAATCTGAAGCCCAAGTTCAAAAACAAGTGGGGTTATGTTCTTTATAGTTAATTAAGTACCAACTGGTTTACAAACTATCATGCGCCGAAACCTGTTTTTCATTAACACTTTTAGGCCGGCGCTCTAATTCATGCTTGTCACCTACTGGCGGCTGTGCTTAATGGCTTTCGCTGTATCGTAAGTATCTCAGTTATTTTTCTTCGGCAATCGAAGTGTTAAAGATCTAAATATTTGATATTACATATCGTCTAATAGCATGATCAATTGCGTGCCACCGACCGATGATGCTGCCTAGTCTAGAACGTGTTAATGATGCTCAAGTCTTATAAAGGCGTGGATTTTTCTAATATCCCCTTTGGCTTGACATGTCTTGTCACTAAATTCTGGGTTCCCAAGCGCCGAACAATGTCAGAGAAGATGTTCTGTGGTCTCTTCTTCTTCTAAGTCGCTGCAACTTCTAGAGAAGTTGTTATGGGCTATACCCCGTATCCTGGTATGAGCACCCAAAGGCCAGTGTACTGTCATCACTGCTATGAGGTTCCTTAGATGGAATCTTAATAGATTCAATGCAAATTATGTTCTTCATACATCCATATCGTGCCAAATCTGTCTGGTGTCTCTACAACTAGGTTCATTAACTCATCCTACGTTTGCCAATGAATGGAGTGTTTGTGAGACCAATTATTTGCGTCTCTGCAGAAGGCACCAATTTCATGTTGGAATTCAATTAAATTATCCGTGATGTATCGTTCCAAACCAAATGATAACGTATACGGATGTGTTATCTGGGTATCAATACACTTCCAAGTTCTGTATCCCAAGTCCTTAACATCATAAATATTTTCGCCAGGAACTCAGGCTCAATAAAACCTACTGAACGAATTGTGTTCAGGTATGCAAATGAATCAATAATTTTAGATACCCTAGAGTGTCATTAAACATCACTTTCGTTCTTGTCGGCCTTGTAGGTGGCTAAAAAAAACTTCAACATCCACTGTAACATTTCACAGGAAACATACTCCTTCTATGGGGCCCAGTTACAATCTCTGAATGTGAAATGATTCGTCAAATGAAAATTGTGGTTTTTGTTTTATTTTTTTATTTGAAACATCAACCGCGCTAAGTAAAGCCGTGAAACCGTGATAAAATGATGAAGATGTTGACGATGCCGCTGCTGTTATTGCAGCTCATACTGTTACACACGTCGTATCATGACTGCACAGACGGGGTATGAAATTGTTTTGAATTATGCACCCGTGCGATTGAGCAACGTCACTAGGTTTTTATAAAAAAAAAAAAAAAAAACGATACAAACACTAACAACAACAATAATGATCAGTCACCATCAGTCATATTGCGTTAATGGGCGAGATGTTGATTAATATGCGTAATCGTCACGCAAAACTAACAGACAGACGAACACTTGAAACTACAAAAAGGCATGAGAAAAAGCCTACAAAAAAACAAAAAAACAAAAAAAAAAGAGCAAAACAGAAGACGAAAAGAGGATTTTTAAAGAAGAATCGCATGCCAGCCTACATTTATTTCTTATTCTACTGCTCAAGTTAACGTCGTCGTCGTGTTGTAGTCGTCATGCTGACTGTTTTTGTTCGTTGCTTACTTACTTCTTCTTCTTCTACTGCGTTTCCAATTATTCCATTTGCTTTGTACGACGAGTATTTGATTTTCTTCCTTCCGTACACCGCATACACCGCTTCTGTTCTGGCCGCTGAAATTCCCAACGCCATCAGCTTAAGATTCAAAAGGTGAAAATCAATGAAGTTTCTTTCTTTTTTCTTTTATTTTTGGTTTATGCCACCACATACAGATACACATACAGACAGTGGAATTCATATTTTCATACTTTTGTGTCTATGTGTGTGTGTGTGTTTGGTGTGTGTGTGTGGAACAGATGAGATGAGATGATGGTACGACAACGACAACGACTACGCTTGAGCATGAATGATTGTGAGCAGCATAATGGATATGATGATGCTGATGGTGATGCTGATGCTGATGACAGTGAGCCTTTTAACATGTTCATTTGCGCATGCGTGTTGTAATGCCAAAAAGATGTTTGATCTTGGACAGCAACAACAACACAAACAACAACAACAACAGTAACAAAAAAAGGGAAACAGAAACAGAAAACCAGTGGCATTTTTCGTATCGTCTTTTGAACAATTTTATGATTTTGTCGCTTATCACACACAAAAATTTGTTGAAGACACCGGCTAAACGTCCGATCACTTCAGTCCTAACATAGCCCATAAGCAAGGCATGCCTGCCAAATGTTAAAACAATCCATTGGCCATTGCAGACAAATCGGATCAAATACAACAAAGCAAACAAAGGGATCGTCTGTATGGAGCGGGATAGGGGGCTCTTATGAAACAAAAATTATGAAATGCATGTCAATATGAAGCGCATTGTTTGAATTCCTTTAAAATAAAGAAAAATTCCCCTTTTTAAAATACGAAAATGAAACGCAATGCATGAACAAACAAGAATATGAAGAAGAAGAAGAAAAAAAGGGAAGCAAACAATTGCCAAATAAAGTAAACGAGCCATCTCGAGATGTTTTCTTATGAAATGTTGAAAGTTTCTTGAAAAGCCAAGGGGGGGGGGGGTTTGTACAATGGTAATGACAATGTCGTTTAATAGATTCATGAAAATATCACACAATATTACTTGACCATACATTAGAGTACAGATTTACCATAAGAGTTTACAATTACTTGTGATAAGAGATCGGTAAATAGGTAACAGAAAAGCTATCGAAGTGTTCTTAAAAATTAAAACATTTTGGAAAAAGAAAATATTCGTGGCTGTAACAGTTGCCACAAAATTAATTCCCATATTCTCAATAACAATACGCCGCTCATGAGCAATCGCCTAAACAAAAAACAGGCACACAAAAAAAAAATCGGATCGAATCGAATGAAACTTTTTAAATGAGTCCTTATGACTATGGAATGTTGAATATTCGCATCATCAAATGATCGTATTTTTTTTTCTTCTTCTCCCTTCTTTTTCCTTTAGAATGCTACTGGCCACTGTTTTTTTTTCTGTTTCTGTTCTTTTTTTTTTTCTCAAATGTGTGGACTTTCACAAGAAATTGTTTTTGTTGTTGTTCCCCCTCTTTTTTTTTTCGTTAGTTGGATGAATAACAAACGCCGGCGCATTGACTTGCAATTCAAAGTTTATTTTGGAGACAACAAGTGGCGACGAGAGATGAGTGCGAATTACTTTAAAAATATTGAAAATGTTGCCGCATAAAAATTCTAAAATTTTTATTCAATTTTATTATGGCATATAGGAGGCAGGAATATGAGCAGTATGTGCAGGGTTTTTAAGAAACCTGCTATGGGATTTTAAAGAAGTCATTCATAAATTGTTGATCATCGAAAGCATATTCCCATAGACATCATAAGTTTCCATTTATAATGCAAGGTTGGTCATTATAAGCCTTTGGTAAGCTTCTCACGACCTGGCTTTTCACGACCTAGCTTCTCACGACCTATCTACAATTAAAAGTCGACACCGAATGGCAGATTTTTAAGAAAGGTTTGGAGTTTTGAAAGGGTTGTTTTCTTGTTTGGCATCTTTGGCGGGCAGTCATCTACCATAAAGCTGTTCCTTTAAGACCAAATTCTTTTAATGAACCTCTACTATCAATAATTGAAACGTCGGAGTTCAAACAAGACATCAGGCTATGAACTGTAAAAAATTCGAATGATTCCGGTTGAATCAAGCAATCAAATTCGAGATTAAAATAAAAATCTTGCAGGCCCAGATATCTCAAACAAAACGAAATATTTCTCCGAAGAATTCCTCTCACTAGACTTAATGGCAAATACTCTGAAAGAAAATAAAAGCTGACGTGAAAGGCTTTTCAAAAAAAATTGTCGTTTGGAGTAGACTTTAAACTATTTAGCCTGACCTTAACACACACAACATAAGTATTGCGAGAAACTGGGTTGTAATCCTGACTAAAGACTTGTAGTGACTAATTAAGTAGGTAAGTAAACTTTTGCCCAGTTCGCATCGAACTACTCAGGCTTGCTTCCTTACTTAAGTGGCCATTAACAACCCGATTAACTGATTTAGGCCTGCCTTAACACATTCTTCTGCTTCTTGCGCGGCTACGCTAGTTGGTCACACCATTCGAGGACAGAGCTTCCTCGATTTGGTTCTTCCAGCGCAAACAAGCTCGTCCTCTTCGCCGACTTCAGCAAATCTTCGTATCAAGTACCCGTTCCGCCGAAGAATTTTCCTCCATTAGAACGACCTGGCCGAGCCAGCACAGCCGCTGGATATTAATACGACAACCACTGAGACATCTACGTTAAAATTTCACTATCACCACCGACGGAATTATAATTGTGCGTAAAAAATTCGAAACAGTTATTCCGCTTACTGAAGAACTTTCAAAAAATAGGTGACTCTGTCTGCTCTTTCTATGATGTTTGATGTTGAAGTGATCATACCTGAGAATCGGAGATCAATTCGCTTGCTTAATGGATTATTGTTAAAGGAGGATGATTTAATTTGAGTGCTTGTTTTCCTTTAAACTTGCCTTCATTTATTCCCATTAACTTTGATTATTCTATTACTCTCTCTATCTCTCTCTCTCTCTCACACACTCTATCTTTCTCTCTTTATTCTTTTGTTAATTTCATTACGTACAATAATATTTAATTATAAATAAAAACAGAATAAATCCACAATAAAACCAGGGTTTCTCTGAGATTTGTGGTACTTTTCGCAACTGTTTTGTATCTGCACCCACAACCAACCATCTAAACCCCAAATGCCAGAAAAAAAACATTGCAAATACAAGCAGCAGTAGCCAAAAAGAGAGAGAGAAAAAAGGAAAATCGGCAACAAATACAATCTTTAAGCATCCTTGGCTTCCCTACAGACATTCCAACAATAAAAATTATTAAAATAATGAAGCTTGTGAATCTGTGTCTGTAACTGGATCTGTAGCTATGTGTGGGTATGTGTTTGTATTTTGAAGCCATTCGTAGAAAGATGGTTTTAGTCAGTACCACACGTATGAGCGAAAGAGCAAGTAGCCTCCGAGCATCATTAGAATATACCGACCCTTCCATGCGAATGTATCGCGTCTTTATGAAAAGTGGTAGTGGAACACCATGGCATGAGTCTGTTCGCCTCAACATGTTTTGCAATGGTTATGTGGCACATTATGAAACGAAATAAGGGGTGCAACAGAGAATTTTTTTTTGGTTGCAATACGAAACAAAAATCTCTACATTCATACATACAACACCACGTAAGTACATACATACATACGTACGTATACATATATGAAAATATGTACAATGTATGTATGCATGTACTTGGGTATATGTATGTATGCATATGTACATACGTACAATTGTACATTTAGTCATTCACTCCATTGTTCTTGTTGTTGATGGCTGTGAATGGCTGTGTTCTGGTTAAATGTATTGAATATTCTCGTATACGACGAGGCAAACATTATATGGGGTCCGGTGTAATGCGCAACGCCTTAATGGCAACGTCAAATTTTCTGGTAAAACAGGGTAACGATACCCGACCACTTATAACAGCAACAACAACAACAACAACAACAACAACCATATAAATGAAGTAAAAGAAACTGTATTGTATGAATGTGTTTGTATGTGTCAGTTCAGCTCATTGCAATGGTGTTGTTGTGCTTGTAAATCATTTATTATCGTTGCTACAATAACGATACATTGTTGATAACAGTGGGCCCAAAAGTATGTTTAAAGAAAAATGTAAAAACAAAAAATTAATTTGTTGCAGCACTTTAAATATAAAAAAATTAAATGAAACTTACTTAACTTTTATAAGAAATTTAAATTTCAGTGTGGAATTTTAGTTTTTATTCACATTCGATGTGAATTTAGAAATTCGGTTTCTATTAATATGAGTTCTTATAAATCTGAATCACAAATAAAAGTCTTCCCATAGATGCTGTACAGTAATCTTTCTTGATTTACGTTGCTAATGACTTCAGAAAGTGGCGACGTAAATCAAAACAAAGTAAATCGAATTTCAAGTTCTCTTCTTACGTACTATAAACTACTCGTACAAAATCTTCCCGATATTATTGAGTAGAGTAGAATTTACTGTTGTTTTTGCCAACTCATCTCTCTTTTCATTCCATTTTATTTCTTCAAAAATTGCATTGCTTGCAATTAACGGTTTCAGACAGCTTTGCCAATGAAATCTGTAAATAGTTTCTATAAGTCTCGGTATTTGCAGTCTCTTTGTCCTTACAAGACAGATTTATAGAACAAATTTACTGTAAAAAATGCAAGTCATTGATAAATTTACTATAGAAAAAGCAATTTTGAGATTGACGCTTTAATTATCCTAAAGACGGCGGCGACCGTTGATTGCTTTCTTTATCAATGGTGCCACTCAAATGTTTTATCAGGTTACTTTGTATATAACGCATTGAAAAAAAACGTGTATTTCATGTATCTTAATATATGCTAACATTGTGGCAAGCAAATAGGCATTATTGGAGCATTGCCTTCATAGGCATCATCTCCATATACGCGCGTAGAGGTTTTCTAATTTTGATAGATTGTAGCGAAGCACTTAGTGCCTCCATTGTGTTTTTGCTAGCATAATGTTACTATTTTAATAATTTTTAATTCAACAACAAACATGCACATGTTGCCCACTGTGTTGTATTTTTTTTTTAACTGTGTTGTATTCGTAATCCATTAATGAATTATCAAAACGAAAAGTAAATAGATCTCGCCCAGCTGAACATAATGTGGCAATAATAATAATACGAAATAACAACAACAACAACAACAACAATAACAATAACAATACAATAACAACAAAGACGACAACAACTACGGCAATGGCAAGAACACAACAATAGCAAATGCTACAATAACAATAACGGCAACGGCAAACGACGAAGGATAATAAAATAAATACAATAAACAAACGTACACATACACACTCGCGCCATACAGCTGTGTCTCGCTGTTAGTTAAACACATTGACTAAACGACTGTCAAATAAGCTTGAACAGTTAAAAGGAACAAAAAAAAAAAAACGAAGAAAAATTACAAAACGAGTACCACCAGTAGGTACTCTTTTTCTCTTTTAACGTATTTAAAACGTCAGGCCAACGTCGTCGTTAGTCATATCATCATATTTAATAGCTTTTTTTTTCCTTCTCTTACAAAACACACATTGCTATACACACACTTGCGTAGATATAGACAGGCATGCATGCATACCTACTTACAATTGATTATTTACATTCACATGCTCTTTCTTATTGTAGTATGATGGTGAGATGATGTTCTTTATTATTGTTGTTATTGTTGTTGTTAGTAACGAGAATGAAAATGATACATAGTAAAAAGAGCCAGAGCGAGAGAGAGAAGAAACTGTTTTTTGGGGCATTTCATTAAAGTGAAAGAACGAGAGCAGTATAGCTATAAGGAGTCTATATAATGATTTATTTTTATTATATTTTGTGTTTGGCTCTTTGGTATATTATACAGCTTGTTAAACGTTTTGAATAGCAGGGTAAGTATAAAATATAAATGGCGTCGTGTTAGAAAAGGATGACTGTATAACGCAATTCGTGTTAAATAGTATGCTTTACGTTTATGCCGTAATGGAAATGAAAGAGAACGCTTTCCAACGCATTGTTTTTGTATTTGTTGCGAAGGAATGAGTAGCAAAATCCAGAAAAGGAAAGCAAAAAAAAAACAAAACAAGAGTGGAAGTATATTAAGAGGTTGACGCCTCTTTTTGTGTGTGTTTGTTTGTTTTGCTATTGTTTTGTTTTGTTGTCTCAAAAACGACGACGACTGTGTCTCATTCGCATCCATTTCAAAGTACTCAGATCGTATCTGCTATTGGAACGGTGATGAGTTAATTTTAAATTTAAGCGCATCGCATCGCATCACAACGCAACGCAACGCAACGCATGCCTTAAACATTTCAATCAAAATAAACAACAATTTTCGGTGTCGTGTGTTAAGGAGTAGTGCAATTGAGTGTGTGTGTGTGTGTGTGAGTTTTTGTTTTCATTCTTGCCGTACTGGTTTAATTCGTTTAGTTGGCCGTCGTTATCGATTCGCGCACAATAACGGCGACACCACCACACGGTTTCAATGAAATGTTAACTGCTCCTTTAAATAAACATTTTTTCATCTTTTTTTTTCGCGTTTTGGTTAATTTGCAATAAACGTGGACGTGGTTTAAGCTTATATTAACGGTCGTGGTTTCGTTAACAATAACAACAACTATAATCTCAGTTAAAAAGAAGAAAAAACATATCGTTTCGTTAAAAAAAAAATAAAACCAAGAAAATTGTGAAGAGGAAATATTTTATTTTGCAACCTCAAAAAATAATCATAAAGAATAGAAAGCAAAGCTAAAATTGAAAAAAAAACAAGAAATATCACTATAAATATACAAGCCATTACATACATAGTAGACAAACAGCAAAAAGAATTCAATTCAAATCCCTGCCTCTCGTGTGTATGGCGGTTTGAATGGCTAACTGACAGCTACACTCACTCCAATAGAGGATAGAGATATCGTAACCGTATCAGTAACAAATTCGTAGCATTGCTCATTGGCATTAAGCCACTTGGAGCCATTTAGTTTGTTATTATACCCTGTCTAATACAGAAATCAAAGCGCGTCTTTAAGTTAAAATCATGGTGAAGCCTTAAATATCTGACTACTGACTGCCTGACTGTCTGCTGCTGCTGCTGCTGCTGCTTGCTCTAGAATTAAAACCAACCAAATGAGGAATCTTGTGCTATAACCTCTTAAGGTTTAAAACAATTTTATTTTTCTTTTTATTTTATAAAAAAAAAAATTAAACAAATGGACTGCTTGGTAATTGATAACAAACTAGAAATAAAATAAACATAAAATGGTGAATAAAGTGAAGTGAACTATGCCCATAATAGAGAGAGCGAGACAAAGCCATAATTAGACTTTTTATGGCAATATATTGTACAATTGATAAAACAAAATTGGCAATGATTTAAATCAAGAAAAAAGAATTAAAAATTCTTTTTAAATATAAAAAAAACCTCTCTAGCACGCCTTAGCAAAAGCTTAACATAAAAACCTGTGAAGTAAACAAAATATCCTTTAGAATACCCTTTTCGCTATAGAATTTTGATTATTTTATGTGTTCGTAAGACAGACGAAAAAAGAAGAAGAAAAAGAAGAAGAAAAAAGTTATTGCAGTGAAAAAGAAAACCGTGTAACAACGCCAATTAAAATTATCGCTGTTCCGTGTATAGTATGCGAATTTGTTCACAGTGGATTCAACGAATAAAATGGCCGTTGGACCGACGGAGGGCAAGCAACAACCTCCAACAGAATCGTTCGCACCCGCACCCGCACATCAAATTATAGCACCGAGTCCAATATTGGCCGTACCGACGCTTGCCTTTTCCGCAGCCCAAGTGGAGATCGTTTGCAAAACATTGGAGGACTCTGGCGATATTGAACGTTTAGCCAGATTTCTCTGGAGTTTACCAGTGGCCTTGCCGAATATGCATGAAATCTTAAATTGCGAAGCTGTCCTCAGGGCTCGGGCCGTTGTGGCATATCATGTTGGAAACTTCAGGTAATTAAATCAGTGTTTGTGTGTGTGTGTGTTCAAATCTTTTTTTCAAACAAGAAACAGTTTTAAAATAATCATTTTGTTTACTTCAATATATGAAAAGAAGTAAGAAATTTTTTTAAATTTTTAAAATTTTGCAAAAAAAAAAGTTAATTTAGTGTCCGTCGGGGTAGAATGGGCGGCGGAGTTCTTACTAAAGAGTCTATAAAGACCGATTTGGAGGTTAGTATTACAAATAACATGCTTCTCTAGACGATTGTGTTAATGACGTTAACAAAATCTAGTCCCCTCTCTCTTTTCAATTTGTTGAGTGGTCCTGAAAACCATCAGGACCACGGGAAATTCTATTCTAATATCAGGTCAATTATTTTATAAAGGCTAGAAGGCCAGATAGTCAAAGTCTATGTAAATAAATCGAACTCCACAGAGTAGGGAAAATAATACGAGATTAAGGAATTAAAAATACGACAATGAATAAACTAAACTGGGGAACATATATCGAGGCTCTATGTTCTTTACATGGCCGAAAGAAGATTAATGGCAGTGTCCGCATGAAAGTCTCTAGCGGCATCAAGCAAACCGTTAAACATAAAAGAGAAGTTTTAGTGGCTTTTGGTTGCTTTTATGGTGAAAATAGAAGTTAATATGATGAGGAGAGATTGCCTTAATATCCTCTAGAGCGACTTTCTTCAATTTATTGATAAAAGTATTAGCCCTGAAGAAAAGGTTTCATTTCAACAAGGAGATCCGAAGCTCATATTCAAAATTGTTTAAAAAAAGCAGTGGGAGGGCTAAAGTGTCA
Organism: Sarcophaga bullata; assembly: GCA_005959815.1. NCBI lineage: Eukaryota > Metazoa > Arthropoda > Insecta > Diptera > Sarcophagidae > Sarcophaga > Sarcophaga bullata. The sequence continues at coordinate 1,043,944 of QOCX01000002.1, forward strand.
TAAAAGTGACATAAGAAGCTTTGTAAGACGAGTTAAAGTCTGTTGTTGAAGATCTAAGACAAAGGCATTTTAAATTCGGAAATATTTGTACGGCTTTTGGGTCACCTTACCGAATTACCAATTAACAATAACACTCAATTGGTTTCAATATTTTTAGCAATTCGGCTGTCTAAAGTCCAAGCCCTGGGAGTTGGGAATGTGGGTTGTATTTTGTACCTGAGTTGAAGTGATTACTTTCTGTTTTATTCTATTGCGTCCAGCGATCAGAATTTTTATAAAAGATGTCTAATGAAGTTGTTGTCAAACTGTGTATTTTAACTTCGGCATTGTCAGGGCCATTATGCTTGTATCAGTGTAAAGCAATCAATCTGGACAGGGTATTTCTACAATGTCTCCCCTTATCCGGTTATCCTGACAAGCTTCAGAATTCTATTTGGAGTGAAATTATGCGTAGTGCGGTAATTCGCTCGCCTTAACATAGTGTCTACATATAGGGCTTGCTGTGTTACGTATTCTGAATAAGTGTTCTTTGAGTCTCCAGTAGTCCTCAACCCACTTATGGATAATCATGCATCCAATCTTTGTCCAATAAGACTATATATTGTCTTCAGGCCATTTAGCTTGAGAAAAGTGTTCGACACTCTCTTTTTTGCGTAAAAATTCCTGGACACTGAATAAAGGGATATTTATTGTCGTGTAGAGGCGCTAGAGTATGGCAAGCGTATGATCTGTGAACATTCAAGTCCTTTATAGACCTAGATCAGAAGCCTAATTAATATATTCAGGCTTCTAGTGAAAAGTCTAGTGCAAATTTTAAATTTCTTTCTAAAACTTTGACCGCTTTCCCTTTGCCCGAGTATATACTCCCAAACTCCTTTAAACTCAATACAAAGATTCCGGCTCCTCGTAAGATCACTTGCTGACTCATTGTCTTGAATACCTTTTGGACTTGGAATGTACCCTCTTTTCCTAGTGGTCTCAGCTTGCCAAGTACTTTCATAATCTAGGAGTTGTGTACTAGAAAGACGACCCGTCTGCAGAGAGTCTTACTGTCCCATTTTCTACTGTCCCATTTCTCCTGTCCAAATCAAATTGAGTACAAACTTCTGTTTGGAAAATGCTCTCAAATTTTCACAACGCTAAACAAAATGCCTAGAGTTTTAAGTAAAAATAATAATTTTCTAGAATAGTATTCTAGAAGTTTTCGATGCTGGCTTACTAGAAGCAAATCCGAAGTTCAACCGCAAGTTCAGGCATCGCGATCAAAACGAAGACTTAAAAATAATTTTTTTCAGCAGTCTTTTGGCAAAAACTCTGAGAGTAAATAAAAAATTGCCAACAAAAGTTTCTCAAAAATCTGTCTTTCGGAGTCGACATTAAACTGTACGTTCCACGATTCATGGATTGAGGTTACGTACACAACTTGGATGATATAAGAACTAGGTTGTAGTCCAGACTAAAGTGTTGTTAATTATCAATTTAAGTAAATAAAGGATAAATTTCTTCCAATGCCTACAAAATAATTGCTTGTTTGTAGTTTTAATTCAAAAATCAAAAATCTTCCAGAAAAACCTTCAGGCTATTAAAAATCCTGACAGATTTGAAGTTAAGAATTTGGATTCGAATTCAATGTGCGATAATTTCTTTCGAATTGTTGATAAATTCCTTTAAATATTTCCCTTAAACTGTGATAAAATCTACCTCCTCTGATTTGATTTGTATTGAGCAAAAGAAAAGACAAAGTTTTGTGTGGAATTATAATCACTTTAAGACTTCTTTTCCTATTTAACTGGGGAGGGTAACATGATCTTTAATTCTTAAACGATAATTTTGCTATGAAAAGCTACAAAAAAAAAAGAAGAATAATATGGAGACAGACATTATCTGAATTCATTAAGATGGGGAATTTGCATAATGAGAACACAATAAACAGGGCAAATGACGACATGATGACGATGATGATGATGATGGTGAGGATGATCAGAGTAGCATAAATGAAGCTGGGTACTGATGCTGAAGAAAACGAATATTGAAATTGAAGCTGAAACTGAAGAATAGAATTTTTGCTAAATTAATAAACAATGTGATTAATTTATCATCAATTAACATTTGCAAAAAAAAAAAAAAAAAAAAAAAAAAGAAGAAAACAAGTCGCTGTGTTGTCGCTTGTCTATTGTTCCAATTATCATTATAATTTACAACAGCAGAACGTATAAATGAATAAATAAAAAAATGGTTGTGTTCCATGGCTGGCTGTTGAATGCTGGTCTTTGGCTGTCGCTTGTCATCAGAAAATAACACCGCTTAGTCAGGCCCAAGCAATGTTTTGTTCTTTTGAAAATGATCAAGACGGAAAGGCTTCCGTTGATTTTTTTTTTTATTTTACTGGTACCTTCTCTATACATCTTCTCGTGCTTTTTTTTGTCTCTCTTCACAACATCATTGAAAATGATCAGATTACCATACACTTGAGGAATTTCTTTAAAATCTAAAATCAACAATTAAATGAATTAAGAAATTTTGAAAATATTTATTAAAAAAAAAAGAAAGAAGTAAACAAAAAACAAAAAAAAAACAACAAACAACAGGTATTAGATTACCCAGATTAATAATAAAAAACACTTTGATTTTAATTCTATTAGTGCCTTTCTTAATTGTAACCCAGCAAACATATTTCCTTTAATACAACCATTGCTTATGGTATGTTCCTTACTTATGCACACATGCATTGTGTTGGAATTCGGAAAAATAGATTATGGAGGGGAGTTGATAGCGAGTAGTGTTTATGGGCTTTAGAATTGAATTTGTTTATAGCGTAAGTGATTGGAAAAACAACTGCTGGAAGAGAGTTACACTTACATTTACACTTACACTTATTTGTAGCGCATTGCCCGATCCTTTAGCGAAATGCCCACGAATGAATGTGTGAGCTACATGGCAGATGCGATTTCTGAGAAGAAGTCCCTTTAAATTCGTTGACTACATTCCATTGAAGTAACGATAGAACAGTAAAATACAAGTTACATTGCAACGGTGCTGTAATGAATCAATAGAGTTGGCCACTACAACCCTTCAGTTCGGATTACGGGCTAGCTTCTCACACCACTTATCATGTGTGCGTTAATTTATACATGAGTGGCGGGACCTACAATTTAAAGTTGACTACGAACGACAGATTTTTGAGAAACTTTTCATGGCAATTTTATTTTCCTAGCAAGATGTTTGCCCAAAATCTGCTAAGAGGAAGTCACCGAAAAGATATTTTTTCTTAATTTTGATGTCTAACCAGGGATTTGAACCGTGGCCAACACACTACCTACTAGACTACGGCGATTTCAAGAGCTTCTTGCTGATTAGTTGCAAAAATAATAAGATAAGCGAGCATTGCATTGAATTTTCATGTACAGAACATCAACAGCTGCTCACTCTCAACCAATAGAAAGCCTTTTTGCTTCAATCTACAAATTTTATTATCATATTCAAATAATTCAAAATAATTCCTCATGCAACTTCAGTTTAAATGGGGAACAATATTTCGAATTGATTTTCAAACATCAATCAGCTATGAAGTCCTAAGAAATTCTTTTAGTCTGTCGCGCTTTCAAAGTGTTTAAGGCTCGAAAGCGCATTTAAATCAGTTTACAGATGCCAATGAGTATTTGTTTGACGAAGTAGATAATAAGGGTGTTAACACGGAATCTATAAGAATGCCTTATCCTCTGAGGCGGCTGTCGATTAAACCCAATCTGTCATAACCTAGCAAGTTTTAGGGAAATCGGAAAAAATATAAATTTATGAGCAGAAATACTTCACAATATTCGTATTGTTTTTTTATTGAGTTTTTACAATATTAACATCGTTTAAATGGTGTGATTGAAGCTATAAAATGATAAAAAAAAATTGTTTACTGGGTGTTGGGTAAAAAACAACAAAAAAAAAAAAAAGAATTTTATTTGAATTTTTTTCGATAATTTTTTTTTAATAAAAAAAAAGCAAATATTTATCGTAGTTTTATTAACAAATCACACAAATACGAATACGAATTATTTACAATTTATTCAATGCAATACGAGTATTAATAAAAGCCATACAATTATTGAAATTCCTTTTTCAACAAAAAAAAAAAGAAAAAAAAAATTATTTCAAAATCTGTTATTGACAGGTGAACCTATGAACCTGTAGACTTGACAGCCAGACACCTTTTTTTATTTTTATTTGTATTCATTGTGATTGTAATTTCAAAGGATATTTTTTTTATATTTTTTTTTCTTGAATATCCCACAGAGTTGGTCGGTTGGTTGGTTGGATTTGATTTTCTTGCCTTTTTTTCCAATAATTTTATTGTAATAAGGGTTCGTAAATTACAATCTAAGAGAGGGGAGGTTGATGGATATTGTATTATAAGAATTGAACTTAAATCTACTTGAATTTATTGATTGTATATTTATTTACTTTACTTTACTTTACTTTACAATATTAATAATGTTTTTATGTTAACTTTTCCATTTGCTTTCGATTTTATTGCAGGGAACTTTATGCAATAATTGAAAATCATAAATTTACTAAAGCCTCGTATGGCAAATTACAGGCCATGTGGCTGGAGGCCCATTATATTGAGGCTGAAAAACTACGTGGACGATCGTTGGGTAAGTATTAAATTAAACTTTAATTTAAAAATGTATTATTAAGGATTTCTTATTGAATATTATTGTATTACCAATTGTGTATTATGTTTGTGTGAAAAAAGTTACAGCATTTGCTAGAGCATATGGAAGAAAATTGATGATAAAATTTTAATTCACATTGATTTCTCATGCTATTAGTTTAATATCGAAATAAGTTATTCCAGAACCTTAAAGTTTTTCTTCCAGTGCTGCCAATTTTTTTCTTCTTTTTCCAATTAATCGTCGTCGTTTATAAATCAGCTTAAATACGCAACGGCAATACTTACTTACTTTACTTAATTGGTTTTAACAACCCTTTAAGCCAGGATTACAGCCTAGTTTCTTACAAAGCTCATATTTTTTGTGTGTTCATTTTAAGTACGAGTTCTGGAGCTAGAGTTTTAAGTTGACTCCGAATTACAGATTTTTGAGAAACTTGGAGTGGCAAATTTGTTTAGATTTCAGGGTTGATCTTGAACCACAATCTCATTTCTAAAAAGCTAACACACTACCTTACTACACTATGGTGACTTCAATGCACATCACTTAGCCAGCGAAACCCCAATATAAGTTTCAGCTCTGTAATCCTAGATCGTACAGATGATAGTGTGGATCTGTTATTAATTCAATATCATGTCACTATCTGCACTTTGAGTATTGTTTTTATCGCGAATAATCCACCTTAACAGCAGGTTGTGTAAATTGATTGCTTTAGTTTTTGCCAATACAGAGACATAATTGATCATTACAACTCTTTGTCAGGATTACGATCCTGTTTCTCACACCATTTACGTTGTGTGTGTTAATATGTTTATATACATGAGTGGCGGGAGCTACAGTTTGAAGACGACTACGAACGATAGATTTTATTTGCTCTCAGAGTTTTTGCCAGAAATCTGCTGAGAGTTTCCGAAGAAGTAAACCGTGAGAGTTTGATACCAATCACGTTAATTTATAGGAAATCTGTATCCTGTAAGTATTTCTTCAATCTACTTGTCCTAGAGCAGTAATGTGTGGTAAAATTGCATCCACAATAATAAGCAATTGAACAAAATATTTTATATTTTCCTAAAGACTTATTAAATCCTTCCGCCACGGGTGCAGGGTATATACGCCAGCCACTTGGTGTATCACAAAGGCTAACATCGTGCAAATACTGAAGTTACTTATGGGTCCACAGAGGCTGATACCGCATGTACATAACACAAGAAGTATAGTTCACTTGCATCTTCGCGACAAATGACACAGTACGGTCAGTCATGTCGTCGTGAAAAGGTGCAAAGTGTGGTACAAGTGCGCCGTCGCTAAAGTGTTAACTAAATAGGCCTCTAATCAATAATTTGATTTCATTTTATTTCCACTGCATTTATACATTTTATGTAAACTTGAGAGAGAGATTTTTTTTTGCTATTTCAACTGTTTTTGGAATTTTATTTTTTTTTTGTTTCCAGGTCCAGTTGATAAATATCGTGTACGTAAAAAATTCCCGCTACCACCTACCATCTGGGATGGTGAGCAAAAAACTCATTGCTTTAAGGAACGAACAAGAAGTCTATTGCGTGAATGGTACCTACAGGATCCCTATCCGAATCCAACGAAAAAACGTGAACTGGCCAAAGCGACGGGCCTAAATCCCACACAAGTTGGCAATTGGTTTAAAAATCGACGACAACGAGACAGAGCAGCTGCGGCTAAAAATAGGTGAGTATTGTTCGCAATCATAAACAAAAACAAAAGCAAAGCAAAGAAAAAAAAAAGCGAAAACATTTTAAACAATTCACAATAAAACACCAGATTGAGAGACAGACAGACAAACAAGTGTTTCTTAGAGTATAAAAAAAATGTGTTTTTTTTCTCTTAATAATTTTCATAAATTACAGCACGATAGGGAAGGGGGAGGGAGGGTATGATAAGAAAAAGACATAAAAGAACTGTAATAATAATAATAAAAGTAAACAAACCGCAGCATAGTTTGTTTGGAATTGTGTGTGGTTTTGGTTTTTGATACTTACTCGGCTTTTTATTTTTTTTTTTTTTTGCTATAAAAAATAGCAGCAACAGCAACAACAACAATAACTATACCGCCGTTGTAAACCATGTGACAACGGTTTCAATCGATACGCGCTCTTTTTTTTTCTATTAAAATAAAAACGTTTTTTTTTTTCCATCAGTAAAGCCTCACTCATATTTGCTGCTTAACTTGATTTGATTTGGTTTATAATTTTTTATTATTATTGTTGTTGTTGTTGTTGTTGTTGTTGTAATTATAAAGTATGTGTTGTTGCTGTTACTGTAACCGGATATCATTAACGTATAACAACGTAAACTGATACCTTTAGCCAAGTCATTACAACCTCTAAATCAAGTCAAAACGATTTAAAACATTTGCATTTTTCTCCTCCTGCTCTCTCTCTCTCTTCGTCTCTCTTGTCTCTGTAAAGCTTCGCTTGTATGTGCTAGAAATGCATGATGCATCATGAGTTTATTATGGTGTATGGCAGATGGGATCTCAAACATTATAATGATGCCGCTGGTATTGCGCTGCAATTGCTGTGATGTGGTATGATTGTGTCTTTTAAGTCTTTCCATTTCATTGATCTTATACCGATGCCGCCATTTGATAGTGACTACCAACCACCACCACCACCAGCACCAGAACCACTAACACTGCTAGCAAGCAGCATTGCAATTGCATTGGGTTTATTACCACGTTGACGTGAGGCTTAAACGCACAATCTATTAAAGGTTTGAATTTACTTCCTCCTCAACTGCATAGATAACTTGCCAAGGTACATTCGTACCTTAGTTCTTCTAACTCCCTGCCTGTTTTCCTCTCTACTTGCTCTCTCTTTCTGGCTCTTCGTCTGTGTCTCAGTTCTTGGCCAGTGGTATTACACAAGTTTTTAACACAAGAGTTTACAATTACAACAGAAAACAGAAAATTGTGGTCTTTTTGAGATTCTATTTAAGCCACATGAATAAAAATGACCGCTAGGAATGCCAACTTATGCCTATTCGGCGAGTCTACCTATGTATTCCTTTTGTTAACTGTTCAAAATGCTTGGCCACTTTTCTTCTTCTTTTTAATGCTAATGAGAGTTAGTTTTTCTTTTAAGAAAAATTTGTTTTGTATGAAATTCATGCCACATTTTATGGATTTTTCATTTTTCCTTGGTATTCTTTGTGATTTAAATTTTGATTGCAAAAGGGGGAATAAAAGTCTTGCATATGCTTGCAACACAATCAGTTTAAAATGCAAGGAAAATTATAGAAAAAAAAATCTGACAAATTTGTATTGCGTTTCTTCTTTTTATTTAATTTTTTTTTATTATTTTTTATTGTTTTTTATTGTTTTTTTCTTTGGTGAAGAATATCCATTAAGTGTGCAAATGACAATGCATAAAATGTTAGTGGTAAATTTCTTTTTCTTCTTCATCGTTTTCTATGCTTTTGCCAAAATATGTTGCAAGTGGCAGTTACTGTGCTGTTAAAGCCACAGTGGGCATTTAAAATAAAATTCCTTCAAAAGTTTTACTTACTCATTATAATCAACATAAATTTCAATGCCAAAAACTTGAGGGAATTTCGAACATTTTCTTTCTAAAAAGTTGTTTCGATTACAACCCTTTAAGCCAGGATTACAGCCTAGTTTCTTATACTGCCCATGTTTTGTGTGTGTTCATTTGAAGCACAAATGTTAGGAGCAACAGCTTAAGCTTTTCTTGGCAATTTTATTCACTCTCACAGTTTTTGCCAGAACACTGCTGGCTGGATCTTGAACCACGATCTCATGTCTCATAAGCCAACACACTACCTACTAGACCAAGGTGACATCAATGCACATGAAATGCACATCAGTTAGTCAGTGAAATCTCAATATAATTTTCAACTCTGTAAGTCTAGATCATGATAGTGTGGATCTGGTACCAAAAACTTGATGAAACCTTGAACTTTTTTTCTTTTTTATTTGGTTCGATTAGATTCTTCATGACAGCATAGAGTTTCCTTAAATCATCTCCATTTTACACAAACATTTTTGTGCCTTATCGTGTATGTAAGGTCCAGCATTTGGGCCCGTTGTGATACATACATAACATAATTGGCCATTACAACCCTTCAGTCAGGATTACGGCCTAGCTTCACACACCACTTATGTTGTGTGTGCTAATTTTATACATAAGTGGCGGGACCTACAGTTTAAAGTCGACTCCGAACGACAGATTTTTTGAGAAACTTTTCATGGCAATTTTATTTACTCTCAGAGTTTTTGCCAGAAATCTGCTGAGAGGAAGCCGCCGAAGAAATATTTCTTTCATATTTCGTTTTTGATGTCTGACCGGGGATTCGAACCCTGGCCTTTCGTCTAATAAGCCAACACACTACCTACTAGACTACGGCCCCTTGTGATACCACAATCAATTTTACTTGAGGGTCTGCCATTCCCTAGATGAAACCATTCCGCTTTCGAAATAAATATTGCTATCGCTGTAATCTTTATATTAGAGAGCTCAGGCATAGATGTAAGAAAATGTGAGTTCGAAAACCTCAGTCTCTTTATGACAACAACAGGACATTGGCACATGAGGTGAAAGACAGTCTTTTCCTCCTTCTCATATCTGCAGCTAAGTATAAAGGTATTGCGAACAAAATCTATTCTTTCTATTCGTTCAAGTATAATTATATTATGCAGGCTATAATTTCATTGGAATGTAATATGGTTCCGCAAATGGTTCAAATGGAAGCACTGTGCCTTTCTAGTGATCTGGTCTTAAGCATACGTATCATGGTTTTTAAATAGTGGCATCAAAAATTGCAACGAAAACCACCAGCCAACCAACCATTTGAACAAAAAGCTTTAAAAAGTCAAAAACAAAAAAAAAAAGAAAGAAATTGAAAATTGTTCGCAGAGTTCACTTTGATGTAATGGAAGTGAATGAGTTTTTTAAATGAAACGGTACGCGCGTAATAATGAAACGGCATGAATTGGTGTTTATTGAGTTAAAAACGTTTTTCCTTCGACTCATCTTTGGCAGAAATGATGTTGTGTAGACATCGACACAATAACTCATTGATTCCAACGTTAATTTCAAAACAAGGCTTTAACAGAAGCGCTTTCTTTTCAATTTTTTTTCTTCTTTTTTTCCTTTTTTTTTTTGTTATGTTTTGTAGTTTTGGTTTGGTTTTGGTTTCCATCGGAGTTGGTTGGTTGGTTTCTTCAACAGTTTTACAGTGGTAATGTGAATCACATTAGTCCAGTAATAATTGTCTTTATAATTTTAATGGCGGTGGCGGCAGTTAGACGCAATCGTCAATTTCACTAATGCAACCATTAAAAAGCATTTTTTTTCATCAACGTTTTTTTTAGTCTGCGTTTAAGATTGTAGCTTTCGTAAGAATATAACGCAAATACGATACAAGTGTTGTACAACCTGCATGTATAGTTGTCTGTCAGTGATTTCATTTCAATTTTCATTTTCGCCTAGTCATGCCACATTGTATAGTTTATTTTTTTAAATTTTTTAATGTATAAAGGACAACAATCTCTTTCCCATATCTTATCTTATGGTTTTGTCTTCTTCTTTGTATTAAAACTCATGTTCAAGTCAATGATATTCGAAACTCTTTTTGATAATTTTTTATGTTTTTATTAAGAATTTTAAAAATTGATTTTTCATTTGGTTTGTATCACATTTAAACACTCAAGAATTGTTAACAACCTCGACTGGCTACTGCCTACTTAATGTTCGTTGGCCTTACAAAATCTCGAGTCCATTTTATTTCGTATTACACAGCACAGCTTAGCTTAGCTTAGCTTAGATCAGCTGCTTTAGATTTTCTCATGAATTTCATCATCATCAATAACACTTTTGTTATACACACACACACACTCTCTCTCTCTTCCGTGTATTTGCCAGTTGTCTGAACATCTAGAAAGAAGGGAAAAGAGTGCAAAACGGGGTTTATTTGTTAAGATTTATTTGCGTTTGCCATCGATGTCAGACAGAGTGAGTAACTTGTCCATCAATTGTTTCATCATCATCATCATCATCATAGAATCCAATACACCGGTTTAATGCAAACAATTTCCATCTCAAATTTCATGCCAGTTAATCCGTTTGGAAAATATTTAATGAACAGCAACACCAAAAAGGGGTGGATAAAAAGGTTAAATAGATTCGAAATAGGCAGAGTAATATTGAAAAAAAGAAAAATAAAAAGAAAAAGAAAAACATATTGCCACAAACAAATCTTGTATTAATCAGAAAACCAGACTTTTCTGATTTCAGAGTTACAAAAATTTGACAAGTTTTGGTGAAACGGAATTCAATATTTTTTCATGGAAATTAAAGCTTCATTTAGTTTTGGTTCGATATATTCATGGTCTCTTGTAAATACTTCCGTAACTTTTTCAAGTTCCAAACCACTTGACAGTTCACTAAGGCCAAATAGGTGTGGTAGAGTATTATCCCCAAATTCGAGACGCCAAACTACACTGGGTCAATGAGTAGTACTGTTGCACTGTTAGACTCAATTGGCCCTTGATGCATAGAAGGCGTACCAATCAGTTACTTGAACTTGGTCGTAACGTCATCTCGATCACAGTGGCCATGTTTACATGCTCATTGTGTTTTGTGAAGACACGCGGAAAGAATGCCTCTAACATTCAACGACTTCTGCTGAGAATGCAGATACGCTGAGGAAGAGGAGTCTATTGTCCACTTTCTTTGTCAATGCAAATCTCTTGAGAGGTGCAGATATAGGTTATTTAGCTCTCCAATTCTTGTCAGCTTGATGGAGCTGTCATCCATTGATGTCAAGGATACAGCTTCGTTTATCAAACTTTCAGGCTGGTTTTCCAATGTGGAGTAGTCGTGCTTTTAATGTGCAGCCCTTCCACTGACCAACTTCTTCTTCCTCCCGGATTTGAAGGAACTTGGTCAGTACAGAGACTACGTTCTCAAGTGAGTTCGAGGTATAGAAGCTCCACTCCGACCTATCGGAGGAGCTCAAGCTAACGAATGTTTTTCGGTGACATAAAAAATGTTTCACTGTTTTGATGAATTCACTACCTGCCCCGCACTCATCATTTTCCATCATGCCAACACGGTTAAGGTTTACATGCTTACGCTCATTATTGTACTTGAAAATACTTGTAATTTTCTTCTCAGAGTATGTTTGTGATTCTTTTCGTATACCCGACATTATGCGGAAATTTGTCGTTTCGCTGTGACGAATATACTCGACATAAACAGTTAAAGGCACAATAAAATATCATTGACATTTAGAGGCATTAACAGGCATTACAGTATCGTGGTTCTTTTTTTTTTTTGTTTTTTTTTTTTGCTTAAAACAAATGAATCGTAATGCGACAAAAATCAAATGGATATTGATACAAACAGACAGACAGAGAATTGAAATAAAATGTTTAAATATTTACACAAATATTTAGAAAACAGAAAAAAGAAAAGAAAACAAAGAAAGCACTATCATCCGTCAGTCTTTTCCCCTCTCACTCTCTACATTATTTAAATAAAAATTTTACTAAAGAAATGCTTTCAAAAGAGTAAAGAAAATACGAAAATATTTAATGAACTTGAACAATATCAAATTGAAATTCAAATTTAAATTCAAATACAAAAGCAATGAATGAATGAAGGCTATTGATGTTGAAATAAATTATAAAGAAGAGGGGTGATCCTAAGCAAGAGTGTAAGAGAAAAAAGGACAACCAATAAATAAATTTGTTAAAAATCAAATCAAACAAATTTATTTAAGAGCCCAACAACAAAAGAAAACGAAAATGATGAAGGAAGAAAGAAGAAAGAAGTAAGAATGGGGAACATATTCAAATCTATCACAACAATTTTAAAACAAACTGACTAGAGGAGTATAACTGGCGTTAAGGGATGATGATTTCTTTGTCTATGGCCACCAACAGAGTGTTTTCTTGCAATATGCACACGCGTTTGTTGACTTAATTTCTTATGCTTCATTTGACCTACAACCGTTTTGAATATGTAACAGTAAACGTTCAAATTGTTACTGTTACAGTTACAGTTACAATTTACAATTTGAATGGCATTCGTTGTAACGGTAATGCTAACAATTGTTATTGTTTTAAAGTCTCTTTTATTATTTGAATGCCATTTTGTTTGTCGTTTACATCGTATTTATTTATTTATTTAAAGAAAAGCTTTCGTTTTCTAATTCTCTAAGGATCCATTTCCATTCATTCTATTGTCAATAATAATTTGTAAATACGCTTTGGCTATAACACTTGTCGCTTGAACATGGTTTTTAACATCTCATATCCGTTTATACTTGTAAGTGTTGTAGCTTTTTTTTTTTTTGTTGCCTCATATGACCCCCCAGCATTTAAAAAATGTTTTTTTTTTTTGCTTTTTACAACGTACTTATGAAGTAACAATCAAACGGTAGTTGGTAAATCAACAAAAATTATTTGATAAGTACTTGAAAAGGCATAAAACTTATCTTAACATACAATATGTATTCCGAATATTGGCTAAGGGAAAAAATTTATTCGTTTCATATACATATGTCCGTAATTGGGTTACAATCTTGTTTCTCACACTTCTCATATTGTGTGTGTTAATTTTATACATTCGAGGTGCAACCTACAGTTTTAAATCATTTCCGACAAGAAACTTTTCATTTTAATTTTATTTACTCTCTGTACTCTCTGTATACAGCCGTATGTCCTCAAGGTGTATTCAAACGAATAGAGAATCAAGTAAACGTTATTTAGTGTGAACCAATTGCACTTGTACTCCGCAAGATTCAGGAAAAATAATTTTTTTTCTATGCCTTCTATGATATTCTCAAACGGTATTTTAAGAAATTATGTTTTCCCTTCGCCAATAATAATAACGTACCATAACTGATAACCGTTTTATATACAGAAGAAGTCTCTTAATTTTTTAGTTTTTTTTTTTTCCGAAATATTTTGTTATTGTTGTTAAGCAGGCAGGGTATACGAATTTGAAGTACGTTGTATAGCCAGAAGATACAGAAAAACCAGTCAATTTAACAGAAGTTGTATTTCATGAACACAATGAACACACAAAAGCATTTAACTTGACAATGGTTGCTGTTGCTGTTGCTGCTGTTGCTGTTGTAATTGATTTTGAATGGCCAACAACCGGACATGAATGGCTAAGATGCGAGTAAAATATTTCAAATAATTATTACAAATACAAAAAAAACGACATTTTGACAAATAATACTCGTGTAGTACTTGAGTAATTCTTTTCAAATAACATACGAACGAACGAGTAAACAATACATATTGACAATTTGATGATTCTTTGGAAGCAAATAGCTTTTTACAAAACATCTTTAAACGAAATGATAATATTTGATTTGGACATCGTCTTGATGGATCATTCACCTCATTTTGATTAAATTTTTTGCGTTTTTTTTTTTGATTATTTTGGTTGGTAGTTTTTTAATTTTCTCATAAGCTTTGTACATTCATTCATTGAAAACGATTTCTCATCTACTTACTCAAGCAACTATTTGTACAATTTTGCTGTTTATTTCTGGTTACAATCTGTTACTCAATTAAATTGCTACTTATGGCTCGTGTTGGCAACATAATTTTTTTTTTTAATTTTTTATCCAAAAATCACGCAACTTTACTGTTCACGAACTGTTTAAATGTCTTGGCTGGTATACTTATGTACGTACGTATATTCGTAGAGTATGTTTTTCAATATAAAAATTTTTCGATAGTGGGTTGTAAATGAATGCGACGGACGATGGGCGACGGACGACGGACGTTTGAATGAATGATGATTGAATGTGCGTGTGAATTACTGTTGCCGCTACTGTATCATTGTCGTCATCTCCATCTCCATTGCCGTCGTGTTGTGTGCTTAAATGATAATCAAGCAAAAGGTGCCGCCTTAAATGGGTTTTGTGTCGAGGCAGTAGCAGTTCGTCGTAGCTTTCGGTGTCAGTAGAAGTGCCAGGCCGCAATAGCTGTTTGAGTTCGAGACACCTAATCAGTCATTGGAAAAACGTTTTCAATCAGTTTTTGTTGCTATCGGTTTTCTTATATAAATTCAATGTGAATTAACATGCATCGAAAAAAATATAAAATAAGAGAAAGAAAAACAACAAACGAATCAAATTATTCAAAAATAATTAAAATTTTAACAATTCGTTAAACATGATGTACATGATGTACGTATGAATGAACGAACGTACCACAAAACAATTTGTACAATTTGTTTTACATGCAAATAAAAGATTAATTCCAAAGAAAAATCTAGAATACGTAGTAAATAATTCATTAGAATTTTGTAAAGATCATGAGTTCATTACTAATAGAGACGATATTACATTCAAGAGTTCTGCTCTGACAAAAAAAATCGTTAAGAAACTACATGGGAATTACAATAAAACCGGATAGGATTCCTTATTTCGAAATCAAATTGAAAATATGAAACTCATTAGACAATAAACAATTTAATTTTTTTTTAAAGATCTACATACGAAACTCATATTACCTTATATTCTACACGCAAAATATAAGGTATGATGATACTCTAGTAGTTGCCGTGGTCTTGTAGGTAGTGTGTTAGACATGAAGGCCTCGGTTCAAAGCCCCGGTCAGACATCTAAACGAAAATATGAAAAAATATTTCTTCGGCTTCCTCTCAGCATGTTTCTGGCAAAAACCTTGAGAGCAAATAAAAATGCCATGAAAAGTTTCTGAAAAATCTGTCGTTCGAAGTCGACTTTAAATTGTAGATCCCGCCACTCATATATAAAATTAACGCACACAACATAAGTGGTCTGGGAAACTAGGTTGTAATCCTGACTAAAGGGTTGTAATGACCAATAACGTACGTACGATACTCTATGCTCTGGAAGGCAAATTTGATAAAAAAAATTAAAAAAATCAACAAGTTTGACCATGACGATACTACTTAGATTGCTTAGGAACTAAAGGTTATCCTAAAACTCAATCTGGAACTATTGCTTCGATAAATAGATCGAATTTCATTTGCAAATGACTGCTAGATTATGATATGATCGAACCATTTCTGAACATTACGGCAATAAAAAATCATTAACGAGCCAAGTAAGCTCGTATAAGCGCTTGCTAAGCTAGGATTGACAGTCTGTAAGGATTTACCGTG
Organism: Sarcophaga bullata; assembly: GCA_005959815.1. Lineage (NCBI taxonomy): Eukaryota > Metazoa > Arthropoda > Insecta > Diptera > Sarcophagidae > Sarcophaga > Sarcophaga bullata. The sequence goes on from QOCX01000002.1 coordinate 1,059,776, forward strand.
GGTTTTGCGTAATTTACAATGGATTACGTACCTAATTGTTCACTACATTCCAACTACACACCAACTATGTTGCATGTATTAATTTTATTCACAAGTGGCGAGACATATATACGGCAACTTCGATTTACAACAGATTGTCTGTTGTAATTTCGATCAAACTCATAGTTCAGTTGATCATTATACTTTACCAAAGAATCAATTGCAAGCGCTGAGTTCTGAGCAGGCCACTTATATCGATAACAACTTGTCTAAAGTTTTAAGAATTTTCTGGATTTGCCACAAAATGATTTCCATCTTCTCCTGACATGCATAGTTTTATTGTAAATAAAAACATGCCTCAGTTAAACTGGGTATCCTTTGGTTGTCTGAAAGGGAGGTTCCATTTCCTTCAATGAAATTTCCAGGAACTTTGGAAGAGAAAGAGATGATGATAGAAGAGAGAGATGATACATCTCATGCATCAGTGTCCGGCTATTGCTATGAAGAGGCGAAAGATTCTCTATAAAATATGGATTCATTTCTAGCCTAATTGGGTCCACCTAAACACCAATTTCGATTTGAGCATAAATTTTATGGAAAATCTTGGAAATATTTTCTTCGACATTTTTTTACAATTGAGTTCTGGCGCATAGAGAAATATTTTGATGAAATATTATTGAGAAATTTTTGAATTTTTTGTATTTTATGGTTGGCTTAGAGACGAAATTGCTTTCCTCTTGTTTAAGTTAATCAAATTTAATTGATTTTAATTACTTAATCAACGAAATTAATTTGAAAAATCAAAAGAATTAACAATTCATTTACAACTTATTTTTGTTGATTGAAAAACAAAAAACAAAAACAAAAAAAAAAATAAAAAAAATCCGTGTGGCATCAAATTACAAAAACGGACGAGATATTTTACTTCATTCAGTTCCCCCTTCAGTCTTTTTGTTTTTTTTTTTTTTAATATTTCAATTCATGTTGGTTTTAAAAACTTTATTCTGTTGTTGTTGTTGTTTTCTTGCAATAAATCTCAGTGAAATAAGGAAGGATCGGCAGCAGCAATACGAAACTATCAAAATCATTAAAAAAAAAACAAAAAAAAAACCAAAAAAAAATATTATACGCATACGAGAAGCACTCATTATACGTGGTGGAGTCGTAATATTAATTCATGATCGAATTTAATATGATATCTTATGAATACATACATACATACATACATATATGTATGTATACTTCACTGAATAATGCCCCTTTTTTCTTTATATCATGCTTATAATATTTTTAATTTTTTGTTTTTGTTTTAATTTTTGTTTTTTGTTTTAATATTTACGAAATGAATTCATTTATTTGCTGCTTCATTTTTTTTTTTGTTTTTTTGTTTTTGTTCTCTACTTCTCCGTATATAATATGCCTGACATGAGCCGATTAAGAAAGAATTTTTTCTAAAGCATTGAATTTCAATGGCAAGATGTCATAAAACCAATAATATGAACAACCGTACAACAACAATAACAACAATAACAATAACAATAACATATAAGAACCTTTACTTCCATAGGGCATCACATTTAAGCACAATGTCTGTCCATTCATTACTACTCATATAACAGAGTGAGTGTGTCCTGCATATAGTTTTGTCGTATAATTACGTGTCACTTAAGGTAGGTGCCACTGGATCATATTACAAAAACATACAAATTATATTAAAAAAAAAAACAAAAATTACTAAAAAAAAACCTTTTTTTTTTTTAAAAAAAAAGGTTTTCTGATAAGCCTTGGACTTGGCAATCTTTTTTTTTTTAAGTCCAAAAACAACAGCACAATGTTAAACCAATTGTGTGGAAAATATTAAAAGTTTTCCATTCAAGCGTGCTTTAAGCACAAGAGACAAGTTACTGAAAAAAAAAGCTCTTTTTTCTTAAATAAAAACAAAAAAAAAAAGTCATTCACTTACCATCTACCACCACATACAGGGTAAAATGTCAATGAATTAAGGCAGAGAGTAAAAAAAAAATTGTGAATTACAGTAGACTTGTCTTTAATTAAAGAAATTACGATCTGGTAAAGCGATCGGTCTTTGAGAAAACGTTATCAATTAAGACTCACAGTAGCATTTGCTATTCCCAAAAACATTCATTTTAAGTTTCCATTGCCTCATAATCACTAGCATAGCGCTCTTGCTTTACTTTCGTTCACCTAAGAAGCACTGGAGAGCTGTTATGTGCACAGGCTCCAGTTGGAAATTCTTCCCATCTGGTTCAGTTTTCATGTCTTGTTCCATAACAAATGCCATGCCTAAGAATTAAAATTGCCAGTGAAAAATTGTTAAAACAAGCTTTCGCATCATTAAAACACTTGACCTTAATTGAAGAAAATAAAACAATCAGATCATCCTGCCTCTCGTAGGCCATGAAACGTAAGATTAGTAGAAGCTAAGGTCATACATCATATGGAATACATCACAACGAATTTTGCAGAATTTTTAACGACAGTATATCTTCGTTGTTTTTGCTCGACGCTTGACAGAACGTGTCTAGTCAAAGACGATTTGAATAGAATTCAAACCTTTGTAAAACCCTCGGAATGGCTGAGATAGTGGAATAGATGAAAACGATGTTAAAACGAAATTTTATAGGCTCCAATTCAACCTAACCTAACCTAAGGGGCCATGATATTTTTTACTAAATTTGTTGAATATTTGGTTTTATAGAGATGCGCTCTACAATTCAATGCTTAAGTATATGAAGTTGGCTGTAAATTGTTTTCAATGCTTAGTTCTAAGTTAAGATTCTTAAATATGCTACCAAATGAGAATGTAAATAATAAACAGAAGATACGTTTTCATTAAATCGAAGGATTTCTTTGAAATCTTTGTGTTTTTTAAGATTAATTGGGGATTATTTGACTACTGCAGGCTGCCAACAGTCTTCGTTAGAAGGTATTTATTGAGAACATTTGCTCGCGAGCTAAGGAATATTCAAATTTATTACAACACCCTGTATTCTGTTAATGAGTTAGAAAACCAAAAATCTTTAAAGTGTGCTAAATAGCTAGTAAACTGAGATGTTATTTTTTTCCATAAAATTTAACCTTGAATTAAAAGGAAGAAGAAGAACAAGAAGAAGAAAATAATGAAAAGATCAAAAATGATATCAAATTATTGTTACTCAGAAGAAACTCAAATGTTTTCTTTAAGCCCTCAGCCTCAGCCTCAGCCTCAGCCTCAGTACAAAGAAAAAGCGAAAACGATAGAGAAAGGCCACATGATTTTATGGGCAACTATTTTGTGATTTAATCAAAGATGTTATGGGAAAGAGAAAATCAATCAATAAAATTATAAATTACAACACCATTAAACAACAACAACAGAAAAAAAAAGTACTTTCAACAGTAAGCGAAACAAATAAATTCCCAGGCAATTCAACAAATTGTAAATCCGTTCTTACATTCAAAATTGTAAATGATGATTCACTAACTATTCATCCAAAGGAAATCAATGGTAGCTCTTGGATATTTATTGGCATTTCATATTACCAAAGTAATAACGTTTACATTAGTTATGGTTAGGCCAAAAAAAAAAAAAAAAATCAGAAAATAAAACATATTAAATGCCTATTTAAGGTAAAATTGGTAAAAGCATAGGCATTACATTGGTATTTACGTACGTACATACATATTTGTACAGAAATAATCACTGAATATTAGGCTGTAAGGGAAAGAGTGACGGATGAAATGAATGGGGATGTCTGGAGGATTATGAAAAACAACTCAATTTAAAAATTACTACCATTTAGATTATGATATCCAACTAATCTAAGCACAGCTGGAGCAGTAGTGTGATAAATAAACTGTTGTTTACGACTTCAAAATCACACCATTTAAGGCTTTTACTCACGATAGGTTTTTTTTTTGGTTTGAATTTCTTTCAAGTTTTCTTTTTTTTTTTTTTTTTTGTTTGTGTCAGAGAAGCTAACCAACCAACCAACCAACCAACCAACCAACCATCTATCCATCTAACCAACCAGCCAACCGTCCATAATATGTGAACGCTATTAATCACTCAACACGAACATTAAACGCTACCAAGGCGGTAAAAAAAGGAGAACAAATCAACTCAAAACTCACAACTCACAAGTGAAGAAATGATCAACTCACACGAGCCTTAAATGTTTTAAAAATGACGAGAAGTATTAAAAGAAAACAAAAACAAAAAACAACAACGAAAACCCAACGAAAAAAAAAAGGCCGTGAAACTTAAAGTGAATGATGGGATTAGAGGTTTTGTTACCACACGAAACAGAAACACGCAGATAATTATGACAATGCAAGGAGTCAGCATGAGGCCATCAACAATTAATACTCATACGACAACAACAACAACAACGAAAACATCATCATTATCATTATCATTATTTTTGTTTAGCAATCCTTACCAGTAGTAGTACCACAAATATACATACGTACGTTCATACAATGTGCGGGAATGTTAGTGGCCCTGCCTTGCCAGCCCCAGAGTGCACAGATAATAAATGAATGACATTAGTAAAGTTCACAGCCTAAAACATCAAAATTATGAACAATTTACTTCAAAATAAACTTTTCAAATAAAATTCACCACAAACGCAACAAAACAAAACGAACTGAACTGAACTGAAATGAAATATTACATGGCCATTGAAAATAGCAACACCCTAGCAATTGAGTTTTTTTTTCTTCTTTTCAAGAGTGGCGGCTTCAGCAGCCGTTACAGAACCGAACAGAAGAGAACAGAAGAGAACAGAACAGAACAGCAGTCGCTTAATTTTTCTCTTTGATGACTAAATTTTTGCGCGAAAGTGAGACGTTCTGCAGACAGACTTAAAGGCTAAAACATTTAACTGGTCATTAGTGAGTGTACCCTTTTCGGAAGGTTTAAAGTGTTTAAAACAGTCGATACCGTCACAGACGCATACAAGTAATGGTAACGTTTAAATGGGGTTAAAGATACAAGTTGCGGCCAACCATTCATCTATTTATACGTTCATTTCATAAATGAAGAAAGATACTCTTATAAAACGACAAAAACAATAAATAAAGAAACAATGCCAACATTGACTAATTATTGCTTAAATTGTTCTTTAAATTGTTCTGAAATGAAAGTTTAAAAGCAAGAGATTAATCATTTAGATTATCTAGCAAAAACACAATGAAAGCGTTAGCTACTGCTAAATCGATTTAAACCGATTGTCAAAATATTGATTTAATCATTAAAATTAATTTCTTTCCTCTTAATTATTTGCTGTTGTTATTTTCTGTTTTTTGTTTTGTTTGTTTGTTTTTAGATTGCAACATAATCAAAATTCTGGTTTGAGTAGACGTCGTCCCGATGGTGCACCATCGCCTACGCCCTCCGATACCTCGGATTCGGATATTTCATTGGGCACACATTCTCCCGTACCCAGTAGCTTGCATTTACAACATAGTCCCGGCTCTACATCGAACGGAGCCAATGATCGCGATGAGAGCTTAAGCGTAGATGATGATAAACCACGTGATCTGACCTCTTCGTTATCAGCAACCAGTATACCTGCATACGCTGCATCAGCATTACCAGCCTCCTGTTTGCCTGCTTTCAAATTGGATGCAGCCGCCACAAGCCTCTTTAGTGCAGGCTATTTGCAAAGTTTTGCAAATTTTAAAGAAATGACTCAACAGTTTCCCATACAACCGATGGTTATACGGCCACATCCCCAATTGCCTCAAGCTTTGGCCAGCCTAAATGGCAATCATTTGCATCCGAATTATGCTGCAACGGCTTATGCGGTCGACTGTACAACACAGGCAGCAGCACAGCCACCCAAAATACGCGTCAATTCACCTGAAAAACTTAATTCGGCAGCCAATTCAATAGCTGCCACACTAACAGCTGTTGCCCATCCCCATCATCATCCACAGCATCAGCCGCATCATCATCATCATCAACACAATCACAGTCATCCACCACCGCCCTCAACGATACAAGAGCATAGTAGTAGTCCGTCAGCAACATCACCGACCACCAGTTATCATCACAATACACAATTGCTACATCGACCTTTCTCAACATCGCCCGATATTAGCCACAGTGCCACTGAAATAACATGATACAGTACGACAGTATAGTGAATAAAAATCAGAATGAAACAGAAGAAATGTTTCTTTATTATTATTAGATCGTCTATGGCAAAATAATTAGAAATTTAATAATTAAGAAAAAATAAAAACTGAAATATAGGAAAAGAGGAACAGATTTAAAGCAATCATTCAATCATCACACACACTTACCACGGTTAGATAAATGAAATTGAAATTGAAATAAATTTAAA